>RXID01022116.1:116299-431172 GCA_005019695.1 Trichopus zeylanicus subsp. travancoricus
CTATTACAACCCGTACTACTACAACTACTATTACTACAACAACTTCTACAACCTGTTCTACCACGACTAGTACTACTACTCATACCACCACCACCACTAACACATATATTACTACTACTACTACTACTACTACTACTACTACTACTACTACTACTACTACTACTACTACTACTATCACTACTACCACCACAACCACCACCACCACCACTACTACTACTACTACTACTACTACTATCACTACTACCACCACAACCACCACCACCACTACTACTACTACTACTACTACTTCTACGACTACAACTACTATGACTACCACCACTGCCACTGCTAATGTTGCTGCTGCTGTTGTCGCTACTTCTACAACTATAACTACTACTACTTCTACCTCAACTACTATGACTACTCCTCATACTTCTACAACATCTACTACTACAATGACATCTCCAACTACTACTACATATATAACTACTATGACTACTACTACTACTTCTACAACTACTCCTACTACTACTACAACAATGACAACAACAACAACTACTACTGCTAATAGTTCTGGCTCTACTACAACAGCTACTACAACTACTTCTTCTTCTACTACTACTGCTACTACTACTACCACTACCCCTAACACTCCTACTACCACTACTACAACTAATACTACAACTACTACTATAGCTACTACTACAACTACTATAGCTACTACTACTACTAATACTACGACTACTACTACAACAACTACTACTACTACTACAACAACTACTACTGATACTACTACTACTCCAACAACCACAACAAGTAGAACTATAACAATAAGTACTACTAATACTACCACCAATATGACAACTACTACTACTGTTGCTGCTGTAACTACCACTATTGGCACTACGAATACTACATCAATAACTACCACTACTACTCCAAGTACTCCCACTACTAGTACTACTACTACGATTGTTGCTACCAATACCACTAGTACTGTAACTACTACTGCTACTGATGCTATTATGATTACTTCTTCTACTACTACTACTAGTACAACTACTATTATTGCTAGTACTACAACTTCCACAACTGTTAAAACTACTACTCTTCAACTACTACTACAACCACTACTATCGCTACTACTAGTAGTACTACTACTACTACCACTATCACTACTACTACAACTACTACTTCAGCTACTACTAATACTATTACTACAACTATTACTACAGCTACTACTAACACTACTACTAGTACAACCACTTCTACGATGACTATTACTACTACAACTATTACTACTACTGCTATAACTACTCCTACTATAATTGCTAGTAATACTATTATTGCTACTAGTGGAACTTCCACTACTACTAACTACTACAATTCCTACTACTATTACTACTACTACTACTATCACTATTAGAATCACTACTGCTACTACTACTACTACTACTAATACTATTATTACTACCACTAACACTACTACTACTACTACTACTACTACTCCTACTACTATTGCTGCTGCTGCTACAACTACTTCTACTTCTACTTCTGCCACCACTATAACTATTGCACCTACTACAACAGGCACTACTTCTACAACAACTACTACTACGACTACTACTACTGCTACTAGTACAACTACAAGTACTACTACTACTACTACTACTAGTACTACCATTTCCACTCCTACTACTACCACTCCAACTACTACCCCTACTCCTAGTCCGACTACTATAGCTACTCTTATTATTACTACTACTACAATGACTACTACTACTACTACCAATATTGAGATGACTACCACTACTGCTGCTGCTACTACCACTACTGCTACCTCAACTACTACAACTACTACTTGTACTACTACTACTGCTACTACTACTTCTACTTCTACTCCTACTGCTACAACGACTTTGTCTACTACTACTACTACCACTACAACTACAACTACTAATACTCTAGCTACTACCACTACTACTACTATCACTACTACTACTACTACTACTACTACTACTACTACTACCACTACTGCTGCTGCAGATGCTCTAGTTGTTGTTACTGCTACTCCTACTGCTACAACAACTACTACTACTACCTCTACTACTATGACTACTTCTAGTACCTCTACATCTACTATTACAACAACTATTTATCCAACTACTTATACTCCTTCAACCACTACTACTACTTCAACTACTACTACTAGAACATTGCCAACAACTACTACTACTGATAGTACAAGTACTATTGCTACAATCACTACATTTATTGCTACTACTACTACTACTACCGCTAACGCTCCTACTTCTACTACTAATATTACTATTGATACTACTACTACTACCACCACCACTACTACTACTACAGCTATGACTACTACTACTACCGCTACTACTACTACTGCGACTACTACTACTCCCTGAACGACAAAAACTACTATTACTTCTACTAATACTACTGATAGTACTGGTACTACTACTACAACTGCTAAATCTGTTGCTACTGCTACTACTACTATGCCTCCTCCTCCTCCTCCTCCTCCTCCTCCTCCTCCTGCTACTACTACCACTACTACTACTGCTACTACTACTACTACTACTACAACTACGACCACTATAGCTACGATAGCTACTGCTACGACTACTACTACTACTACTACTACTACTACTGCCACCACCACCACCTCCACCAACACGACCACCACCACCACCACAACTACTAATGCTACTACTACCACTACTACTACTAGTAGTATTACTACTACCACTATAGCTGCTACTATAACAAAAACTGCTTGTATGACTGCAACTACTATAGCAATTACTACTACTACTACTACAACAACTAATACTATTGCTACTGCTACTACTGCTATTGCTGCTACTCATACTACTACTACTACTACAACAACAACAACAACCACTACTACTACTCTTACTATTACTACTAATACTACTGCTACTGTTACTAGTACACCTAGTACTACAACTTCGGCTACTGCTATTTCTACTACCTCTACTGTTATAATTAATGCTACTGCTACTACTGCTACTCTTACATTCAGTACTATACTACAACTATTATTGTCGCTACTACTGCTACGGTTACTACTACTATTACCACTATTGCTATTACTATGCTGATACTATTACTACTGCTGCTAGTACTACTACTACTGCTGGAGCTACACCTATAGCAACTACTACTACTATTGCTGTAACTTATACTATTACAACTACAGCAAAAATTATTACTGCTACTACTACTACTACTACTGTTAGTTCTACTACTACTACTATAGCGACTTTTATTGCTACTGCTACTACTGCTACTAATGCTAGTACAACTACTTCTACAGCTACTACAGCGTCTGCTACTACTCCCATTGCAACTACACCTACTTCTGCTACTGCTATTAATAATCATGCTACTGCTACTACTACTATAGCTACTACTACAACTCCTACAACTACTACTGCAAGAACTACTACTCCCACTACAACTAGCCCTACTACTATTGCTGCTATTAATAATGCTGCTACTGCTACTACTACTATAGCTACTAGTATTGCTTCTACTACTACTACTACTACTGCAACAACTGCTACTCCTATGGCTGCTACAACTACTACTGCTATCGCTACTACCACTAATGCTACTGCTATTAATACTGTTGCCACTTCTGCTACTACTACTAATACTGCTCCTACTGCTACTTCTACTACTACCACTACTGCTGCTGCAACCCCACTTGCTGCTACTACTACTATGGCTAATACTACTACAATCGCTACTACTGCAAGTCTTGCTGCTGCTACTACTACAATCACTAGTATTGCAACTCCTGTTGCTACTACTACTACTACTCCGGTGCTACTACAACTATAATTACTAATAATATTGTTACTGCTACTAGGAGTAGTACTACTACTACTGTTACTACTATCACAAATACTACTGTTACTACTACTATGACTCATGTACTACTGTTACTACTACTACTACTACTATTACTGCTACTGCTAAAATAATTACTACCACTGCTACTGCAACAACTATTACTGTTACTACTACTACTACTACTACTACTACTACTACTACTACTACTACTACTACTACTGCCATAGGTTCTGCTACAACTACTACTGCCACTACTACTGCTGCTACTTCTACTACTGCTACTACCACTACTTCTGCTTCTACTACTGCTAGTACTACCACTACTGCTACTGTTGTTGTTGTTGCATGAGCTGCTTCTGTTATTTCTACTGCTAATACTACTTTTGCAACTACTAATACTACTACTCCTATTGTTGCTATTGATGTGGCCTTTGCTACTACTACTACTGCTGCTACAACTAGAACTATGACTACTACAACTGTTACTATTTTCCCTACTACTTCTATTACCACTATTGGTACTACTTTGCTACTACTACTATTATTGCTATTATTGTTACTACTACTATTACTACTACTATTACTGCTGCTGCTACTACTCCAGCTACTACTAATGTTAGTAATACTACTATTACTACGACTACTACTAGTACTACTATGACTGCTGCTACTACATCTTCGACCACTAATACTACTGGTATTACAACAACAACTACTACTACTACCACAACTACAACCATGAATACTACATCCACTACTGATGCTGCTTGGACTACTACTAATACTACTAATCCCATTACTCCTACGACTATAACTACTACCACTGCTACTGCTACTACTGCTATCACTACCACTACTTCTGGTACTACTAGTGTTATTACTACTACTAATACTACTACAACTTCTTCTGTTACTATTATTATAGCAACTGCTTTTACTGCTACTATGAGTAGTAGTAGTACTACTACCACTACGACTACTAGAACTGCTGTTGTAGCTACTGCTACTGCAAATATTATAATCGCTACTACTTCTACTACTACTATTGCTATAATTGCTAGTATTATTGCTACTACCAATGCTATTACTGAACTGCTACTCCTATTACTACTACTATTATCAGTCCTACTTCTATTACTGCAATGACTACTACTACTATTTGCAATACTACTGTTGCTACTACTACTACTAATACTGCTGTTGTTGCTGCTACTGCTACAACTACTACAACTATGACCACCACCACTACTACTACGACTACAACTACTATGATCACAACTATAACCACTATTACTACTACTACTAAAACTTCTACTACAACTACTACTGCTATGACTACTTTCGCTACTACTACTATGACTACTATTGCTACTACTAATGATACTATTCCTAATACTACTAATACTACAACTGCTGCTAGTACAACAATTATTAGTACTACTACTAATAATCCAATCACTACTAACACTACTACCACTACTGCTGCTGCTACTACTCTTGCTACTATGACTTTCGCTCCAACTACTATTGCTTAAACTACAACTGCTACTACTACTAGTCCTACGACTTGTACTATCACTATTATGCCTAATGCAACAACAACAACTACTACAACTACTGCTACTACCACTACTACTACTCCTATTGCTACTACTACTACTCCTATAGTTGCGACTACTACTGCTACTGCTACTATTTCTGCTACTACTATTGTAGCTACTACTACTACTTTAGCAACTACTAAAACTACTACTCCTATAGCTACTACTACTGCAACTGCAGCTACTACTACTACTATAGCTAATCTACTACTAGAACTACCACAATTCTGACTACTATTATTACTACTAGTAGTACTACCACTATCGCAACTCTAACAGCTATTATTACAACTACTACTCCTTCTGCAGCAGCTACTATAACTACTATTGCCATGGCTGCTACTACGACTACTACTAATGTTGTTGCAACTACAACTACTATAACTACAACTTCTACTACTACTACTATTCTGGCTACTGCTTCTACTGCAAATAGCACTACTACTACTACTACTACTACTATTGCTACTACTACTACGACTGGTACTACTCCTGCAACTACTACTACTGCTGCTACTACTACAGCTACTAGTACTATACTACTACTGCTAATTTTACTATTACAACTTCAACTATAACTACTATTGATACTATTTCTACTATTACTACAACTACAATTATTATGGCTACTACTACTAATATGACTACTAGTACTACTACTACAACTGCTACCATAGCTACTACTACTACTGCTACTGCTTCAAATACTACTATTACTACTACCATTTTTGCTTCTACATCTAGTATAACATCAACTTCTGCTACTACTACTGCTAGTACAACTACTACTACTACTGCTGCTACTACTACTATTATTGCTACTACTACTACTACTACTTTAACTATAACTGCTAATGCAAATCCTCCTACTACTACTCCTATTATAGCTTTTGCTGCTTCTGCTACTACTACAACTATTATGACTACTAGTGCTACTACTGCTACTTCTACTATGGCTACTACTAGTGTGGCTACTACAACTGCTACTACTGCTATAGTAACTACTACTACACTACTACTAATTCTACTATTCCTACTACTGAGACTGCTACTATTATTACTACTACTACTACTACTATAGCTACTGCGACAACTACTACTCCTTGTGCTTCTACTCCTACTAGTGCTACTGCAACTACTATTGCTACCACTACTAGTACAACTTTTGTTCTGACTACTACTTCAGCTACTATTACATCTACTATTACTACTACTGTAACTACTATGGCTACTACTACAACTACTACAACTATTGCTACTACTATTACTATAGCTACTACCCCTAGGGCTTCTTCTTTTACTACTACTACCGTTACAACAACTACTACTGCTACTACTACTACTATAGCTACTACTACTACAACTACCCTAACTCCTACAACTCATATTGCAACTATTACTACGGCTGCTACTACTGCAACTACTAATGTTGTTGCTGCTACTACTACTACAACTACTACTTTCACTACTCTCGCTGCTACTATTACTTCTACTACTACAGTTGCTACTATGATTACAACTACTAATGCTAGTTCTATTGCTGCTACTATAACTACTACTACTACTATTACTGCTACTGCTTCTTCAACTACTGCTTTTGTAGGTCCTACTGAAGCTACTACTAGTACTGCTGTAGCAACTATTATTACTACTGCTACTACTTCTACTTTTGCTGCTACTACCATAATAACAACAACTACTACTATAACAACAATAACTGCTACAACTACTAGTTCTACTATTGTTACTACTACTACTACTCCTACTGCTATTGCTATCACTATTGCTACTACTACTTATACAACTACCACTATCGCTACTATTGCTACTACAATAACTACTGCTTCTACTACTACCACTCCTCCTTCTTCTACTACTTCTACTATTATAACTACTATTGGTACTACTACAGCAACTACTACTACTGCTCCTACTAGTACTATGCCTACTACTATTCCTACTACTACTTCTACCACTACTATAAGTACTATTCTATTAGTTTTTCTACTACTTTTGCTGTTGCTACTTATACTACTACTAATACTACTACTGCTACTACTACTCCTACTGTAGTAGTAGTAGTAGTAGTAGTAGTAGTAGTCATAGCAGTAGTAGTAGCAGTAGTAGTTATTAATTTAGTAGTAGTAGCGGTGGTTGCAATAGTAGTAGTAGTAGTAGTAGTAGTAGTAGCAGTAGCAGTAGCATTAGTAGTAGAAGAAGTAGGAATAATTATAGTCACAATACTACTAGGAGCAGTAGTAGTTATTGTAGGAGTAGTACCAGTAGTAGTAGTAGTAGCACTTGTAGTAGTAGTAGTAGTAGTATCACTAGTTGTAGCAGTTGCCATAGTAGTAGCAGTTATTATAGTAGTAGTACGAGGACCAACAATAGTGATAGCAGCAGCAGTAGTAGTAGTAGTAGTAGTAGTAACTGTAGTATCTGTAATAGCAGTTGTAGTAGTAGTAGTAGTAGGAGCAATTGCCATAGTAGTAGCAGTTGTAGTATGTTTAGTAGTTGTAGAAGTAGGAGTAGTAGCAGCCAAAATATTATAAGTAGTAGTAATAGTAGTGGCGGTAGTGGTAGTAGAAGTAGTAGTGTTAGCAATAGTTGTAGTAGTAGGAGGGGCAGTAGTAGTAGTTATTATAGTAAAAGTAGTAGGAACCATTATAGTCATAGTTGTAGTAGTAGTAACAACAGTAGTAGTTGATGGAGTAGTACCAGTAGTAGCAGCAGCAGCAGTAGTAGTATAAGCCATAGTAGTAGAAGTAGCAGTAGAAGCAGTAGTAGTATTAGTAGGAGTACTAGTAGGAGCAGTAGTAGTAGTTGCAAGAGTAGTACCAGTTGTAGTAGTAGCCACAGTATTAGTAGTAGTAGTTGTAGTTGTAGTTGTAGTAGTAGTAGTTGTAGTTGTAGTTGTAGTAGTAGTAGTTGTTGTAGCAGTAGTAGTTGTTGTTGTAGTGGCAATTGTAGTTGTAGTAACAGTAATAGTATTAGCAGCAGCAACAACAGTAGTAGTAGTAACAGTAGCAGTAGTTGTGGTAATAATAGTAATAACAGCAACAATAGTATGGGTATTTATACTAGTAGTAGTAGTAGCAACAATAGTTGTATTAATAGTAGTAGTATTTACAGCAGTAGTTGTAGCAATAGTAGAAGCAGTAGTAGTTATTATAGGAGCTATTGTAGTATCATTAGTAGCAACTACAGGAGTAGTAGTAATAGTAATAACAGTAGTAGTTGTAGTAGTAGTAGTACTAGTAGTATTAGTAGCAAAAGAATTAGTAGCATTAGTAGTAGTTAATATAGTGGTAGAAGTGGTAGCAGTAGCGATAGTATTAGTAGTAGCAAAACTAGCATTTGTCACGGTGGCTATAGTAGCAAAAACAGCAGTAATACTAGTAGTGGTAGTGGTAGTAGAAGTAATAGTCATAACAGTTGTAGTAGTAGTAGCAATAGTCATTATTGTAGTAGGATTAGTAGCAATAGCGATAGTAGCAGTAGCCATAATAGCAGTAGTTGTTATAGTAGTATTTGTTGTAGCAGTAGTACTAGCGATAGTAGTAGTAGCTGTAGTACTAGTAGTAGTACTACTACTACTACTACTCGTAGTAGTTATAGTTATAGTAGGAGTAGGAGTGGTAGTAGGAGTAGTGGGCGAAGTAGTCGACATAGAAGTAGTAGAAGTAGTTGGAGTAGTAATAGCAGTTGGAGTTGTAGTAGTAGTAGTAACAATAGTAGCAGTAGTAGTAGAAGTAGTAGTAGTAGTTGGAGTAGTAGTAGAAGTAACAGTTGTAGTAGTAGTAGTTGTTGTTGTTGTATTAGTAGTAGTAAGTAATAGTATTCTAAGTAGAAGTAGTTGTAGTTGTAGTACTGGTCGTAGGAGCAGTACTAGTACTAGTAGCTGTAGTAGTGATAGTAAGTCATTGTAGTAGTACAAGTAGTAGTTGTACTAGTCATAGTAGTAGTAGTAATCGAAGTAGTCGCAATGGTAGTACTAGTAGTAGTGGCAGTAGTAGTAGTGGTAGTAGTAGTAGTAGTAGTAATAGTTATTGCAATAGTAGCAGGAGTAGTAGTTGTAGTAGAAATAGTAGTAGCAATAGTAGTTGTCGCTACTATAGTAGTTATTGTTGTAGTAGTAGTAGTAGCAGGAGGAGGAGGAGTAGTAGTAGTAGCAGAAGTAGACATAAGAGTTGTAGTTGTAGTAGTAGTAGTAGCATTCGTAGCAATAGTAGCAGTAGTAGTAGTAGTAGAATTACTAACAATAGTAGTATTCAGATTAGTAGTAGTAGTAGTTATTGTTATAGTAGTAGGGATAATAGAAGTAGTAGTGCAAAAGTAGTAGTCGTAGTGGCTATAGTCTCAGTAGTAGTACTAGTAGTTATAGAAGTAGTCATAGTAGAAGTAGTTGTAGTTTTTGTAGCAGTAGTAATAGTAGTAGTAGTTGTTGTAGTGGTCGGAGTGGTAGTAGTAGCAGCTGGAGGAGGAGCAGTGGTAGTAGTAGTAGTAGTAGTAGTCGTAGTAGTAGTAGTGGTAGTAGTAGAAGTAGTAGTAGTAGTAGAAATAGCAGTAGTAGCTGTAGTAGTAGTTATGGTAGTCGTGGTAGTAGCAGTAGAAGCAGCAGCTGTAGTAGCAATAGTAGTAGTGGCTGAGGTAATAGTAGTAGTAGTAGTATAGCAGTAGCAGTTGTTATAGCAATATGAACAGTAACTGTAGTAGTAGTTGTAGGAGTAGTTGCAGTAGTAGCTATAGGAGCAGTAGAAGTAGTAGTACTAATAAGAGTATTAGTAGTAGTAGTGGTAGTCATGGTAGCATTAGTAGTTGTTGCAGTAGTTGAAGTAGTAGTTGTAGTAGCAGTAGTTGTAGTGTGGTTGCAATAATATTAGTGGTTGTTGTAAAATCAATAGTAGCCGTAGCAGTAGTAGTTGTAGAAGTAGTAGAAGTAGGGGAAGTAGTAGTAATAGTTGTAGCAAAGGTAATAGTAGCAATGATAGTAATAGTAGATGTGTTAATAGTATTAGTTGTAGTTGTAGTATTAGTAGTAATAGAAGCAATAGTTGCAGTAGCAGTAGTAGTAGCAGTGGTACTAGCGATAGTAGTTATAGTTGTAGTAGTTGTAGCAGTAGTAATAGCAATATTAATAGCGGTAGTACAAGCAGTAGTTGTAGTTGTAGTAGCCACAACCAGAGTAGTGGGGGTAGTAGGAGCAGTAGTAGAATTAGTAGCAGTAGTACCAATAGAAGTAGTAATAGTAGTAGCAGTAGCAGTAGCAGTGGTACTAGTAGTACTAGTAGTAGTATTTCTAGTAGTAGCATCCGTTGTAGAAGTAGTAGTTGTCATTGTAGTTGTGTTAGTTGTAGAAGCAGTAGTATTATTAGTAGCAGTAGTAGTTGTTGTTGTAGTAGCAGTAGTAGTCATAGGAGCAGCAACAACATTAGTAGTAGTAGCAGTAGTACTAATAGTAGTAGTAGCAGCAGTAGGAAAAGTAGTAGTAGTAGTAGCATTAATGCTAGCCGTAGAAGTAGCTGCAGTTGTAGTAGTAGTTATGGTAGCAGTAGTAATAGCACTAGCAATAGTAGTAGGAGTAGCGATCGTAGTACTACTACTATTAGTAATAGCTGTAGTAACAACTACAGTAGTTGTAGTAGTAGTAATAGTCGTATTAGTAGTGGTAACAATAATAGTTATAGCACTAGTAGTAGCAATAGTAGTAGTACTAGTAGTAGTAGTAGCAATAGGAACAATAGTAGTAGTAGTAGCAGCTATTGCAGTAGCAGTAGGAGTAGTAGTAGTTGTAGTAGGAGTAGTTTCCATGGTAATAGTAGAAGTAGAAGTAATAGTAGTTGGGGCAGTAGTACTAGCTGAAGTAGTAGTAGTTATAATAGTAGTAGTAGTATTAGTATTATTAGTAGTCCTAGTAGAAGTTGTAGCAACAATGATAGAACTAGTAGCAGTAGTAATAGTAGTAGTAGTTATTGTTGTAATAGTTGTAGCAGTAGTAGTAGCAGTAGGAGTGGTAGTAGTGGTAATAATAGCAGCATTAGCAGCCATAGTAGCAATAGTAGTAGTAGTAGCAGTCATAGCTATAGTAGTAGTAGTAGTAGTAGTAGTAGTAGAAGTAGCAGAAATAGTAGAGGCAGAACTAGTTGTAGGAGTAGTAGCAGAAGCAGTTGTAGCAGCAGCAGCAGCAACAGTAGTAGTAGTAGTACGAGAAGCAACAGTAGTAGTAGCAGTAGTAGTAGTCGTACGAGAAGCAGCAGTAGTAGTAGCAGTAGAAGCAGCGGTAGCTGTAATAGTAAGAGATGTAATTTGAGTCACAGGAGAAGAATTAGTTGTAGAAGTAGTAGCGACTGAAGGAATAGTAGTAGTTATGGTAGTGGTAGTAGTAGCAGAAGTAGTAATAGTAGCAGCAGCAAGAGTAATAGTAGTAGTAGTAGTTGTTGTTGTTGTTGTTGTAAGAGAAGCAATAGTGCTAGTAGAAGTAATTATAGAAGTAGTACTATTAGTAGCACTAGTAGTGATAGTAGTAGTAGTAGTAGTAATAGTAGTAGTAGTAGTAGTACCAGTAGTAGTAGTAGTATTAGTAGCAGTGGTACTAGAAGTAGTAGTAGAAGAAGCAACAATAGTAGTAGTAGTAGTTGTAGAAGCATCAACAGCAGCAGTAGTAGTAGGAGTAGTTGTAGCAGTAGCAGAAGAAGAAGTAGTAAAAGTAGTAGTAGCAGTAGCTGTAGTAGTATGAGAAATAGCTAGAGTAGTAGTGGAAGTAGTAGTAGTGGCAGTAGTTGTAGTAGGAGTAGTAGTAGTGGTGGTGGTAGTAGTAGTAGTAATAGTAATAGTAATACTTGCAGAAGTAGTAGTTGCAGCAGTAATAGTAGTTGTTGGAGAAGTAGTAGTAGTAGTAGTTATTGTAGTTGTAGGAGAAGAAGTAGTAGTAGTAGTTGTTGTTGTAGTAGAAGTAGTTGTAGAAGTAGTACTATTAGTAGCAGTAGTAGTAGCTATAGTTGTAGTCGTAGTAGTAGCAGCAACAGTAGTAGTAGTAGTAGTAGTAGTAGTGGTGGTGGTGGTGGTGGTGGTAGTAGTAGCAGTAGCCGTGGCAGTAGTTATGGAATTAGTAGTAACAGCCGTACCAGTAGTAGTAATAGTAGTAGTAGTAGTTGTTGTTGTTGTTACAGCAGGAGCAACAACAGCTGCATCCATAGTAGGAGTAGTAATAGTAGCAGTTGAAGCAATTGCAATAGTAGCAATCGTAGCAGCAACAATAGTAGTTGTTGTATTAGTAGTAGTAGTAGTAGTAGTAGTAGTACTAGAAGTAGCTATGGTAGTCATAGCAATTGTAGTAGTAGTGGTAGTAGCAGCTGCTATAGAAGCAGTAGTTATATTAGTAGTAGTAGTAACAGAATAAGTGGTGGTAGTAGCAGTAGTTGTAGAAATAGTAGTAGCAAAAGCAGTTGTAATAGTAGTAGTAGCAGTAGTAGCATTAGCAGTAGTAGAAGTAGTAGTCATAGTTGTAGTAGTTGCAGCAGTAGCAGTAGTAGCAGTAGTAGTAATTAGTTGTAGTTGTGGTTGTAGTAGCAGTAGCAATAGCAGAAGTAATAGATGTAGTACAACTAGTAGTAGTAGTAGCAGTAGTAGCAATAGCAGAAGTAGCAGTAGTAGTACAAGTAGCAGCAGTAGTAGTAATAGTATTAGCAATTGCAATAGTCTCTGCAGCATCAGGAATAGTAGTAGTAGTTGTTGTTGTTGTTGTTGTTGTTATTGTTGTTGTTGTAGTAGTAGTAGTAGTAGAAGCAGCAGTAGTAGTAGCAACAGTAGTAGTAGTAGTAACAGTACTGGTAGTACTCCCAATAGTAGTAGTAGTCATAGTAGTAATAGTAGTAGTAACAGTAGTAGTAGTAGTAGCAGTAATAGTAGCTGTAGTAGTGGTAGTGGCAGTGGAAGTAGCAATAGCACTCGTAGCCATAGTAGTATTCACAGTACCAGTCATAATAGAAGTAGTAGCATTGGTAGTAGTACTATTAGTAATTGTAGCAGCATTCGCTGTAGTATTAATTGTAGTAGTAGCAGTAATCATAGTAGTATCATTAGTAATAGTAGTAGTACTAGTAGTAGTAGCAGAATAAGTGGTAGCATTAGTAGTAGTAGAAGAAGTAGTAGCAGTAGTAGTAGTACTACAACTACGACTACTGTTGCAACTACTACTACGGCTATGAGTGTTGCTGCTACTTCTACTGCCACAACAATTACTACTATTACTATTACTGCTTCTTCGGCTACTGCTGCTACTACTACTACTATTACTACTACTATTGCGACTACTAGTAGAACTACTGCCAATACTACTACTAATATTCCTACTACTGCTGGCACTTATTCTACAGCTACAACAACTACTACTACTACAACTACTACTACTATTACTACTACTACTGCTACTAGTACTACTTCTACTACTTCACTACTACTACCACTGCTACTACTACGGGTATTATTGCTGCTGCTAAATATACTTCTACTGGTGCGACTACTGCTACCACTACCACTACATTTACTTCAACTGCTACTGTTGCTACTACTGCTACTTCTGCTGCTGCTACTACTACTTCTATCACAGCTGCTGCTACTACCACTACAACTACAATTACTGCTACTACCACCTATACTTTTATTACTACTGCTACTGCTACTATGACTATTACTACTACTACTACAACTTCTACTACTTCTACTGCTGCTGATTCTACTACTACTACTAAAACGGCTACTACTTTTATAACTGCTACAACTACTATTGCTTCTACTACTACTGCTTTTGGTACAACTACCCCTTCTCATACTACTACTAATACTGCTGCTATGGCTGCTTTTGCTACCAATGCCAGTACAATTACGACTATTGCTACAACTACCATACCAACTACCACTACTACGCTTACTATTACTTCTATTACTACTACCGCTACTACACTTGCTAATATAGATACTACCACTACTGCTACTGCTACTACTTATACTACTACTAGTACAACTACTACTACCAGTACTACTACTTCTGCTACAACTACTACTCCTACTGCTACTATTACTACTACTGCTACTACTGCTACTACTACTACAACTGCAACTACTCCTACTATTGCTACTACTACTACTATCGCTAAAGCTGCAATTGCTACTACTATTACTTGAACTACTGCTACTACAGCTTCCATTCGTACTACTACTACTACTACTACTACTTTTTCAACTACTACTACTACTACTACTACTACTACTACAATTATTACTACTACTATAGTTACGACTACTACTACTGCTACTACTACTACTATAACTACTACTACAACTACTGATGTTGTCATAACTATTGCAACTACAACTACAAGTACTACTACTATTGCTACAACAACTATTTCTACTAATACTGCTACTACTGCAACTGCTGCTGCACCTATTACTACTACTACTACAGCTACTGCTACAACAACAACAACTACTACTACTGCCCTTAATGCGACCACTACTATAACTACTACTACAACTACTACTACTTCTACTGCTATTATTACTACAACTATTACAACTACTGCTACTACTACTACTACTACAAAAAGTTATCCTACAATAGCAACAAGTACTTCTTCTCCTACTAGTACTACTGCTCCCGCTTCTACTATTGCTATGACTCAGCTACAGCTACTACTACTGTTGCTACAACAACTGCTACTGCAGCTACTACTACTAGTAGCTATAGTAGTAAAAGTGGTAGTAGTGATAGTAGTGGTAGTAGAAGTAGTTGCAGTAGCAGCAGCAGTAGTAGTAGTCATTATCGTATTACCATCAGTAGTAGTAGCGGTTTAGCAGTAGCAGTTGTAGCAGCAGCAGTAGTAGCAGTAGTCATAACAGTAGTTATTGTAGTAGGAGTAGTACTAGCAAAACCAGTAGTAGTAGTAGCAATAGAAGTAGTAGTAGTAGTACTAGAAGGAGTAAGAAGAGTAGTAGTAGTAGTAGAAGAAGTAGTATTATTAGTACTAGTACTAGTAGCACTAGTAGCACTAGTAGTAGTAGTACTTATAGCAGTAGTCATACTAGTAGTTGGAGTAGGAGTGGTAGTAGGAGTAGTTGTTGTTATTGTAGTAGTTGTAGTAGTAGTAGTTATTGTTGCTGTGGTTCGAGTAGTAGTAGTAGTAGTAGTAGTAGTAGTTGTTGTTGTTGTTGTTGTTGTTGTAGTAGTAGTAGTAGTAGATGTATTTGTAGTGGAAGTACTAGTAGTAGCAGCAGTAGTAGTAGTTGTTGTCATTGTAGTAGTAATTGTAAGTCATCGTAGTAGTATTGGTAGTAGTTATGCTAGTAGGTATAGTAGTAGTAATCATAGTAGTCATAGTGATAGTTGTAGTAGTAGTAGTAACAGTAGCAGTAGTAGTAGTAGTAATAGCTGTAAAAGTTATAGCAGTAGTAGCAGTAGAAGTAGAAATAGTAGTAGCAGGAGTAGTAGTAGCCGTAGCTACAATAGTGGTGTTAGTGGTAGTAGTAGTAGCAGCAGTAGTAGCAGCAGCAGTAGTAGTCATTATATAAATAGTTGTGGTAGTAGTAGTAGAAGTAGTAGTAAGAATTGTAGTTGTAAAAGCATTTGGAGCATTGGTAGCAATAGTAGCAATACTAGTAGTAGTTGTAGTAGTAGTAACAGTAGTAGTAATAGTATTAGTAGTAGCAGTAGTATTCGGATTAGTAGTAGTAGTAGTAGTAGTAGTATCAGTCATAGTAGTAGTAGTTGTAGTTGCAATTGCAATAGTGGCAACAACATCAGTAGTAGTAGTAGTAGTACCTGTAGTAGTCCTAGAAGTAGTACCAGTCGTAGGAGTACTAGTGGTAGTTGAAGTATTATTATTAGTAGTAGTTATTGTCGTAGTACCAGTTGTATAATAAGTAGTTAGAGTAGCGGTAGCAACAACATCAGTAGTAGTAGTAGTAGCAACAGTAGCAGTAGTACTAGTAGTAGTTGTAGAAGTAGTAGTAGTTGTCCAGTAGCTGCAGTAGAAGTAGTAGTAGCTGCAATAGTAGCAGTTGTAATAGAAGTAGTAGTTGTAGTATTTGTAGGTGTAGTAGTAGTAGCTATAGCCATAATAATAGTAGCAGTAGTTGTATTAACAGAAGTGGTACCAGTCGTAGTAGTAGTATGATGAGTAGTTGTGGTAGCAATAGCAATAGTAGTCATAGTAGTAATAGTAGTAGTTGTTGTAGCAATAGTAGTAGTAGAAAAAGCAGCATTAATATTAGCAGAAAAAGTAGTAGAAGTAGTAGAAGTAGTAGTTGTTGTTATTGCTGTAGTAGTAGAAATAGTAGCAAAAGTAGTAGTAGCACTAGTGGTAAGTAGGAGTAGTAGTAACTAGTTTCGTATTGTAGAAGAAGTTATAGTAGCAGTAGTAGTAATTGTAGTAGTAGTAATAGTAGTTGTAGTAGTGGTTGTTGCAGTAGTAGTAGTAGTAGTAGTGGAAGTAGTAGTAGTGACAATAGTTGTAATAGTAATAGTAATAGTAGTAATAGTAGTAGTAGTAGTAGTAGTAGTAGCAGCAGCAGCAGTAACAGTAGTAGCAGTAGCAGCAGTAGTATTTTTTGTTGTAATAGTAGTAGCAGTAGCAGTTGTAGCAGTAATAGTAGTAATTGTGGTAGTCGTAGCAGTAGTAGCTACAATAACACCAGTAGCTGCTGTACTAGTACTAGTAGTTATTGCAGCAAAAATTGTAGCGGTAGTTGTAGTAGTAGAAATAGTAAGAGTACTAGTTATAGTACCAGTATTCGTTGTAGTAGTAGTCATAGTAGCAACAGTAGCTATAGTGGCAGCAGTAGTAGCAGTAATAACTATGGTAGTAGTAGCAGCAGCAGTGGTCGTAGCAATTGTAGTAGTAGTAGTAGTGGTAGTAGTGGTCCTACTATCATAAGTCGCTGCAGTAGTAGCAGTAGTAGTTGTAGCAATAGTAGCAAAAGTAGTTATAGTAGTAATGGCAGTAGTTGTAGGAATTATAGTTATAGTAGTAATAGAATTTGTACAGTAGTAGTAGTAGTACTAGTTGTAGTCATAGTAGAAGCATAACTAGTAGAAGTGGTTGTATGGTTGTATCAATAGTTGCAGCAATAGTAGTATTTCTAGTAGCGATAACAGCAGTAGTAGCAATTAGAATAGTTGTTGTTGTACTAGCAGTAGCAGAAGTATTAGTATTAATAATTGTAGTAGTAGTGGTGGAAGCTATTGTAGCAGAGGTAGTAGTAGCAGGTGCAGCAGTTACAGTAGTAGTGGAGGTAGGAGTAGCAGTAGTAGTGGCGGTAGCAGTAGCGGTAGTAGTAGTAGGAGTCGCAGTAGAAGTAGCAGTAGTAGTAGCTGCGGTAGTAGTAGTAGTAGTAGTAGTAGTAGTAGTACTGGTAGTAGTAGGAGCAATAGTTGTAGTATTAGTAGTTGTAGTAGTATTAGCAAGAGTAGTATTAGAAGTAGTAATAGGAATAGTTTTAAACATAGTAGTAGTAGTAGTTATCGTAGTAGTAGTAGCAGTAGTCGCAATAGTAGTAACAATAGTAGAAGAAGTAGCAGCAGTGGCAATATTAGTAGAGTATGAGAAGTGGTAGTTCAAGCAATAGCAGTAGTATTAGAAGTAATAGTAGTTGTAGCAGTAATAGAAGTGGTTGTAATTTTAGTTTTATTTGTACTAGCAACAGTAGCAGCAGTAGTAGCAATAGTAAAAGTAGTAGTAGTAGTAGTAGTAGTAGTAGTAGTAGTAGAAGAAGAAGTTGCATTGGTAGTTGTAGTCTTTGTAGTAGTAGTTGTAGTAGCAGCTACTGTTGTAGCAGTAGTAGTAGTAGGAGGAGGAGTAATAGTAGTAGAAGTAGTAGTAGTAGTAGTTAGCAATAGTAGTAGTAGCAATAGTTGTTGTAGCAGAAGTAGTAGTAGTAGAAGTAGCAGTCATAGTAGTAGTATTAGTGATAGTAGTATCATTTGCAGTAGTAGCTACAACATTAGTAGTGGTGGTGGTGGTGGTGGTGGTAGTAGTAGTAATAGTAACAGTTGTAGTAGTAATAGTAGAAGTAGTATTAGTATTAGTAGTAGTAGTCGCAGTAGTAGTAGTAGTAGTAGTAGTTGTAGTAGTAGTAGTAATAGCAATAGTTATTATAGTTCTGGTAGAAGTAGCAACTTCACTATATCCCTAGTAGTACTCATAGCAGCAGTCCCAACAGTTGTGGCAGCAGTAATCATAGTAGCCGTAGTAGTAGTAATAGTAGTAGCAGCAGCATCAGTAGCCGCAACAATAGTAGTTGTAGTACTAGTAGAAGTATTAGTAGCAATAGTCATTATTGCAGAAGTATTAGCAGTAGTAGTAGCAATAGTAGGGGTAGATGTAGTCTTAGCAGTAGCAGTAGTAGCACGAAAAGTAGCAGTTGTAGCAGTAGTAGCCATAGGACTAGTGGTGGTCATAGAAGTTGTAGCGGTAGTAGCGGTAGTAACAGTAAATGTAATAGTAGTAGTTGTTGTAGTAGTAGTAGTAGTAGTCGTAGTAGTAGTAGCGGAAGTTGCTATAGCAGTTGTAGTGGTAATAGAAGTAGTAGTGCAGAAGCAGCAGTAGTAGTGGTAACAGAAGTAGTCGTGTTGAAGTAGTAGTAGTTGTGTTGTTTTAGAAGTAGTAGCAGCAGTAGTAATAGCAGTAGTACCAGTAGTAGTTGTTGTTGTTGTCGTAGCAGCAGCAGCAATAGTAGTAGTAGTCGAAGCAGCAGTAATAGTTCTAGCAATAGTAGCAGTATAAGTAGTAATAGTAGTGTTAGTAGTACAAGTAGTGGCACTAGTAGTACAAGTAGTAGTATTACTAGTAGTGGCATCCGTTGTGGCAGCAGTTCTATTTGTTCTACTAGTAGTGGTAGTTCTAGAAGCAGCAGCAAGAAGTAATAGTTGTACTAGTTGTAGCAGTAGTTATATGAGCAGCAGAAACATTAGTAGTAGTAGGAGAAGTACTAGTAGTGCTATTAGTAGTAGAAGCAATAATAGTTGTAGTAGTACTAGCAGTAGCAGTGGTAGTAGTAGTAGTAGTGGTGGTGGTGGCAAAAGTACCAGAAGTAGTAGTTGTTGTGGTAGTAGTAACAGGAGAAGTAATAGTAGTTGAAGTACTACTAGTAGTAGTAATAGTAGCAATAACAGTAGTAGCAGTAGTAGTAGCAGTAGTTGTGGTTGTAATAGTAGTAGCAGTAGCAGTTGTAGTAGTAGTAGTAATTGTAGTAGAGTAGCAGTAGTAGCTGCAATAGTAACTGCAGTAGCTGTAGTAGTAGTAGTAGTTATTGTAGTAGAAATTATAGCAGCAGTTGTGGTAGTAGTAATAGTAAGAGTACTAGTTGTAGTAGTAGTATTCGCTTCAGTAGTAACCGTAGTAGTAGTAGTAGCAGTAGTAGTCGTTGTAGCAATTGTAGTAGTAGTAGTGGTAGTAGTGGTCGTAGTATCATAAGTCGTTGCAGTAGTAGCCGCAGTAGTTGTAGTAATAGTAGCAGAAGTAGTTCTTATAGTAATGGCAGTAGTTGTAGGAATTGTAGTTATAGTAGTAGTAGTTGCAGCAGCAGTAGTAGTACTAGTAGCGGTAGTAGAAGTAGTAGCAATTAGAATAGTTGTTGCAGTAGTAGTAGTAGCAGAAGTATTAGTATTAATAGAAGAAGTAGTAGTAGCAGTGGAAGCTATTTTAGCATAGGTAGTAGTAGCAGGCCCAACAGTTACAGTAGTAGCAGTGGTAGGAGTAGCAGTAGTAGCGGCGGTAGCTGTAGCGGTAGTAGTTGTAGCAGTAGCAGCAGCAACAACAACAGTAGTAGTAGTAGTACTGGTAGTAGTATGAGTAGTAGTAGTTGTAGTAGTATTAGCTGGAGTAATATTAGAAGAAGTAATAGAAATAGTCGTAGACGTAGTAGTAGTAGTAGTTATCGTAGTAGCAGTATTAGTAGTAGTATGAGAAGTGGTAGTTCTAGCAGTAGCAGTAGTATTAGAAGAAGAAGAAGAAGAAGAAGTAGTAGTAGTAGTAGTAGTAGTAGTAGTAGTAGTAGTAGTAGTAGTAGTAGAAGTTGCAATGGTAGTTGTAGTCATTGTAGTAGTAGTGGTAGTAGCAGCTACTATTGTAGCAGTAGCAGTAGTAGTAGTAGAACAAGTATTAGTAGTAGTCATAGCAGTAGTTGTAGTAGCAGAAGTAGTAGCAGTAGAAGTAGCAACAGTAGCACTAGTAGCAGTCGTAGCAGTAGTATTAGTGATAGTACTATCATTTGCAGTTGGAGCTGCAGCAGCAGCAGTAGTAGTAGCAGTAGTAGTAGTAATAGTGATAGTACTATCATTTGCAGTAGGAGCTGCAGCAGCAGCAGCAGTAGTAGCAGTAGTAGTAGTAATAGTTGTAGTAGTAATAGTAGTAGTAGTATTAGTATTCGTAGTAGTAGTAGTAGTAGTAGTAGTAGTGATAGTAGCAGCAGCAGCAGTAGTAGTAGTAGCAGTAGTTATTGCAGTTATAGTGGAAGTAGCTGGACCACTATAGCCCTATAAGTGCTCGCAGCAGTAGGCCAAACAGTTGTAATAGCAGTAATCGTGGTAGCAGCAGTAGTAGTAATAGTAGTAGCAGCAGCAGCTGTTGTAGTACTAGTAGATGGGTTAGTAGCAATAGTTATTGTGGCAGAAGAAGTAGTAGTAGTAGCAGCAATAGTAGGGGTACTTGTAGTCTTAGCAATAGTAGTAGTAGCATGAAAAGTAGCAGTTGTAGTAGTAGTGGCCGTAGGACTAGTGTTAGTCATAGTAGTTGTAGCGATAGTAGCGGTAGTAGCAGTAGTAATAATAATAGTAGTAGTTGCAGTAGTAGTAGTAGTAGTGGTTGTAGTAGGTGTAGTAGTAGCAGTAATTGCAGTAGTAGTAGCATTAGTAGCTGCAGGAGCAGAAGCAGTAGTAGTACTAGTAATAGTAGTAGTAGTACTCATAGTATTATTTGTACTAATAGTAGTACCTAGTAGTTGAAGTAGCAGTAGTGGTAGTAGCATTAGTAGTAGTCATAGTAGTACTTGGAGTAATAGCAATAGTAGTAGTAGTAGTAGCAGTAGTAGTAGAAGTAGCAATAGCGGTAGTAGTGCTAGCAGTTGTATTAGTAGTAGCAACAGGAGCAGTAGCAGAAGTAGTTGCGAAAGTCATAATAGTAGCAGTAGTAGGCATAGTTGGAGTTGTAGGAGTTGTAGTCATAGTAGCAGTAGTAAGAGTTGTAGGAGGAGTAGTAGCAGCAGCAGTAGGAGTAGTAGGAGTCATAGTAGTTGTTGTAATAATAGTATAAGTAGTAGTATTAGTTTTGGTTGTGGTAGTATTAGTAAGAGTAGTACTAATCATAGTAGTTGTTGTTGTTGTAGTAATAGTAGTAATAGCAGTTGTAGTAGTTGTTATTGTAGTAGTTGTTGTTGTTGTAGTAGTAACAGTAGTAGTAGTAGTATTGGTAGTAGTAGTAGTAATAGTTGGAGCATTAGAAAAAGTAGTAGTATTAGTTGTTGTAGTAGTAGTTGTAGGAATAGTACTAGTTGTAGTAGAACTAATATTAGTAGTACTAGTAGTAGTAGTATTAGTGGAAGTAGTAGTAGTAATAATAATATTAGTAGTAGTAGTTGTTGTAGCAGTAGTAGTTGTAGCAGAGGGAGTCGTAGGAGTAGTAGGAGTAGTAGTAGCAGTAGTAGGAGTAGGAGTTATAGTAGTAGTAATAAGAGTAGTAATGCTGAAGCGGTTAGGAATTGTAGTTGTAGTAGAACAAGCAGTAGTAGTACTAGTAGTAGTAGCATTAGTAGTAGTAGCATTAGTAGTAGTAGTAGTAGTAGAAGTAATAGTAATAGTAGTATTAGTCGTAGTAGTAGTTGTAGCAATAGTAGTAGTAGCAGAAGGAGTAGTATGAGTTGTAGTTGTGGTAGTAGTAGTAGGAGGAGGAGCAGGAGTTGTAGTAGGAGTAGTAAGAGTAGTAGTTGTTGTAGGGTTAGGAATTGCAGTTGTTGTAGTAGTTGTAGAAATAGGGGTAGTAGTAGTAGTAGTATTAACAGTAGTAGTAGTAGTAGCAGTAGTACTAGTAGTAGTAGAAGCAATACTAAGAATACTAAAAGTAGTTGTAGTAGCAATCGCAGTTGTAGGAGTAGTAGTAGTGGTAGTAACAATAGTAGCTGTCGTAGTAGTAGCAATAGTAGCTGTAGAAACAGTAAGAGCTGTAGTAGCAGCAATGGCAATATTAGTAGTAGTAGGTGCAGCTGTACTACTAGTAGTAGTAGTACTAATAGTTTTAGTTGTAGTAGTAGTAGCAGTAGTAGTTGTAGTGGTAGCATTAATAGTAGGAGTAGCATTAATAGTAGGAGTAGTAGTAGCTGTATTAGTAAATGTAGCAGTAGGAGAAGTTATAGTCGTAGTAGTTGGAGAAGTAGTAGAAGTAGTAGTAGCCGTATTAGTAGGCATAGTTGTAGTAGTAGCAATAGTAGTAATAGTAGTAGTAGAATTAGTAATAGTAGTTATAGTAGCCATAGTAGTATAGCAGTAGTTGTAGTAGTAATAGTAGTAGTAGGAGAGGTAGTCGCAGTAGTAGTATTAGCAATAACAGTAGTAGTATGAGAAGTAGTGGTAGTAGTAGGAGAGATAGTAGTAGTAGCAGTCGACGTAGTATTGGAAGTAGAAGTTGCAATAGTAGCAATAGTAGTCGCAGTTATAGCATTAGTAGTAGGAGAAAAACTACTACTACTACTACTACTAAAAGTACAATTACTACAAATACTACTACTAGTAGCAGTAGTGGTAGGTGTAGGAGAAGTAGCAATAGTAGCAATCGTCATAGTGTTAGTCGTAGTAGTATTAGAAGTTATAATAGCAGTAGTAGTTATAGAAGAAGAAGAAGAAGAAGAAGAAGAAGAAGAAAAAGAAGTAGTAGTAGTAGTAGTAGTGCAGTTGTAGCAGTAGTAGTAGGACTAAAACTACTATTACTACTCCTCATAGTAAAACTACTACTCCTACTACTACTACTGAAACTACTATTACTACTATAATTGCTACAGCTGCTACTTCAATTTCTTCTACTATTTCTATCACTAATACTGCTGTTAATACTACTACTACAACTACTACTGCTACTCCAACTAATACTACTACAATTACTGTTACAACTACAAGTACTACATCTACAACTACTGCGATTACTACTACAACTGCTACAACAACTACAATTACTACAACTACTACTACAACAACCACTACGACTATAGCTACTGTTGCGCGGCTACAACTGCCACTAGTACTGCTACTCCTACTGCTACTGTAGCTCCTCCTGCTACAACTACTATTACTACTACTATTACTACTACTACTACTCCCAATACTAGTGCTACTCATACCACTACGAGTACTGCTAATCCTGCTGCAACTACTGCTACCACTACCCTAGCTATTACTACTCCTACTACAACTCCTACTCCTACTCCCACTACTATTACATCTCCTCCTACTACCACTACTACTTCTACTACTAAAATAAAAAACAACAACTACTACTAGTACTACTACCGCAACTGCTACTACGACAACTACACCTCGTCTTACTACTGCTGCTATTACTACTACACCACCAGCTACAATTGTTGCTAGTATGCCTGCTGTAACTCCTATTCCTACCAGTACTACTCCCACTACTACTCCTAACCCTACTACTACTACCACTACTACTACTACTACTCCTACTCCTACTACTCCTACTACAGCTACTCCTACTACTCCTACTACACCTACTACTACTTCTACTCCTACAACTACTACTACTCGTAGTCCTCCTCCTCCTCCTCCTCCTCCTCCTAGAACTACTACTACTACTACTTCTACTACTACTATTGTTGTTGGTGCTACTCCTGCTACTAATACTACTACAACTCCTAATCCTACAACTACTCCAACTACTGTTCCTACTCCAACTACTACTACTCCTACTCCTACTACTACTCCTGCTTCTACTGCAACTACTACAACAACAGCAACTACTACTACTGCATCTACAACTGCTACTACTGCTACTCTATTACTATTGCTACTATTGCTACTACTACTAGTAAAAACACTACTACTATTGCTACACTACTACAGCGCTATGACTGATGGTACTACTACTACAACTACTACTATTATTGTTGCTACTGCTACTACTACTACAATTACAACTACTACTTCTACTACTGCTACTACTACTACTTCTTCTTCTTCTTCTTCTTCTACTTCTACTACTACTACTACTACAACTTTTACTAGTACTTCTACTACTATTACTATCGCTGCTGCTGCTGCTGCTGCAACTACTACCACCACCACGACTACTTCTACAACTACTATTGCTACAACAATGACTACTTCTATAGCTTCCACTACTTCTACTACTTCTACTATTAGTACTACTACTACTAACACTACTACTACTACTACTACTATTATAATTACTGCTGCACTACTACCACTCCTATTACTACTACTATAATTACTTCTATTACTACTACTACAGCGACAAGAACTACTACTGCTACTACCACTTCTATTACTACTCCTACTACTACGGCTACTCCTTAAACTACTACTGCTTCAACTACAACTACTACTACTACAACTCCTATAACTTCTACTAGTTCTGCTGCTGCTGCTGCTACTACTACTACTACTACTACTAATCCTATTGCCGCAACTATTACATCTATTGCAGCTACTACTCCTACGACTATTTTTACTACTACAAGTACTAGTACCACCATAACTCCTACTCATATTATCACTACTACTACCACTAGAGCTAGTGCTGCTACTACTACTACAGCTGCTACTTTTGCTACTGGTAATGCTGCTGTTGCGACTACTATTGCAACCACTGCTATCGCAACTACTACTACTGCTGCTTATGCTACTACTACAACTTCCGCTGGTAATGTTGCGGCTGCAACAATAACTACTACTATGGCTACTGTTGCTGCTACTGCTACTACTATTACTGTTGCTAAAACTACTACTGCTACTACTACAATTACTACTAGTCTACTCCTGCGACTACTACTACTTCTCGTACTACTACTGCTAATACTACTACTTTTACTACTACTACTTGACTTGCTAACACTACTGCTACTGCTACTGCTACTGCTGCTCCTCTTTCTCGTAATGCTATTGATACAACAATAACAACAACTACTTCTACTACTTGCACTACTATTGCATCCACTACTATTACTACTACTACAGTTACGACTACTACAACTATTGCTAGTACTACTCCTGCTTCTACTATTGTTGCTACTGCTACTCCTACTAGTACTATTGGAACTACTTCTACTACTACCACAGCAATTGCTACCACTATTACTACTACTACTATTGCTATTATAACTACTACTACTACTTCTACTACTATTGCTACTACTACGGCCACTACTACTACCACTTCTACTACTTCTGCTACTAATTCTGCCACTAATTTTACCACTGCTGATGCTATGCTACTAGTATAACTATTGCTACCACTAACAATACTACAACTATTACACATATCACTACTACCAATACTATAACTCCAACTACTATCCTGCAACTACAATTATTGTTACTACTAAAACTTCTACTGGTACTACTAATGCTGCTGTTGCTACCGCAACAAATGCTATTCTGCTACTACTGCTATTGCTACTACTGTTGTTGCTGCTGCTACTATTGCTACTTCTACTATTGCTACTAATACTACTTCTACTACTACTTCTGCTACTTCTACCCATACTACTACTGCTACTGCTATTGGTACTACTGTTACAACTGCTACAGCTGCTACTACTACTACCACAACAACTACTACTACTCCTACTACTACTACTATTATTGCTATTGCTACTACTGATGCTGCTATTACGACTACTGGTTCTACTACTACTACTACTACTATGGTGCAACCACTACTGCTACAGCTTCTACTGCTTCTAGTGCAACTACTTATACTACAGCTACCATTACTAGTATTACGGCTACTTCTACTACTACTGCTACTGATACTACTGCTAGTACTACCACTACTACTGCAACTACTACTACTGTTGCTGCTTTGACTATTATGGCTCTTGTGACTACTATGATTTCTCCTACTACTATTACTACATCTACTACAACTTATAGTACTAATACTACTACTACTACTGCTAAGCATACTATTGCTACTACTACTGCTGCTACTTCTCTTGCCAATACTACTGCTTCTACCACTACTTCCAGTTCTACAACAACAACTACTGCTCTTACTATGACTATTGCGGCTACTATTGCACCTACTATGACTATGACTATGGCTACTATTGCACCTACTACTAGCACTGCTAATACTACAACAACAACTACTACTAATGCTGTTGGTGCTGTTGCAGCAAATACTACTATAACTACTACAATTGTTGCTGCTACTACTGCTACTACTACTACTACTACTACAAGAATTACTACTACTACAACTGCTGGTGCTATTTCTAATACTACCTCTACTGTTACTTCTACTACTACTACTCAACTATTACTACTGTTACTACTACTACTACTATTACAACTGCTACTACTACTACTATTACAACTACTATTACTACTTCTACTACTACTACTACTTTGACTATTACTACTACCACCACCACCATGACCACCACCACTATTTCTACCGCTTCTATTGCTACTACTACTACTACAAATATGAATACTTTTGCTATAACAGCTACTGTTGCCACCGCTACAATTGCTACAACAACTGCTACTGCTACTTCAGCGGCTATTGCTAGTACTAGCATGACTACTACTACTACTATGACTACTACTATTACTAATACTACTACTACTACTACTACAAAAGATACTACTACTACTACTGCTATGACTACTACTACCACCTCTAATACTACTCCTACTATTACTGTTGCTGCTACTAATAGCACTACTACAACATCTCCTACGCCTAGTACCTTTGTTACTACTAGTGCCACTACTAATACTACGCTACTAATACTATTACTACTGCTACTACTACTACTACCACACCTGTTGTTGCTGCTACTTCTACTATGGCTACAAGTACTACTTATCCAACTAGTACTACTACTGCTACTACATTGTTGCTACTTCTACTATAATAATTGCTATCACTACCAATGCTACTTCTGTTACTACTACTGATGCTGCTGCTACAGCTATGGATACTACTGCATCTAGTAATATTACAATAACTAATACTACTATTGTGGAAACTGCTACTAGTGCTACTCCTACTACTACTACAACCACTTCTACTGCTACTGCTACTACTAATACTATGAGAACTAGACAACTACTGGTACTGTTTCCACTGCTAATGCAACTACTATTGCTATTACTACAACAACTAATGCTACTGCTACTGCGACTATTGCTTCTGCTACTACTACTGATACTATTATTGCTACAACGACTGCTATGAATAGTAATGCTGTTGTAATTACATCTACTGCTACTACAACTACTACTACCACCACTACTACTTCTATTGCTAATTCTACTACTACTACTACTGCTACCCCTACAACAATTGTTACAAATGCTACTACTTCTACCTCTACTACTGCTGCTACTACTCATGCTACTATTGCTACTATTGCTATTACTGCTACTACTATTACTCCTACAAGTGGTCCTCTTACAACTAATGCTAGTACAACTTCTCCTACTACTAATACGACTAGCACTTCTTCTACTACTCTTGCTACTACTCCTACTACTATTCCTACTACTACCTCTCCTACAACTACTACTAATACTACTGCTGCGACTGCTGCAGTAGCTGCTACTACTGCTAATACCACTGCCACTACTACTACTGCAACTGCTACTATTGCTACCACTACTACCACTGCTGCTGCTAATACTACTACTCCTACTGCTACTACAACTACCACTACTATTGCTACTACTACCATTATTACTGCTACTACTATGCTGCTACTACTACTTCTACCAAAACTACTACTACTGCTGCTACTATTGCTACTACTGCTACTACTGCTACTGTTACTACTACTACTATTACAACTCCTACTACTTCTTTTGCTATTGCTATTATTGCTATGGCTACAACCGCTGCTACTGTGGCTACCACCACCACTACTACTACTAATATTACTACCACTGCTACAACTCCTCCAACAACTACAATAGCTACTACTATCACTACTACAATTTCTACTACCAATACTACTGCTAGCAATGCTACTACTTCTGCTACTACTGCTACCACTACTACTACTACTAATACAACAACTTCTACTAATCCCCCTACTACAACAACTGCTACTACTACTACTATTATTGCTACTCCTACTACTGCCACTAGTAAGTACTACTACTACTGCTACGTGCACTAGCTAGCCCTGGAGTTTTGAAGCCGGAGCAAATGACTACGGTGATGAGTGAGTCAGTAAGTCATAAGTAATTGGAACCTACCAGCTTAGTGGGACCGATGCGAAAGAAGGAGCGTGTGAGCTTTTACCTAGCACTTTGATTGGAAGGTATGGGACCGATGCTTTCTTCTACTACAACTTCTGCTACTACTACTGCTACTTCTACTAAAGCTACTACTACTATGACTACTGCTACTACTACTTCTATTCCAACAACAACTACTACTGTTGTTGTTGTTGTTGTTGCTACTACTACTACTACTACCTCAACTAATACCACTACTATAACTGCTACTGCTGCTACTTCTTCTACTACAACAACAACTACTACTATTGTTGTTGTTGTTGCTACTACTACTACTACTACTACCTCAACTAATACCACTACTATAACTGCTACTGTGGCAACTACTCCTACTACCACCGCTGTGAATACCGTTAGTACTACTGCTGCAACTGTTACTACTGTGACTGCTACAACTACTGCTCCTAGTACTACTGCTACTATTACTACTCCTACTACTGCTACTACTACTGCTCCAACTACTACTACGACTACTATTCCTCAAAAACTACTACTACAGCTACTGCTACTACTATAGCTACTGCTACTACTACTCCAACTACTACTACTATAGCTATTGCTACTATTGCTTCTACTACTACTACTGCTACTCCTACTGCTATAGCTGTTGCAACTACTTCTACCACTCATACTACTTCTTCTACTACAGCTACTAGTACTGCTACTACTACTGCTACTGCAGCTACTACTACTGCTACAACTAGTGCTGCTACTACTACTTTTGCTACTTTTAGTACAACTACTACTACTGCTACTACTACTACTAATACTACTGCTAATGCTAGTACTAATACTACTACTATGACACTATAACTACTACTACTACTATTACTACAACAACTACTACAACTGCTCCTGTAACTACTGCTTCTGCAACATCTACTACTGCTACTACTACTACAACTGCTACTACGATTACTTCTTCTACTACTATTATTCCTACTACTGCTTCTATTACTACCAATGCTACTATAGCTACAACAACTACTACTCCTACTGCTACTACTACTCCTCTTACTGCTACTATAGTTGCTACTACTACTACTACTACTATTGCTACTACCACAACTAGTACTGCTACTGCAACTACTAACATTGCTACTATACTACTACTATTATTGTTACTGCTACTACTGCTACTGTTACAACCACTACTACAACTACTACTGCTACTACTACTACTACAGCTACTGCTACAACTACTCCTACTACTATGGATACTACTATTTATTATTACTCCTACAAATACTACTACTACTACTAATACTACTACTATTATTACAACTACTACAACTACTGTTACTATCACTACTACTGATATTATTGCTACTGCTACTACTACAACAACTATTACTACTATTACTACTACTCCTTCTACTACTACAGCAGCCACAACAACAACAACAACTACTACCACTGCTGTTGCCGCTTCCAATACTCCTACTACTCCTTCTACTACTACGGCTAAGACTACTACTCCTCTTACTACTATTACAACCACTACTCCTACGACAACTGCTACTCCTACTGCTTTCACTACCCTACTATTCCTACGTTTCAGTGATTTAGTCCGTTTCGGTTTCGGCTGAAATATTTTTTTTAATTATTAATCGTGTGTTGACCAAAGTTTGACTATATTTGGACCATACTTTAACTTCAAATTAGAAATCGATAAAATTTTGGAAAAATTTTGAAAAAATTTTAAAAATTAGGAAAGAATTTAAAAATTAGGAAAGATTTATAATTAATTTTACCATAATATTAAATATTTTTTTAGTTAATTAAAATTAATTTTGGTAGTTAATTAATGATATAGTTTATTTTTAATATATATTACTGTATTGAAAAAAGAAAACATATAAGAAGTAATATGAATATCATTAAAAATTAAAAATTAACATAAAAAATTTATCTTTTCATTAAAATGTACTTGACATACATAATTAATTAATTATAACATAATACAACTAATCATCATCATCATCATCATCATAATCATCATCAGTTGAGTTTGGAACATTTGGGTGTGAAATTACAAATTCAGTACATGGACGATCAGGATGAGCATTTGTAGGAATATGAGCCAAAACAACTAGCTTTGCGCAATCTTGTGGTAGTGGTTTTGAAGTATAATCATACATCAAAGGTCCAAAATGAAAATGATAACCATATTCATTGACAATACATAATAAAACTGGTCTAATAACCCATGAGAAATGAATATCATACTGTGTGAAGTGTTCAGGGGAAATTATGGCAAGACCCATATTGATAGCATTAAGTGAACCTTGTTGAGATGCATGATAAATTTGATTATTTACTCTTTCATGTTCTTTTAATGCCTGCTCAATTAAAGCTTGTCCAAGTATATCATAAGCTGAAGGAGGAATCATTCTATGATAAAATATAAGTTTTTGGCGAAGAATGGACATAATTATTCTTCATACTTCAAGTGTAACTTGGTTTGAACCTATAATATAATCATCCGAATTTACCATTATCTATTTTAAAAGAAATATCATATAATTGTCAGAATTTATGAATATAAAGTAGAGAATAGAAAGCAAGTCAAAAGAAAAATACTACAACAAAATGCGATAATGAAATAAATAAATTATCATCCGATAAAATAAACCATACAGACATTAAATTTGAATGCCATAAAATTATAATAATATTGCAATTTAAGGCAATAATGAAAACTTATTATGGACTATAGACTAAAAAATTTAGCAAATCTTTACTGTTTTGTGTCTTCCATCCATCACACATCAAGGTACATCCAAATTCATCCCAATATTTGTGGAAGGTCTAGATAAAAGTAGTCATCTTTTCAATTTCAAGATTCAAATACTTTTCAAAAATTTCAAAAGCACTTGGTGGAGGAACTCCTTGGCCAACCTCTTGAGCGAAACGTATCATTCCATGATAGTAACCGCCATCTACCAAATGAAATGGAACATGGTTATAGAAAAAAAGTTGGATACTGCACTACCCAACCACTGTTTTGCCTTTCGAAAACCAGTTGATGTTGTTCTCAAATTTAGTTGAGTATCATCTGTTGGTTGCAATTGAAATGGATTAATTGGAGAAATATTGATAGATCTGATGTCAGGAAAATGGGAATCCAGCGAATTAAATTACAGCCCCACATCATATTGGTGATAATCCCCTACGACACTGGTCCAAGAACAAGGTGGTATGCCAACTTGACATCAAAAACCCAGACTTCATCATTGAAGACCGACCCCTCAAGCATGTCACCCCTCAAGCCAAAGCAGCTTATGCAAAGCACATTAAGGCACTCTTGGACCTCGGTGTCATTCGTCCAAGCCAAAGCAGGCACCGCACGACGGCCATTATTGTCAATTCAGGCACATATGTAGACCCGCAAACTGGTCAAGAAGTCAAAGGGAAGGAGCGGATGGTCTTTAATTACCGACGTCTCAACGACATTACCAACAAAGACCAATATAGCCTGCCAGGCATCAACACCATCCTACGGAAGGTGAGTAGAAGTACCATCTACTCAAAATTTGATCTCAAATCAGGCTTTCATCAAGTAGCCATGCATCCTGATTCCGTAGCATGGACGGCGTTATGGGTACCCGACGGCCTCTATGAATGGCTTGTGATGCCGTTTGGCCTGAAGAATGCGCCCGCCATCTTCCAACGGAAGATGGATCACTGCTTCAAAGGGACTGCGGATTTCATTACAGTCTATATAGATGACATTCTGGTCTTCTCATCCTCTGAAGCAGAACATGAACAACATTTGCAGATTATGCTTCAAATCTGCAAAACACATGGGCTTGTTCTTAGCCCCAACAAAATGAAGCTGGCGGTCTCCGAAGTTGAATTCCTTGGTGCGGTACTTGGGAACCAGCGAATTAAATTACAGCCCCACATCATCAAGAAGATCGCAACCTTTAATGAGCAGGAGCTGACAACAACCAAAGGCCTCCGAGCTTGGCTCGGTATTCTGAATTATGCCCGCAACTATATCCCGAATCTGGGAACGTTGCTCGGGCCACTATATGCTAAAACCAGTCCTACAGGGGAGAAATGCTGGAACTCCCAGGATTGGGCTCTCGTCACCAAGATCAAGACTCTAATCCAACAACTACCAGATTTAGAGATTCCACCGGATAACAGCTATATGATCTTGGAGACAGACGGCTGCATGACAGGCTGCGGAGGGGTTTGCAAATGGAAGCCGCATAAGTTTGAACCCCAAGTCTGTCGAGAAGATTTGTGCTTATGCCAGTGGCAAGTTCCACCCACTCAAATCAACAATTGATGCAGAACTCTTTGCCGTCATGAACTCCCTGGAAGCACTCAAGATTTACTACCTGGATAAAGCCGAGCTGACTATCCGCACGGACTGTCAGGCAATTATCAGTTTCTTTGATAAATCGGCCAACAACAAACCTTCCCACGTACGCTGGCTAGCCTTCACGGACTATATAACCGGCACCGGGATTTCTATCCAGTTTGAACATATCGACGGAGGGGATAACCAATTAGCTGACACCCTCTCTCGTCTCATCACTACTCTTGTCCTTTCAGGGGAATGGCCTGCACCAGACGACTTAGCAGCCCTCAGTCTAGCAGCTACCCGAGAGCAGGAGACACACCAAACATGCCCTCTGGAGGAACGATGTCCGAGCCACATGACAACAGCTCAAGCCTTGCTCTGCAATACGAGCAACAACTGCAGCTCCTCCAGGACATGCCAATGTCCCTGGCAACCCATGACACCATCAAACGACGGCTGTACCAATTGGAACGACAGAGTGCCCAGGAAGCACTTGACGCCGTGCGACAATTCCGGCACCTCCATGCCCTCAAACTCACAGAAGTCACAAAACGGGCACGGCGTAAGACCACGGGCAACTTTTGGGCCCAGTGGCACCCTGTTGTCACCCAGCTGGATGAGCAACTTGCCAAATCCGTCCACCTCACAGCGGACGCTGCACAACGACTACCTGCCTATCACTTCTGACCCCACCAGGCATAACTTGCCCCGGAAGCAAGGCATCAAGGACCGTCCAGACCCCACCAAGAATAACTTACCACCGAAGCAAAGCATATATAGTTAGTGTGCTGTCACATACGTGTGCTGTAAAGCGTGTGTTGCGTACTGTCCAGTTAGTATGCTATAATATCGGATGTGGAAAGGAGATTCGCCCCTATCATCCCATCCAGTGGATGTATGACAGAGCAGATTCTCCCTTATAACATCTCGGCTATAAATAAACATCTCCAGCCTGCCACTAGAGCAGAACGGAGGATTCAGAACACCAATTTCTCTTCTTCTGTGTGCTCTTCTTCTCTTCTCTCTTCTTCCTTTCTGCCCAGTGACTGCTTCTACCCAGTGTGTTCGCTATTCAGCACGCGCAAAAATCCCGGTGCTGGTTATATAGTCCGTGAAGGCTAGCCAGCGTACACGGGAAGGTTTGTTGTTGGCCGATTTATCAAAGAAACTGATAATTGCCTGACAGTCCGTGCAGATAGTCAGCTCGGCTTTATCTAGGTAGTAAATCTTGAGTGCTTCCAGGGAGTTCATGACGGCAAAGAGTTCCGCATCAATTATTGATTTGAGTGGTGGAACTTGCCGCTGGCATAAGCATAAATCTTTTCGGCAGACTTGGCATCAAACTTATGCGGCTTCTATTTGCAAACCCCTCCCCAGCCTGTCATGCAGCCGTCTGTCTCCAAGATCATATAGCTGTTATCCGGTGGAATCTCTAAATCTGGTAGTTGTTGGATTAGAGTCTTGATCTTGGTGACGAGAGCCCAATCCTGGGAGTTCCAGCGTTTCTCCCCTGTAGGACTGGTTTTAGCATATAGTGGCCCGAGCAATGTTCCCAGATTCGGGATATAGTTGCGAGCATAATTCAGAATACCGAGCCAAGCTCGGAGGCCTTTGGTTGTTGTCAGCTCCTGCTCATTAAAGGTTGCGATCTTCTTGATGATGTGGGGCTGTAATTTAATTCGCTGGTTCCCAAGAACCACCCCAAGGAATTCAACTTCGGAGAACGCCGTCCATGCTACGGAATCAGGATGCATGGCTACTTGATGAAAGCCTGATTTGAGATCAAATTTTGAGTAGATGGTACTTCTACTCACCTTCCGTAGGATGGTGTTGATGCCAGGCAGGCTATATTGGTCTTTGTTGGTAATATCGTTGAGCCGTCGGTAATTAAAGACCATCCGCTCCTTCCCTTTCACTTCTTGACCAGTTTGCGGGTCTACATATGTGCCTGAATTGACAATAATGGCCGTCGTGCGGTGCCTGCTTTGGCTTGGACGAATGACACCGAGGTCCAAGAGTGCCTTAATGTGCTTTGCATAAGCTGCTTTGGCTTGAGGGGTGACATGATTGAGGGGTCAGTCTTCAATGATGAAGTCCGGGTTTTTGATGTTAAGTTGGCATACCACCTTGTTCTTGGACCAGTGTCGTAGGGGATTATCACCAATATAGCCTTGTTGTCGGAGTTGATCAAGCAAGGAACTAAGCTTACTGGTGATATTCCGTGGTGGGGTTGCTGTTGCCACATAGCGTACGAGCTCTTGAATTTGGATGTATTCTTCTTCCTCCAAGTCGAGTTCCTCAATAGCGGCTGCTGTTGGTACGGAGGGCAGCGTATTGATGGTGGTTACATTTTTATAGAATGTAACTGTGTTGCCTTCAATCCACACCCCGCCTTGCATCGCGTGGATGAAGTTGCAGCCTAGAATCATTTGAATATTTTCCCCTAATTTCATGGGGAAAGCATAAGTGTAAGGAATGCAGAAACTATTCTCACCAATAATCATACGGCCAAACTTCAGCTTCTTGTTGGCCGATGTACGAGAGTTAATACCACTGAAGTACACTAAGTATGGATTTTCTTCAAGAGAACCAGCAAAAACGGCTCCTTGATCAATGCAACAGGTAGTGGCTCCTATATCAAGGATGGCATTAACTTCGAAAGGCATCGTGAGAGGGATGTCGAACTTCACCGTTAAATTGTATAACATATTCTTGGCCCGACGGGGTTGTGTAGGTATCTGGGCTTCAGCGGATAGAACCTTTTGTGTGGTATCCACAAGAAAGACATTGAGGTCGGTGTCCGTATCAACCGCCTCAACTGCTTGTTGTTCTTGCTGTTTGCCCTTTTGCTGGTACAAACTCTGAATTTCCCATCGGAGGTCCTCTCGTTCGAGCATTAGGCGATCAAGTTCCATTGTTGCTTCTTCCAGTTCCTTATACTTCATTTGCCATCGGTGACTCTCCTGTTGAGCCAGAAGGAGGCGGTTTTGGAGGGCCTCCCTCTTATCTTGACTAAAAGCTAGCTGCTGCTGTAGCTGCTTCCTTTCATTGTCACAAGATAAAATATATTGTTGTTGCTCACGAAGGAGGTCGGTAGAATCATACCTGAGCATATGTGTTTGAGCAACAGGGATGCGTTTATCAAAATAGTAGGAGCTGCATCGCCCACATATTGTCAGTTGGCAGGTGGGGCAATGCATCCGGTAGCGCTTTTGGGAGGGCGTATGACAGCAATGGCAGCGTTCAGAGCTGTCAGGAACGTCTTGATTTAGTTCCCAGATGTGGTTGCATGTATATTGGGTCTGGGAGACTTGGATCATGGCGTGATAGCCTCCTGTCGGGCCGATCCACCATGTATGATCTTCCTCCCGAAACATGAAGATTTTCTCCTCCTGCAAGATAGTCGTATCCTCCTCACCCTCGGAAATGCTGTAAATGGCATCACTGGGGTCATCGCCTTCTTGGACGGATACAATCTCACAGTCAGCAGGGAGGTCCAATTGTTCGAACATAGCGATGCGCTTGACGTTGCGTCGTTCATTCGGACATTCACGGGCAAAGTGCCCTTCTTCACCGCAGAGGAAACATCGGCACCGCCGGTTCCGGATCAGATGCTTTTTCTTTTCGATCCGGGCATGTGAGGGGTGTGGCTTGCCTTTGTAGGTAGTTGATCGCCGAATGCCCATCTTTCGGCGGGATCGTTGGTAGTACCCGGGAATAGGGATATCATGACAGAAGGTTAAATCCTTCAGTGCCCGGGTAAAGGCTGCCTCCTTACATGCTTCCTCCAAATATTTGTAGGTGAACAGCACCCGAGGATAGACTCCGATGGTATTCCCTGGGTGCTTCGCTTCGAAGGCTTCTTTGATTTTCTTTCCTATCGATCCCGGCATCTTGGACCACAATTTCTCAGAAAGCTCCGGGCCAGTGAATAGGCGGCCAGTTCTGGAGGCAACCTGCAGATATTCATGAAGAAAAGGAATTATATCCCGAAAGTTGTGACAGGATAACCTTTCCAAATCGCAGTAAGCCTCTTCTTGGATGGTCATTGAGCCCTGATAGGGATCCTCCAATGCAAAGATCGCCTGTATCTAGGATAGGACGTTCTGTGTACCATCTGCTTCATCGGCGTGTTCCAGGAGATGTTGGTACTCCATGGGATAGGCCATGCGCCATTGGATCCAGGCTAATTTTTCAGATTCCCCAAGTAAATTTTCAATGAACTCAGTCTTACTGCGAGAATCCGTGACACCATGGAGAGCAACAGTGTTTTTGGTGATGGATTCCCATCGCATGAAGACGTCATTGAACTGGCCAATCTGAGGCGGCATGACGAAGATAGCACCAGATTGTTGCTGAGTAGAGGGAAGGTTCCACCATTCAGAAGGGTTCATGGCCTTAAATTTCACACCCTTCGGTTGGTAACCTTCCAGTAAAGGTGCCCGACTGGAACTTGGTTCATTTGTTCTGGCAGCCTGTGGATAGTTCACAGGACCCATAGTTGATTCAACAGGGGGCTTGTATTCAGAGACAATTGAGGAAGAATATAATTGTTGTTGTGTGGTCTGTGGGATCTGCGTGGGCATGCGCTGAGGGTACTTCAATCCCTAGTCTTCCTCAAGCGTTGCAATAATTTCGGAAGTATGACCGTTGGCATAATACTGCAGGTATTCACCATATGCTTCTGGGTCAGTTTCCGCATCTGAGTTGTCGTTGGTGGTAGTCAGACGCCATGTGGCGAGCAGGTGGGTATTATCACCAGTCCCTTCTTGCAGAGAGTCCATGGACCGGAGTACAGAGGCCCCTGGGCGTGTATCTCCTGCATGGGTTCCGCAAGCTGGGGTTCGGTTTTCCCGTTTTTTGGGTCGCGACACGAGCTGCCGTCTCGTCTGTTGTTGTTGGAGGCGGCGGCGCCACTTCCTAGCGGACATCACTCTTCGTGGAGCCGGTGCAGACGGCTGCTGGCGGTCACAGTTGTGGCCGCTGGGTTCTGCGTCACTGGGGGGGACATCCCACCCCGTTGGTGTTGTTGGGAATGGACTGTAAAAGGATGGGGGAGCAGAGTAGCAAATGTAATAATCATACCTGCCGCTAGGCTCGCCCAAGGTGTCCCATATTTCCTCAGAAGCCTCTTCCTCTTCCTGCGTGAGGATGGCAACAATTTCCTCATCCTCTCCTGTGTCAGGAAGGGAGGTGTACCGGTTAAAGCTTATGGAGATGCGCCCATCCAGAAGTGTGCGGCTTGATACTTCGGTTGGTGTGAGGACAGGCGGTATCTGTGAAGGTTTCAGGAGCCAATCGATGCCATAGAGTTGTGCTATGGAGTATCGTTGGCCGGGAAGGGCATGCACGCCGTGGCTTGCCAGGTAGTCGATGACGCCTAAGACTTCATAGGCAAAAGCCACGTTTGGTGTATTGCACAAACGCCCGATGAGGCCTCGGGTCACCAGTAAATTAGCCTCGCCATGGTGCCATGTATCATAGCCACGAGTTAGGATGGAGATCTGGATATTTCTGGCAAAATCTCCAATCGTGAGCATCATATCAGGGATGATATAAACTAGTTGACTTCCCTGTGTAAGATCCACTTCCATCGTGGCAATTAGTGCTTTATCCCCTTGCCACCGGTTGTCACGGAAGACGACCAGTGCTAGGGTGCCTTCTGCTTGTCGGTGGAGCACTTGTTGGCGGACCTGCATCACACCAAGGTGAATAAACTTCATACCGCTTTTGTGGAGCTGTTGATAGCTCTCTTCCTGGATGAAGTTCCTGTCCACTTGTGCATCCCCAACACAGCTGATGGATTCCTCCGAGCGATGCATATACACTCGGTGATGTTCATCATCAGTGCATGAATGATAGAGGATCTCGGCCGGGGCGATGGCTGCACGTTCTCGCATAGAGAGGCGCAGTTGCTCCTGAGGGTCCAATTGCTGTTCCAAGATGTGCTGAGGGACGGGTTGCCCCGTCAAACGTCGGACGATCCTTTTTGTTGCTTGTTGTGCATTAAACAGGCGTCGTTGGTTACGCCTATACCCCCGAATTTGGTCTTCGACCAGAGGTTGGGTCGCCGGATCGTGTAGCATGACTTGTGTTGCCATTGAGCTTCGCTTGTTCCTCCTGCAAAATGACTAAAGGATCTTTAAACACAAGGAGCCTCCCTCGAGGCTCAGGAGGTCTTGATTTTGGTTGTAGCGATAAGTTCGCTAGTTTGGTCAGTAAAGACTCAGGAAGGGGGGGCTGTGCACCCTTCTATTGTTTTTCTTTAATGGCAGTGATATCAGCCTAGATATCTTTAAGAGTTTCAGCTATTTGGATCAGCAGCTGAATTTGGGTGTTATTTTGCTTAATAATGGCTGAATTCTGGGCTGCAGTACTACTACAATCACTGGGTTTCACAAACCCAAGTGCTGGACTGTCTACTGGTTCAACGGCTTTCAAGGCTTCTTGGTATGTGGATGTTGTTTTGGCTGGAAGGAAAGTGTTCATACACGGGTCTGGTTGACAATCGGGAAAGGACAACCTAGGTACTCTGGGTTCTGTGTGTGAGTATGTGGGGTATGTCTTCAACACCTTATCGAACAAGAGACGAGAACTCAAGACAGCTTCGGCTAGCACAAGCGTGTCCTACATGCTCATCCGACTGGCAGCTACTGCCTTCTGCAGATTTACACGCACTGCGGCCTTTTGCACTTCAGACACCCCTTGATCAGCGTTAGCTAGGCCAAGAGACTTGACTCCCCAAGAACACGAAGTCCTACTTCTTTCCCAATATTGACCTTGCGGTGGACTTATTAGGTCCAGCCTCTGTGCCACCCGAGGGGTCAATCCAGGATTTTTCGGACTCTATGGGTTGGGAGTAACGGCCATAAGGTGAGAAACCTCAACACACACACACACAATCCCGTTCGTACCTAGACTGAAAGAGAACTACTCAGCCATTGGAGCGTGGATGAACCAAGCTCTGATACCAGGATTTTTGCGCGGGCTGAATAGCGAACACACTGGGTAGAAGCAGTCACTGGGCAGAAAGGAAGAAGAGAGAAGAGAAGAAGAGCACACAGAAGAAGAGAAATGTCACTGGGCAGAAAGGAAGAAGAGAGAAGAGAAGAAGAGCAGTGACTGCTTGGTAAAAAAAAAAATTTCATGTAGAGTTGAAGAAAAATTTCGCTCCACAACCTTCGCACCAATGAAGAGTTGAATAGTACAAATGAACAATCGTGAATAGTAAAATATCATGTAGTTTTGTAACATCCGTGAACTGCGCTGTCTTGCCGACAACTGGAGAAATGAGTTGTCTCTCTAGCAACTGGAGAAATGAGTTGTCTCGCTGGCAAGGAGGTGGTCGCCGACATCAATGGAGCTACGACATCCTGTCATTCCATGCCGCTCCACCGCTGCTCAGAAACACAGAAGCAAAGAAATCCTTCGTGCTTGTATTACAAACCATCTAAGAAGAAGAGAAGGATGGCAGTACCAAAAAATTATCAACCCTCACTACGCGTTGGTCATTCCGTCTGCTCCCCTACTACCCACTATCGCTACTGCACGCTGCTCGCCATCGCTTCTACACGCTTCTACATGCTACATGCTTGTCGCTCAACACACTGCTCCCTATGTTGCTCTCTGCTCCGCCGTTTCTACTCACTGCTCTGCCACTTCTGCTCTGTGCAATCTAACTATGCTTCCTTTGTTTGCTGTTTCTACTCTCACTGCTCCGTCGCTACTCCTTTGTATGATCTCGCTGCACTGTCTTTGACCGCCAACGCCATGCAATCTCCCTATGTGATCTCACTGTGCCCTCTCGGCTCACCATTTCTACTCGCAGCTCCGCTACTTCTCTTCTGCTTGATCTCACTGTGCTCGCTCTGCTCACTGTCACTACGTGATCTCGCCGTGCCCGCTCTACTGACCGTTTCTGCTCATTGCTCCGCCGCTTCACCTCTGCATGATCTCACTGCGCAATCTCCGTGTGCGCTCTCGCTGCGCCCGCTCGGCTCACCATTTTTGCTCTCTGCTCCGCTGCTTCACCTCTACAAGATCTAGCAGCACTCACTGTCCCCACGTGATCTCACTGTGCGATGTCCCCATGCGAGCTTGCTGCGCGACCCCGCTCTACTCACCTTTTCTGCTTGTTGCTCCGCAGCTTCACCTCTGCAAGGTATCGTTGGGCTCAACGTCGCTGCGCTCGCCGTCACCGCGACATCTCCCTGCATGATCTCCCCACGAGAGCTTGCTACATGATCTCCCCCTTCGCTACTCTCGCTCTGCGCTCACTACGCAATCTCCCCACTCGCTGCACACGCTGCACGATCTCTCGCTCACTCTGCGCTTGCTGCCATCGAAAACCCTAACCCTAAAATCGAAACGCATTTTGCCAATATGTTTCAGCACTAGCCGAAACCGAACCGTTTCGGCCGAGATTCAAAACCTTGCCTACAACAACAACAACAACAACTACCACTACTATTACTGCCGCTGCTACTACTACGGCTACAACTACTATTACTACTACTGCTGCTGCTGCAGCTGCTACTACTTCCACTACTACTGTGACTACTACCACAACTCCAACTACAACTACTACCACTACAACAATAACTACTACAACTGCTACTACTATTGCTACTACTCCGACCACTACTACTCCTACTAATACTACTTCAACTACTGCATCTACTCATACTACTACTGCTACTGCTACTACTCATTCCACTGCTACAGGTACTACTACTCCTACTCTTCCTCCTCCTCCTACTAGTAGTACTACTACTACTATGACAACTACTGCCACTACTACTACCGCTTCTAGTCATCCTACTATTTTTGCTCCTACTACTACGACTGTTGTTGCTGCTGCTACAATTTCTCCGACTACTACTACGACTATTACTATTGCAACTATAACTTTCAACAACTACTACTGCAACTACTACTACTCTTACTACTACTGCTGCTACTACTACCACGACTCGTCCTACTACTACTACTACGACTACAACAACAACTACTACTTCTACTACTACTTACGACTACTCCTATTACTGCTACTCCTACTACATCTATTGCTCCTACTACTTCTACGGGTACGGCTACTACTACTACAACAACTACTACTCCTGTTACTACTAGTACTACTACTACTACGAGAACTACTGCTGCAAGTACTACTACAATTGCAACTACTAGTACCACTACTACTACTACTATTATTCCTGTTCATGCTACTACTGCTGCTATTACTAGTACCACAACTATAACTTCCACTACTCCTCCTACTACTGCTATTGCTGCTACTACAATAACTCCTACTACTGCTACTACTATAACTCCTACTACTACAACAACTACTACTGCTACTACTCATCCTGAAAATCCTACTACAACAAATACTATTACCACAACTACTGCTACTACTGCTACTACTACTACTACCACAACTACTGTTGCTGAGACTACTACCGCTACTACTTCTGCTGCTACTACTATTGCTACTATAGCTAATGCTACTGCTACTGCTACTGCTCTTACAATGGCTACGGCTACTATAAGCACTGCTACTCCTACTGCAACTAGTACTACCACTACTACAACAACAACTACTACTACAACTACTGCTGTTGCTGCTAGTACCCCTACAACTATTGCTTCTGCTACTACTACTGCAACTACTATTGTAGCTGCTACTATTACTCCTACTAGTACAACAACAACTACTACTGCCACTATTACTTGATACTACTGCTACTACTATTGCTCCTACTACTATTGCTACTACGACTACTATAATTGCTCCAACTCCTGTTACTACTATCACAACTACTACTAGTAATACTACTACTACTTACTACTACTACTACTATTGCTCCAACTTATGCTACTACTATTATAACTATTGCTACTACTACTACTACTATTGCTCCAACATCTGCTACTACTACTACAACTACTACTATTAATCCTGCTCTTACTTACTACTACTCCAACTACTGCTACTACTACTACAACACCTATTACTACTACTACTACTACTACGTATTACTACTATTACTGCTACTACAACTTCTGCTACTACTACTACTACTACAACAGCTTCTTCTATTACTACTACTCCTGCTACCACTCCACATACAACAACAACTACTACTCCTATTGCTACTAGTACTACTACTACTACTGCTACAACTACTGCTACTACTACTGCTACTGCTGCTAGTACTCCTACTACTATTGCTACTGCTATAGCTACAACAACAACTACTACTACTATTGCTGCTATTACTCCTACTACCACAACTACAACTACTACTACTACTATTACTTACTACTACTACTACCACTACTATTGCTTAGACTACTCCTACCAATACTACGACTACTACAACAACATCAACTACTACTACTTATTATTAATGCTACTACTACTGCTACTAGTCTACCTTCTACTACTACGGCTACTACTACAACTGCTACTGCTACTGCTACTACAACAATTACTACTATTATTAATACTCCTTCTCCTACTACAGTAGCCACAACAACAACTACTGCTACTACAACAACAACAACAACTTCTAATACTACTAATATTACTACTACTTCTATAACTAAAATTACAGCTACTACTACAACTACAACCACAACTACTATACTACTAAAATAACTACTACTACAGCAACTACTGCTACAATTGCTACTACAGCTACTACTTCTACAACAACTCCAACTACTATTACTACTATTACTGCTAATGCTACTATTGCTACTACCGGTACTACTTATACTACTGCAGCTACCACTACTAATACTACCATTACTACTACTCCTCCTACTACTACATCAGCCACAACTTCTAATGCTACTAATACTGCAACAACTACGACTACCACTACTACTACTGCAATTGCTACTTCTATTACTAATACTCCTACTGGTACTACTACTACTATAACTACTATAATACCAAAACTACTACTACTACTACAACTACTGCTACTAGTGCTACTACTGCAACTACTACTCCTACTACTACAACTACTTCTACTTCTACAACAACCACTACTAGACTACTATGCAACAACTATGACAACTACTACTACTACTGTTGTTGCTACTGCTTCTACTTTTACTACTACTGCTACTACCACAACAACTACTATTGCTCCTATTACTACTACTACTACTACTACTACTACTACTACTACTACTGCCACTACTACCGCTACTACAACAACAACTACTACACCTACTACTAGTACAATTGCTACAACTACTACCCCTACTACTACTGGTAGTACTACTACTAGTAGCAACACTACAACTACTACACATGCTACCACTGCTTCGGCTACAACAACTACTCCTACTACTACTATTACTATTGCTATTACCGCTACTACTACTTCTAATGCTATACTACTACTGTTACTATAACTATTACTACCGCTGCTACTATTGCTACTACACCTACTACTACCGTTACTACTAATACACCTACTACTACTATAACTTCTACTATTACAAGTAATACTGCTACTACTGCTGCTGCTATTACTACTACTACTACTACTAGTACTGCTATTACTACTAGTACCATCACCACGACTACTACTACTACTACTCCTTCTATGACCACTACTGCTACTACTACTGCTATTATTACTGCTGCTACTACTACTATTGCTACGACTACCACTCCTACTACTACTACTATTGCTTCTATTGTCACTACCACTACTTCTGATACTACTACTACTACTTCTTCTTCTTCTACTACTACTGCTACTATTACAACTACTACACATTCTGCTACTATTACTAGTAGTACTACTACTACTCCCGCTACAACTACTACAACAATGACTACAACTACTACTGCTGCTGCTGCTGCTACTACTGCTGCTACTACTACTACTGTTGCTGCTACTATACTACGACTACTGCAACTCTACTACCATAACTACTACTTCTATAGTAACTTCAACTACCACTACTATAGCTACTTCTCCTACTACAACTACTATTGCTGCTGCTTCTACTACTAGTACTACTACTACTACACCCACTACAACTATAACTACTACTACTACTACTACTTCTACTACTACAGCTGCTATGTCTAGTACTACTACTTAGGCACTGCTTCTTCCTCTACACTATTGCTACTATTACAACACTTACAAATACTACTGCTACAACTACTTCTACTACTATTGTTACTACTACTACTACAACAACAATAATTACTACTACTGCTACTACTACTACCAATAGTGTAACTACTACTACTATTGCTGCTACTACTATTGCAATCACTAATACTACTATTACTACTGCTACGGCTCCGACTACAGCTATGGCTACTACTAGCACCACTACTACTACGACAAGGACTGCTACTACTACTACTACAATAGCTACTACTAGTACCACTACTACTGCAACTACTGCTACCACTCGACATGCTACTACTCCAACTATCACTACTAAAACTAAAACTACAGCTACTTCTGCTAGTACTGAAACAACTACTACTAATATTTCTGCTACTACTATTACTGGTCAATCTACTACTACTGCTATTACTGCTCCCACAACTACAACTACCAATTCTCCTTCTACTACCACTATTGCTGCTACTACTACTACTCCTACTATTACTACTACTACGACTTCGAAAACTCCTACTACTACTCCTACTCCAGCTACTACCACTACTACTATTGCACCTAAAACTCCTACTACAACAAATATTGCTACCACAATGACTGTTTTTGCTACTACTACTACTACTTCTGCTACTACTACTATGGCGATTGCTACTCCTGCTGCTGCGACTACTTTCGGTACTGCTACTGCTACTGCTTCTTCTGGTACTACTTCTACTACTACAAGTACTATTGCTACTACTGCTACTGCTAATGATCCTACTACGACTATAGCTATTACTACCACTTCCACTACTACTTCTCCTACGGCTACTAGTACAACCACTACTACGATAACTATAGCTACTACTGCTACTGCTACTGCTGCTAGTACTCCTACTACTATTTCTACTGCTACTACTACAATTACAACTACTGTTGCAGCTACTGCTATTTCTGTTGCTACTATAACAAGAACTACTACTGCTACTATCACTTACTACTACTACTACTACTACTACTGCTGCTACTACTACTACTCCAACTACTATTGCTATAGCTACTACAACAATTTCTCCTACTTCAGCTACTACTACTAGAACTACTACTAGTACTACTACTACTTTCTACTACTCCTACTACTGCTACTACTACTACTACTACTACTACTACGATTTATTACAATTACTATTGCCACTACTACTACTATTGCTATTGCTACTACTACCACTGTAACTACTGCTACTACTCCTACTACTACTGCAACTGCTTCCTCTATTACTACTGCTACTTCTAGCACTCCACATACTACTATTATTACTACTCCTTCTGCTACTAGTACACCTGCTACTACTACCACTCCAACTAATACTACTTCTATTACAAGTACTGCTAGTACTCCTACTACTAATGCTACAACTACTACTACCATTGCAGTTATTGCTGCTATTACTCCTGATACTATAGCTACTATTACTACTACTACAACAACTACTACTACTACCACTACTACTGCTTACGACTACTCCTACTAATACTACAATAATAACTACTACTATAGAACTTATTCCTACTACTACTTATGATTACCGCTACTACAACAGCTACTAGTCCACCTACTACTTCTATGACTACTACTACTACTTATACTACAGCTATCACTACTGCTACTACAACAATTACTACTATTACAACTACTCCTTCTATTACTACAGCAACAACAACAACTACTCCATCTATTACTACAGCAACAACAACAACAACTACTACTAATACTGCTACTAAAACTGCTACTTCTACAACAACAAGTACTGCTGCAGCTGCTACCACTACTATGACTACTATACTACTAAACTTACTACTACTATGGTAACTAATGCTACTACTACTACAACTACTACTGCTACAACTACTACAACTACTACTACAACTATTACAGCTAATGCTACTACCGCTACTACTAATACTACTATTGCCACTATCACTACTATTACAATAATTACTACTACTACTCCTACTACGACAATAGCCCCTACTACTACTACTGCTAATACTACAACAACTATTACTATCACTACTACCACTACAACTACTACTTCTACTACTAATACTACTACTACTACTACTACTTCTACTACAACTACTGCACTACTAGAATTACTACTACTACTACAACTACTGCTACTACTACAACTATTGCAACTACAACTCCTAATACAACAAATACTACTACTTCTACTACTACTACTACAACTACTTATAGTGCTACTATTGCTGCTATTACTACTACTACTGCTGCTGCTACTACTACTATTACTACTACTACTACTGTTGTTGCTGCTACTGCTACTGGTACTACTACTACTACTACCCCTACTACTGCTACTACTGCTATAACAATAACAACAGCAACAACAACAACTACTACTACATCTACTACTTGTATAATTGCTACTACTTCTACCCCAGCGACTACTGGTACTGCTACTACTAATACTCACACTACTGCTACTACCCCTAGTATCACTACCATTGCTACTACTACTACACCTACTACTACTACTATTACTACTACAACAATTACGACTATTACTACTACTACAACTACTACTATTACTGCTACTCTGACTACTACTACTAGTACATCTACTACTACTACCTCTACTATTATGATTACAATTACAACTCTTATTATTACTAGTAATACTGCTACTACTACTACTACGATGACTACAACTACAACTAAAACACCTACTACTACTACTACTGCTACTACTACTATTACTTCTTCTACTACTACTGCAACCACAACTACTACAACTGCTAGTACTACAACAACAACTAGCACTACTACTATTATAGCTGTTGCTGCTAGTATTGTTGTAGCTACTAGTGCTGCTACTACTAATAGTGCAACTACTACTACTGTTGTAGCTACTAGTGCTGCTGCTACTAATAGTGCATCTACTACTACTGCTACTACTGCTGCTGCTGCTACTACTACTACAACAACTAATGCTACTTCTACTACTACTTCTACTACTACTCCTACTATTGCTCCTCCTACTACTACTACAACTGCTACTACTCCTACTACTGCTATTGCCACCATAACTCCTACTACAATAACTAATCCTACTATTACTCCAACGACTACTACTACTACAATTGCTGCTGCAACTACTATTTCTACTACAGCTACTACTACAGCTATAACAAAAACTACAACTATAACTGTTCCTACTGCTACTATTGCTAAAGCTGCTACTACAACTAATACTACCACTAATGATACTGATGCTTCTACTACAACTAATGTTGTTGCTTACAGTACCCATACAACTCCTCCTACTACTACTGGTAAGACTGCTACTCCTGCTACTATTATTTCTACTACTCCTACCACTACTGCTACTACTACAATTACTACTGCTACTACTACTACCATGCATACTACTACTACTCCTCCTCCTCCTACTGCTATGGCTACTACTACTACTACTACTACTACTTCTACTTCTACTCCAACTGCTACTAGTACTACAACTACAATGATAACTACTGCCACTACTATTACTACTGCTGCTAGTACTCCTACTATTTTTGCTCTTGCTACTACTACTACGGCTACAACTGCTGCTGCAGCTATCACTCCTACTACTACAATAACAATTATTACTGCTACTATTTCTTATGAGAACTACTATGGTTAATACTACTACTGCTACTATTGCTACTTTGTCTTCTACCACTACTGCTACTACTACTACTACTACTTTTGCTGCTACTCATACTACTACTACTATTGCTACTGCTCCTACTACTGCTATGGCTACTACCACTACTACTGCTACTACTACTTATACTCCAAATCCTACTAGTACTACTACTACTATGACAACTACTATAACTACTATGACTACAACTCCTACTATAACAACAACAACTACTACTAGTACTGCGACAACTTTACCGACTACAACTATAATTATGGCTACAACTACTACTATTACTTCTCCTTCTACTACTGCTGCTTCCACTACTACACCACTACTACTTTTGGTAGTACTATTACATTTACTACTACTACTTTGACTCTTGCTACTACTGCTTCTGCTACTACTACTACTACCATTACTACATCTAGTATGACTACTGCTACAATTACTTCCCCTACTACTACTACCACCACTACTACTACAACTACTAATGCCACTAGTACTGCTACTACTCCTACTACTTCTACGACTGCTACTGCTACTGCTGCTCCTACTCCCACTACTAGTACTACTACTACAAGTACTACATCTACTGCTGCTATTACTACTACTGCTGCTACTAAACTTACTAATACTAATTCTACTACTAATACTACTACTAGTACTTCTACTACTACTGCTGCTACGACTCCAGATGCTACTCCAGCTATTGTTACTACTACTACAACTACTACTATTGCTTATTTTGGTACAAGTGCTACTGCTACTACTATTACAACTACCAATACTACCACTACTACCACAACAGCTACTACTGCTTGTAGGACTACTACTTCCACTACTACAGCTATGACAACTATTACTGCAATAGCTACAACTACTATTTCTCCTACTACTACTACTACTACTACTACTATTACTACTACACTACTACTATTACTATAGGTATAACTACAACTTCTACTATGGCTACTATGACTACTGCAACAACTACTTCTACAACTAATACTACTACTATGGCTGCTACTACTACTGCTACTACTACGCTCTGCTACTATTTCTTCTTCTACTACAGCTACCAATACTTCTGCTACTACTACTACTACTACTACTACTACTACTATTGCTGCTGCTACTACTACTACTACTACTTCTTCTATTGCTGCTACTACTACTACTGCTAATTCTACAATCACTACTGGTACTGCTACTACTATTGCTACAGCTATTACTACTACTACTAATTCTACTACTGCTACTACTGCTACTACTTCTACTACTGCTGCTACTATGACTCTAGCTGCTACTGCTACTGCTCCTATAATTGCAACTACTACCACTACAACTCCTAATACTACTACAACTACTACTACTACTACATCTACTAACACAATAACTGTTACTACTACTTTGACTATCATTGCAACCCCTAGAATACTACTACAACTATGAATACTATTTCTACTACTACTACTGCTACTATTGCTATTACTACTATTACTACTACTTCTACTACCACTACTACTACAGCTACTACTACTATTACTAGTAATAGTAGTTGCAGCAGTTGTAGCAATAGTAGTAGTACTTGTTGTTGTAGCAGTAGTAGTAGTAGCTATAGTAGATGTAGTAATAGTTGCAATAGTAGTATCAGTAGTAGTAGTAGTAGCAATAGTTGGAGTAGGAGTAGTTCTAGTAGTAGAAAAGGTTATAGTAGTGGTTGTAGTAGTAGTAGTAGTAGTACTAGCAGTAGTAGTAGCTGTAGTAGTAGTAGTAGCGGGAGTAGTAGTAGCATAGTAATTGAAGTAGTAGTAGGTGTAGTAGTAGTGGTAGTAGCCATAATAGTAGTAGTAGTAGTAGTAGGAGAAGCTGCAGTAGTAGTGATATTAGAAGTAGTATAAGAAGTGGTAGTACTAGCGGTAGCAGTAGTAGTAGAATTAGCATGTAATTATAGCAATGATAGTAGTAGTTATAGTTTTAGTAGTAGTAGTAGAAGCAGTAGTAGTAGCAGGGGTAGCAGTAGTAGTAGTAGTAGGAGTAGTAGAATTATATACGACAATAGTAGTAATTCTAGTAGCAGTGGTAGAAGCAGCTACTATAGTAGCAATCCTAGTAGTAGTAGTATTAGTAATAGTAGTAGCATTACTAGTTGGAGTAGCAGTAATAGTTGTAGTAGTAGTGGTAGCAGTAGCAGCAGCAGTAGTAGTAGTGGCAATAGTAGCAACAGAAGTAGTTGTGTCACAGTAGTAGTAGTAAGTTTAGTAGTAGTAGTAGTAGTAGTAGTAGCAGCAGCAGCAGCAGAGTAGTAGTAGTAATAATAGTTATCATAGTAGTAGTAGTTGTTGTTGTAGTAGAAGTAGTAGCAATAATAGTAGTAGCAGTAGTAGTAGCAATAGTAGTAGTAGTAGTAGTAGAAGTAGTTGCAGTAGAAGTAGTAGCAGTAGTACTAGTAGCAGTAGTAGCAGCAGTAGTAGTAATGTAGTAGTTAGTTGCAGTAGTAGTAGTTGGTAGAAGTAGTTGTAGTAGTAGAAGTAGTTGTAGTAGTTGCAACAGTAGTAATAATATTAGTAGTAGAGGTAGTAGTTATCGTCGTCGTCGTCGTCGTCGTCGTCGTCGTAGTAGTAGTAGTAGTAGTAGTCATAGCAGCAACAGTAGTAGTAGTAGTAGTAGCAGTAGTAGTAGTGAATGCAGAAGTAGCAGCAGTTGTAGTGATAGTCATACTAGTATTAGCAGTAGTAGTAGTAGTAGCCGCTGTAGCAGTAGTTGTTATTGTTGTAGCAGTATTAGTAGTAGTAGTAATAGTAGTAGTAGCAGTAGTAGTTGTAGTAGTAGTAGAAGTCACTGCTAGACTCATAGCCATAGTAGCAATCACAGCAGCAATAGTTATAGTAGTAGTGCTAGTAGAAGTGGAAGTAGTAGTCATAGTACGAGTACTAGTTAGAAATAGTACAAATAATAGTAGTAGTACTAATTATAGTAATAGTAGTCGTTGTAGTGCTATTAGGAATAGTATTAGTTGTGGTAGGTGTATTATGGGTAGTAGTAGCAGTGGCAGTAGTAGTAGTAGTAATAATAGTGGTAATAGTAGTAGTCGTAGTGATAGTAGTATTAGTAGTATTAGTAGTAGTAGTAGTACTAGTAGCAACAGCAGTAGTAGCAGTGGTAGTAGGAGTAGTAGTAGTGGTAGTAGTAGTTGTTGTTGTAATAGTAGTTGCAGTAGTGGTAGTGGCAGTACTAGTAGTAGAAGTAGTGGTAGTAATTGAGGTAGTGCCCGTAGTAGTTGCAGGAGTAGTAGTAGTAACACTTGACGTAGCAGGTGCAGTAGTAGTATTATTGGTACTACTAATAGTTGTAGCAATAGTAGCAGTAGTAGTGGTAATAGTAGTAGCAGTCGCAATAGCAGCAATAGGAGTAGTAATAGTAGTAGTAGATGAAGTAGTTGTAGTAGTTTCTATTAGTAGTTATTGTTGTAGTAGTAGTAGTAATAGTAGTAGTAGTAGTAGTAGGAAGAGTAGTAGTTATTGTAGTAGTAGTAGCATTGGTAGCAATAGTAGTAGTTGTAGTAGTATTAGGAGTTAGAGCAAAAGTCATAGTAGCAGTAGCAAAAGTAGAAATAGTAACAGTAGAAGTAGTAGTAGAAGTTGTCGTAGTAGTAGGAAACGTAGTGGGTGTAGTAATAGTAGTCCCAGTAGCAGCATTAGAAGTAGTAGTAGTAGTAGTAGTAGTGGTAATAGCAGTAGTAGTAATAGCAGCAACAGCAACAGCAGTAGTAGTAGTAGCAATATTAGTAGCAGCAGTTATAGCAATAGAAATAGTACTAGTAGTAGCATTAGAAGCAATAGCAGTAGTAGAGCTAGTATTTGTATTACAAGTTGTAGGAGTAATAGTAGAAGTAGTAGTGGTAGAAGTAGCAATAGTAGTATTAGTAGTAGTTGGAGTATAGTAGTAATATCAGCAATAGTAGTAGCAGAAAAAGTTGTTGTTGTCGCAATATTAGTAGTGGTAGTAGTAGCAACAGTAGTTGTAGTACTAGTACTAGTAGTAGTCGTAGTAGCAGGAGCAGAAGTAGTAGCCTTATTAGTAGTAGTAGTGGTAGTAGTAGCAGTAGCAGTGGTAGTAGTAGTAGCAGTAGCTAAAGTAGTAGTTTTGATAGCTATAATAGTAGTAGTAGCAACCATCGTAGTAGTAGTATCAAAAGCAGTAGTTGTAGTAGCAATATTAGTAGTGGTAGTAGTAGCAACAGTAGTTGTAGTACTAGTACTAGTAGTAGTTGTAGTAGCAGCAGCAGAAGTAGTAGCCTTATTATTAGTTGTAGTGGTTGTAGTAGCAGTAGCAGTGGTAGTAGTAGTAGCAGTATCTAAAGTAATAGTTTTGATAGCTGTAATAGTAGTAGTAGCAGCCATTGTAGTAGTAGTATCAAAAGCAGTAGTTGTAGTAGTAGCAACAATAGTAGTACAAGTAGTAGTAGTAATAGTAGTAGTAATACTACTAGTAGGAGTAGTAGAAGTAGAAGCACTAGTATTAATAGGAGTCACAGCAATTGAAGTAACAGAAGTAGCCACTGTAGCAATAGTAGTAGAATAAGTAGTAGTAGTGGCAGTAGTAGTTGCAGTAGTCATTGTTGTAGTAGCAACAACAGTAGTATTACTAGTAGTAGTAATAGCTATAGAAGCCGCAAATATAGTAGTAGAAGTAGCCACAGCTATGAAGTAGTATAGGTATTGTAGCAGTCATAGCAGTAGAAGTGGTAGGCATAGTAGTAGTAGTAGCAATAGTAGCAGTAGTATTAGCAATAACAATAGTGGTAGCAATGGCCGTTGTAGCTGTAGTTTATGTAGTAGTAATAGTGCTAGTTGTAGTAGTAGTAGTAGCATAAAAAGTAGTAGTAGTAGGAGTATCAGTAGTATTAGCAATAACAGTAATAGTAGCAGTAGTAATAGTAGCAGAAGTAGTAATATTAGGAGAAGTTGCGACAACTACAGCAGTAGCTGGAGTAGTTGTGGTAGTAGTAGTAGAAGCAGTAGCACTAGCAGCAGTAGTAGTTGTTGTTGTTGTAGTAGTGCTAGTAGTAGTAGTAGTAGTAGTAGTAGTAGTAGCAGCAGTAGAAGTAATAGAAGTAGTAGTAGTAGTAATAGCAGTAGTAGCTTTAGAAGTAGTAGTAGTAGCAGCAGCAGCAGCAGTAGTAGTTGCAGTAGCAGTAGTAACAGTATTTGCGATAGTAGTACTAGTAGTAGCAGTAGCAATAGTAGTAGCAACAGTCGTAGCAGTAGTTGTAAAAGTAGTACTCACAGTAGTAACAGTAATAGTAGTATAAGTAGTGGTAGTATTCATAGCAGTAGTAGTAGTGAGAGTAGTAGTATTAATACTAGTAGTTGTCGTAGTAGCCATTGTAGTAGTAATAGTAGGAGTAGTAGTACTAGTAGTAGAAGAAATAGTAGTATTAGTAGTTGTTGTATCAGTATTAGTGGTTGTAGTAGTAACAATAGTTGCAGTAGAAGTAGCAGTTGTAGAAGTGGCAGTGGCAATAGATGTAGTAGTAGTAGCAATAGTATTAGCAATAGTAGTGGTAGTAGTAGTAGCAGTATTTGCAGTTGTAGCAGTAGTAGTTGTATTAGTATTAGTTGTGGTAGCAATAGTTGTAGAGCAAGTAGAAGTGGCAGCAGTAGTCATAGCCGGAGAAGTAGTAGTTGTTGTTCTTGTATGAAAACCACTAATAGTAGTAGTAGTTGTTGTTGTTGTTATTGTAGTAGTACTAGTATTAGAAGTAGTAGTAATAGCAGTATTTGTAGTAGGAGTAGTAGAAGTAGTAGTAGTAGTAGTAATAGAAGTAGTCGCAGTAATAGTAGTAGTACTTGTTGTAGTAGTAGTGGTAGTTGTAGCAGTACTTGTAGGACTAATAGCTGTAGAAGTTGTAGCAGTAGTAGTAGTAATAGTCAAAATAGTAGTAGTGGTAGCAGTAGTAGCAGTAGCAGCAGGAGTGGTGGTGGTGGTAGTAGTAGTAGTAATAGTAGTAGTAGTAGTAGCAGTAGGAGTAGCAGCAGCAGCAGTAGTAGTAGTCGTAGTAATAATAGTAGTGGTAGTAGTAGTAAAAGCAGTAGCAAGAGTTGTAGTTGTAGTAGCTGTAGTAGTAGTAGTTGTAGTAGCAGTATTAGTAGTAGTTGTAGTAGCAGTAGCAGTAGTAATAGCAGTAGTAGTAGTCGTAGCAATAGTAGTAGCAGTAGCCGTAGTAGTAGTAGTACTTGTAGTTGTTGTAGCTGTAGCAATAGTAGCAGTAGTTGCCAAAGTTGTAGTAGCAGTAGCAGTAGTAATAGTAGTAATAGCGCTAGTCGTGGTAGCAGTGGCAGTATTTGTAGGAGTAGCAATAGTTGTAGTAAAGGAAGTAGTCACTGTAGTAATAGTAGTAAAATTAGTAAGAGTTGCATTAGTAGTAGCAGTAGTAGTAGTAATAGTTATAGTAGAGTAGTAGTACTTGTAGTAGTAGTAGCAGTAGTAGCAGCAATTATTGTAGTAGTAGTAGTAGTAGTAATAGCAATGACAGTAGTAGTAGTAGTTTAGCAGTCATAGTTGTAGCAGCAGCAGTAGTAGTAGCAGCAGTAGTAGTTATTGTTGTACTACCAATAGTTATAGCAATAGTAGTAATCATTCTAGTAGTAGTATCTGTTGTAGTAATAGTAGTAGTAGTAGCAGTAGCAGTGGTAGTGGCAGAAGCAGTAGTAGTCGGAGAAGAAGTAGTCGGAGCTGTAGCAGTAGTAGTCATAGTGGTAGTAGCAGCAACAGTAGTAGTATTAGTAGTAGTAGTACTAGGTGGGGTAGTAGAAGCAGCAATAGTAATAGTACTAGTAGTAGCAGTTGTGATAGTCGCAACAGTAAGAGTAGTAGCTATAGTAGTAGTAGTAGTAGTAGCAGTAGTAGCAGTAGTAGTTGTAGTAGCGAAAGTAGTAGTAGTTCCAGTATTAGCCATAGTAGAAGAAGTAGTAGTTGGAGTAGTAGTAGGGGTGGTAGCTATAGTGAAAGTAGTAGTAGTAGGAGTTGTAGTACTAGTAGTAGAAGTTGTAGTAGTAGTAGTAGCAGTAGTAGTTGTTGTTGTAGTAGTAGTAATAGTTGTAGTAGTTGTGGTAGTAGTAGTAGTAACAGTTGTAAAAGTAGCAGTGGTAATAGATGTAGTAGTAGGAGGAGTGGTTGTAGTAGTAACTGCAATAGTAGTAGTAGCAGTATTTGCAGCAGCAGCAGTTGTAGTAGTAGTAGTTGCAGTAGTAGTAGTTATAGCAATACTAGATGTGGCAGCAGTAGTAGTAGCAAAAGAAGTAGTACTTGTTGTATTGTATGAAAACTAGTAACAGTAGTAGTAGTAGTAGTTGTTGTTGTTGTTATTGTAGTAGTACTAGTAGTAGAAGTAGTAGTAATAGCAGTATTAGTAGTAGTAGTAGAAGTAGTTGTAGCAGTAGAAGCAATAGTTATAGTAGAAGGAGTAATAGTGGTGGTCACAATAACAGTAGTAGTAGTAGCATTAGCTAAAGTAGTAGTAATAGCCATAGCAGTAGTAGCAGTAATAGTAGTATTAGTAGAAATAGTAGTTGTACTAGCTGTAGTAGCTACAAATGTAGTACTAGTTGTAATAGTAGTAGCTATCGTAGTCGCAGTAGCTGCTGCAGATGTAGTAGTCGTAGTTGTAGTTGTAATAGTAGTAGTAGTAGTAATAGTAGAAGTAGTAGTAAGGGTAGTAGTAGTAGTTGCTATAATAGTTGTAGCATTAGTAGTAGTAGTAGTTGTTGTCGTAGATGTGGCATTAGTAGTATTAGTAGTAGTAGTAGTAGTTATAGTTGCTATTGCAATAGTTGCAGCAGTATCTACAGTAGCAGTAGTAGTAATAGTATTTGTAGTAGGAGTAGCAGCAATCATAGCAGTGGTGGTGATAGTAGAAGCAGTAGTAGCAGTAGCAACTATAGTAGCAGTAGGAGTAGGAGTAGTGGTAGTTGAAGTAGTAGTAGTATTAGTAGTAGTAGTAGTAGAAGAAGAAGTTTTTGCATTATTAGTAGGAGTAGTAGTAGTAACAGTAGTGTAATAGTAGTAGCAGTAGTTGTAATAGCAGTAGTAATAGCAGTAGTTGTAGTTGTATGAGAGCTAGTCGTAGTAGTGGTAGCAGAAGCAGTAGTGGTAGTATTAGTAGTAGCAACAGTAGTAGCAATAGCAGTAGTTCTTGGAGTAGTAGTAGCAAAAGTAGAAATAGAAGTAGTAGTAGTAGTAGTAGTAATAGATGTAGTAGTAGTAGAAGTTCTAGAAGTAGGAGTAGTAGTAGCAGCTGAAGTAGTAGTAGTAGTAGGACATGTAGGAGTAGTTGCTATTATAGGCAAAGTAGTAGTAGTTGTAGTGGTGGTTCTAGCAGTAGAAGTAATACTAGTAATAGTAGTAGTAGTTAAAGTAGTTGTAGTAATAGTAGTAGTAGTAATAGTAGTAGTAGTAGTAGTAATAATAATGGTAGTAATAGTAGTAGCAGTAGTAGTAATAGTAACAGTGGTAATAGTAACAGTAGTAACAGTAGTAATAGTAGTAGTAATAGTTGTAATAGTAATAGTAGTAGTAGTTGTAGTAGTAATAATAATAATAGTATTATAAGTAGCGGTTGTAGTAATAGTATTAGTAGTAGCAGTAGTATTAATAATAATAGAAGTATTAGTAGCAGTAGTAGTAATAATAGAAGTAGTAGTGGTGGTGGTGGTGGTAGTAGTAGTGGTAGTAAAAGTAACAGTAGTAGTAGAAGCTGCAGTAGTAACAAAAGTAGTAGTAGTAGCTATAGTAGTAGTAGTAGCTGCAGAAGCAGTAATAGTGTTAGCAACAACAATAGCAGTTGTAGCAGAAGTAGTAGTTATAATAGTAGTAGCAGCCGCAGTAGTAGTTATAGTGGTGGTAGTAGTAGTAGTAGTAGTACTAGTAGTAGTAGTATTTGTAATAGCAATAGTAGTAGCAGTATTTGTAGTAGCAGTGGCAGTAGTCATAGCAGTAGTAGTTGCCATAGTAGCAGTAGTAGCAGTAGCAGCGGTAGTAGTAGTAGTAGTAGCAGTAGAAGAAGTAGTTGCAGTATTAGTAGGAGTAGTAGTACTAGCAGTAGCAGTAATAATAGTAACAATAGTTGTATTAGCAGTAGTAGTATGAGAAATAGTCATAGTTGCGGTAGAAGTAGCAGTAGTGGTGATATTAGTAGTAGCAGTAGTAGCAGTAGAAGTAGTGGAAGCCGCAGTAGTAGTAGCAATAGAAGCAGCTATAGAAGTAGTAGTAATCATACTAGTAGTAGTAGTAGTAGTTGTAGTAGTAGTAGTAGTTCTAGAAGTAGTAGTAGCAATAAGAGTAGTAGTAGCTGTAGGACAATTAGTAGTAATTGTTATTGCAGGAGAAGTAGTTGTATAATAGTATTAGAATTAGTAGCAGTAGTAGTAATAGCAGTAGCAGTAGTAGTAATAGTAGTAATAATAGTAGCAATAGTAGTAATAATAATAGTAGTTGTAGTAGTAGGAGTAGTAGTAGTAATAATAATAGCAGTAGTACTAGTAGCAACAGTAGTAGTAGTAGTCGGAATAGTAGTAATAGTATTAGAAGGAGTAGTAGTAGTGGTGGTGGTGGTAGTAGAAGTTGTAGTAGTAGTAGCAGCAGAAGAAGTAATAGTGTTAGTAGTAGCAGTAGTAACAGTAGCGGTAGTAGTAGTAGTAATAGCTATAGCAATAGTAGCAGTAGTAGCAATAGTAGTAGAAATGTTACTAGCAGTAGCAGTAGTAGGCACAGTGGCAGTAGTAGTGGTCGTAGTACTATAGTAGTAGTTGCAGTAGCAGCAGTAGTTGTAGCAGTAGTAGTCGTAGGAGTAATTGTAGTAGTTGTTGTTGTAGAGTAGTTGTAAGGGTTGTAGTTGTAGCAGCAGTAGTTGCATTGGTAGCCATTGTAGCAACAATAGTAGTAGTAGTAGTAGTAGTAGCAGTAGTAGTTGTTGTAGTAGCAGCCATAGTAGCTTTAGTATCAGTAGTAGTAGTAGTAGTCGTAGCAGTTGTATTAGTAGTAGTTGTAGTAGTTTTAGTAGTGGTACTTGCTGCTGCAACAATTGTAATAGTATCTATAGTAGCAATAGTAGTAGCAGTATTTGTAATAGCAGTAGCAGCAGTCATAACAGTTGTAGCAGTAGTTGTAGTATTAGCGGTAGTAGTAGTAGGAGTAGTAGTAATAGTAGTTAAAGTTATAGTAGTAGTAGTAGTTGTTGTTGTTGTAGTGTTAGTAGGAGTAGTAGTAGTAGCAGTAGTAGTAATAATAGTAGCTGTAGTTGTATTAGCAGTAGTAGTAGCAGTAGTAATATTAGTATGAGAAGTAGTTGTAGTAGTGGCAGCAGTAGCAGTAGTGGTGATATTAGTAGTAACAGTAGATGTGGTAGAAGCAGCAGTAGTACTAGCAACTATAGCAGCTGTAGAAATAGTAGTAGTAATTATAGTAGTAGTAGTAGTTCTAGAAGTAATAGTAGCAGTATTAGCTGTAGGAGTAGTAGTAGTTGTCATTGTAGGATAAGTAGTAATAGTAATAGTTGTAGTAGCTGTAGTAGTAGAAGTAATAGTAGCAGTAGTAGTAGTAGTAATAGTAGTAGTAGTAAGAGCAGTAGTAGTAGTGGTAGTAGTAATAGTAGTAATAGTAGTAGCAAAAGAAATAATTGTAATAGCAGTAATAGTTGTTGCTATAGTAGTAGTAGTAGCAGTAGTTGTCATAATAGTTGCAGTAGTAGTAGTAGTAATAGTAATAGTAATAGTAGTAGTAGTAGTAATAATAATAGTAATAGAAGTAGCAGTAGTAGAAAAAGTAGTAGTTGTAGTTGTAGTAGTAGCAGTAATTGTAATAGTAGTAGTAATAGTAGTAGTTGTTGTAGTAGTAGTATGAGAAGCAGTCGTAGTAGCGATAGCAGTAGCAGTAGTGATAGTATTAGCTGTACCAATAGTAGCAGTAGTAGCAGTAGTAGTTGTAGGAGAAGTAGTTGTTGTAGTAGTAGCTGCTGCTGTAGAAATAGTAGTAGTCGTCGTAGTCGTAGTGGTAGTTGTACCAGTAGGAGTAGTAGTAGTTCTAGAAGTAGTTGTAGCAGTAGTAGCAGTAGGAGTGGTAGTAGTAGTAGGACAAGTAGTAGTAGTTGTTATTGTAGGAGAAGTAGTAGTAGTTATTGTAGCACTAGAAGTAATAGTAGTAGTAGAAGTAGCAGTAGTAGCAATGGCAATAGTGGTAGTCGTAGTAAGAGTAGTAGTCATAGTAGTAGTAGTAATGGTAGTAATAGTAGTAGCAGTAGTAGTAATAGTAATAGTTGTAAAAGTAGTGGTAATAGTAGTTGTAGTAGTACTAGTAATAGAAGTAATAGTAGTAGTGGTAGCAGTAATAGTAGTAATAACAATCGTAGTTGTTGTTGTTGTTATTTTAGTAGTAATAATAATATTAATAGTAGTAATAGTAGTAGTAATTATCATTGTAGTTGTAGTAGTAATAGTAGTAGTAGTAGTAATAGTAATAGTAGTTATAGTGGTGGTGGTGGTGGCAGTAGAAGTAGCAGTTATAGTAGAAGTAGTAGTAGTAATAAACGTAGTAGTGGTAACAATAGTTGAAATGATAGTTGCAGAAGTAGTAATAGTGATAGCAGCAGCAACAGTGGTGGTGGTAGTAGTAGTAGTACCAGTAGTAATAATAGTGCAAGTAGTCGCAGTAGTAGCAGTAGTAGTGGCAATAGTTATAGTGGGAAAGTAGCAGTGGTAGTTATAGTAGTTGTTGTATTAGAAGCAGTAGTAGTGTAGTAGTTGTAGTTCAAATAGCAACAGTAGTGGTAGTAGGAGAAGTAGTTGTAGTAAAAATAATAGTAGTAGCATTAGTAATAGTAGTAATAGTTGTAATAGTAGTGGTAGTAATAGTAGTAGCAATCGAAGTAGTAGAGGTAGTAATAGTAACTGTAGTAACTGTAGCGGTACTAGCTGTATCAGCAGCAGCAGCAGTAGTAGTAATAGTAGTAATAGTAGCAGTAGTAGTAGTAGTAGTAGTAGTAGTAGTAGCAGTAGCAGTAGTAGTCGTAGTAGTAGTAGTAGTTGCAGTAGTAGTTGTTGTAGTAGTAATAGTAGTTGTAGTCGGAGTAGTTGTATGAGTAGTAGAAGTAGCAGCAGCACTCATAGCTGTAGTAGTAGTCACAACAACAATCGTAGGCGCAGTAGTAGTAGTAATAGTAGTTACAACAGCAGTAGCAGTATTGATAGTAGTACTAGTTGAAGTAGAAGTAGTAGTGGTATTTATAGTAGTATTAATTATGGTAGTAGTCATAGTTGCAGTAGTAGTAATAGTAATAAGATTAGGAGTAGTAGTAGTAGTTGTCGTAGTAGTAGTAATAGAAGTAATAATACATTAGCTGGAATAGTAGATGTGATAGTAGTAGTTGTTGTAGTAGTAGTAGTAGTAGTAGTAGTAGAAGTAGTATTGGTAGCAGCAGTTGTAGCGCTAGCAGTAGTTGTACTACTGGGTGTGCCAGTAGCAGCAGTGGTACTTGAAGTTGCTGAAGTAGTAGTAGGACCCGTAGTAACAGCAGCAGCGACAGTAGTAGTAGTACTATTTGTAGTAGTAGTAGAAGAAGTAGTAGTATATTAGGAACAGTAGTAGTAGCAGAAGTACTAGTAGCAGAAGTATTGGTAATATGAGTAGTAGTAATAGCTATAGTAGTAGAAGCGGTAGCAGCAGTTGTTGTTGTAGTAGTAGTAGAAGTGTTAGTAGCAATAATAGTTATAATACAAGTACTAGTAGTAGTAGTAGTACGAAATGTGGCAGTAGTAGCAGAACTAGCAGCAACAGTAGTAGTAGTGGTGGGAGTAGTTTCAGTAGTAACAGTTGTAGTAGAAGTAATAATAATAGTAGCTGTAGCAGCAGTAGTGGTAATGGAAGTTATAGAGCAAAAGCAGTAGTCGTAGTGGTTGTCGTCGCAGTAGCAGTAGTAGTAATAGTAGTAGTAATGCTAATAGTTGTAGTAGTAGTCATAGTATAAGTAGTAGTAGTTGTTGTAGTGGTAGTAATAGTAGTAATAGTAGTCGTAGGAGTAGTAGTAGTATTAGTAGTAACATAAGTAGTAGTTATAGTAGCAATAATAGTAGCAGTTGCAATAGCTGTAGTAATTGTAGTAATGTAGTAGAAGCAGTAACAATAGTACTAGTAGGAGGAGGAGTAGTAGCAGTAGCAGTAGTTGCTATAGTAGCAACAGAGGAAGTAATAGGTATAGCAGTAGTAGTAGTGGTACTAGTAGTACTAGTAGTAGTAGCATCCGTAGCAGCAGTAGTAGCAGTTATCATACTAATAGTGGTAGTTGTAGAAGCAAAAGTAGTATTAGTAGTACTAATAGTGGTTGATGTAGTGGTAGAAGCAGTACTTTTAGGAGCAGCAACAACATTAGTAGTAGTAGTACTAGTAGTAGTATTAGGAGTAGTAGCAATAGTAGTAGTAGTAGTATGAGCAATAGTAGTAGTAGTAGCAGCAATAGTTGCCGTAGTAGTAGCTGTAGCAATAGTAGCAGTAGTAGCAGCAGCTTGAGTAGTTGTTGGTCCGGTATTAGTAGTAGTAGTAGTAGTAGTAGTAACAACAGTAGTAGTAGTAGTAGCAATAGAAGTAGCAATAGTTGTAGCAGTACTAATAGCTGTAACAGAAGTTGTATTAGCAATGGTAGCAGCTGTAGCAGGAGAAGCAGTAGCAGTAGTGTCAGCAGCAGTAGGAGTAGTAGTAGTAGCAATATTAGTATTAGCAAAAGTAGTAGCATGACTACTACTACTACTACAACTACTGCTACTGGTACAAAACCTACTACGACAGCTACTACTACTACTCTTGCCATGACTACGACTACTACAACTACTCCTACTACTACTACTACAACTGCTATTGCTACTCCTACTATTGCTACTGCTACTTCTTCTATTGCTACTATTGCTACAACTACTACGACTACTTCTAACACTCCAACTTCTACTTCAACTTGTACTACTACTACTACCATTGCTACTACTGCTACTGCTACTTTCACTACTGCTACTGCTACTTATACTACTGCTACTATTACTGCTTCTACTCCAACAACTGCTACTACTACACATTTACAACTACTAGTAGTGCTTGCTACTAGTACTACTTCCACTTCTGCAACTACTACTTCTACCTCTACAACTACTGCTACAAATGCTACTGTCACAACTGCTACTCCTACTACCACAACTGCAACAACTACTACTGCTACTACTACTACAACTGCTACTTCAACAACAACTACTACAACAACCACTACAACTACTCCTCTCATTCCTACTACAACAACTACTACTACTGCTGCTTCAACTACCCCTACTCCCAATATTATTGCTAATACTACTAGGAGTACAACTATTACTGTTACTACTTGTACTACTAGTACTCCCCCTACTCCTACTGCTACTGCTACTGCTACTACTACTACTACTGCTATTGGTATAACCACTACTACTATTCCTACTGGTACTACTACTACCGTTACTACTACTAATGCTGCTACTACAACAACTACTGCAACTACTACCACTACTTCAAGTACTCTTAACTACTACTACCACCACGACTACTACTCTCACTCCTACTACCACAACTACTACTAATACTACTGTGACTTTTGCTACTGTTGCTTCCACTACTCCTATCACTACTTCTGCTAATACTACCAACACTTCTACTACACTACTGCTACTACTACTACCACCAAAACTGCTACTCTCACTCCTACTACTACCACTACTCCTATTGCTATTACTACTCCTGATACTACTATTGCTACTCCAACTACTACTACAATAACTATTACTACTACCATTACAACAACAACAACAACTACTGCTACTAATAAAACAACAACAACAACAACTACTACTACTACTACAACTAATGCTACTACTACTATTACTGATGCTGCTACTGTTAATACTACTACAACTTCAACTATTCCTAATTCTTCTGTTACTACTGCTACAACTACTACTACTACGACTACTACTACTACTACTACTACTATTACTACTACTATGGCTGCTAATACTACTACTACTGCTGCTACTACTACTACCACTATAGGTGTTGTAGCTGTTGTTGTAACTACTACAACTAGTATTTCTTCTACTACTACTACAACTGCTACTACATTATTCCTGCTTCTACTACAACAACTACTATTACTACCACTACAACTTTTGTTACTACTACTACTGCTACTACTACCACTACTACTACTACGACCAGTACTACTGCTAATACTATTATGTCTATTGCTACTATAACTACTGCTATTGCTACTGCTACGAACACTGCTACTGTTACTCTTGCTACTACCGCTACTATGCTTCTACTGCTACTACTATTATGAGTACCACTATTGCAACAACAAGTACTACTACTACTTCTCCTAGTACTACTACTACAACTGCTACTACTACCATTGGTACAACAACTGTTACTGCGACTGCTATTACTACTGCTGCTGTTACTACTATTCCTACTATTACCACTACTACTAATACTGCTATTATAGCTACTACAACTACTATTACTATTGCAACTACTGCAACTACTACTACTATCACTCCTGCTGCTACTACAACTACAATAACAACAACAACTACTACTACTATTATTTCTACTACTACTACTACTACTACTACTACTCCAATGCTACTACTGCTACTACTTCTACGATTGCTACTACTTCTACTACTGCTACTACTACTACAACTGCTTCTTATTATTCCTACCACTGCTGCTACTATTGTTGTAGCTACTACCACTACTCCTCCAACTACTACTACGGCTACTACTACTACTGTTAACTGCAACTGCAACTACTACTACCATAATAACTACTATTACCCCCACTACTCCTACTACTACAGTAGCCAATACTACTACTATGATTGCTGTTGCTCCAGCTGCTACGTCTAATACTATTACTAGTACTGCTACTACTCCTACTACAACTGCTAGTACTATTACTGCTATTGCTACAAATATTACGTCTACTTTTACTACTACTACTGCTACTGCTACTAAAACTACTAGAAGTACTACTACAATGACTGCTTCGACTATTGATACTATTATTGCAACTGATAATTTTTGTACTGCTACTATTGCCGCAATTGCTACTACAACTATTACTAACACTGCTACTTCTATTGTAACTTCAAATACTACGACAACAACTGCTACTACTGGTAATGGTACTCCTATTGCTTTCACTGCTACTACTACTGCTACGACTACTAATACTACTACTACTACTGCTGCTACTACTACTACTACTGCTACTACTACTACTACTACTACTACTACTACTACTACTACTACTACTACTACTAATACTACTACTACTACTACTACTACTAATACTACTACTGCTGCTACAACTCCTATTGCAACTGCTACTACTACTAATACTACTACTATTACTATTATTGCTGCTGCTGTTGCTGCTGTTGCGGCTACTACTACTACTACAACTGCCACTACTACTACTACTGCCACTACTATGGCTGTAATAACTACTGCTACTACTGTTGCTGCTACCAACACTACTACTTCTACTTCTGCTACTACTAATACTACTGCTACATTGCTACTAGTACTACTATTACTACAACTACTACTGTCGCTACAACAACTACTACTGCTATTACTGCTATGGCTACTACCACTGCGACTGCTGCTACCGATAATACTACTAGTATTCCTACTCCTCGTATAACTCCTCCTACAACTACAAGAGGTACAACTACAACAACTACTTTTCCTACTATTAGTACTACTCACAGCACTGCTACTACTACTATTGTTGCCACAACTATTGGTGTTGCTGCTACTACTAGTAGTACTACTAGTACAACAACTACTACTTCTCCCCCCTATTCAAACAACTTCTACTACTACTACTATTACTACTACTAATACAAATACTACTACTACCACTACTACTACTACAACTACTAAATACTACAACTACTGCTACTACTACTACTACCACCACTACTAAATACTACAACAAGTGGAACTTCTACTAATGCTATTGCTACTACTACAACTACTACTGTAACTACTTCTACAACTTCTACCACTACAATTGTTGCTACTACTACTACTACTACTACTACTACTACCTCTACTACTACCACTACTCTAAGTGCTACTACTGCTGCTGCTGCTACTGGTACAACACCTACTACTACAGCTGCTGCTGCTACTTCTAATACTGCTACTATGCTTGTCACGACTACTACTACTACTACTGCAACTACTACCATGACTACGACTGTTGCTACTCCTACTACTATTGCTACTGCTACCACTACTACTACTAGTACTACAACAACTACTCTAACTGCTACTTCAACTAGTACTACTACTATTACCCCTATTGCTATTGCCATTGCTAATTCTACTACTGCAACAACTACTGCTACAACTACTACTACTGCTTTGCTACTCATACTACTACTCATCCTACTATTACAACTGCTACTACACTTTTACAACTACTACTAGTACTTGCTACTAGTACTACTACCACTTCTGCAACTACTATTGCTACAAATGCTATTACAATAACTGCTACTCCAACTACCATAACTGCAACTATTGCTGCTACTACTACTACTACAACTGCTACTACTACTACTACAAAAACCACTACCACTACTACTCTCACTCCTACTACGACAACAACAATAACAACTGCTTCGGGTACCCCTACTCCTAATACTATTGCTACTATTCCTACTCCGCCCCATCCTCCTATTGCCACTACTACTACTACTTCTACTACTATTACTGCTACTTAACTAGTACTACTAGTGCTACTGGTACGACTACTACTTCTACTACTACTAATCCTACAGTCACTACTGCTACTCCTACTACTACAACTGCTACATCTACTACTACAACCACTGCAACAACTGCTGCAACTAATATTACTACTACTACTACTACTACAACTACTACTACCACAACTACTACTACCACTACTACTACTATGACTTTTGCTACTGTTGCATCTACTACTGCTATTACTACTTCTGCTAATACTAGCAGTACGACTACTACTACACTATTACTACTACTACTATCACCACTACTACTACTACTACTACCACCACTACAGCTACTCTCACTCCTAATACTACAACTACTATGACTACTACTACTGCTACTAGTAGTCATAATAGTACTGTTGCTTCTCTAACTACTACTACTACTACAACTACTACAATTACCACTACTATTGCCTCAACTATTACTACTACCACTACTACTACCACAAGTAATGCGACTACTACACCTACTACTACTACTGCTATTGCTACTGCTACTACTAGTACTGTGACTCCTACAGCTACTACTACTACACCTCATACTACTACCGCTAAAACTGCTACGAATGCTAATGATACTGCTACTGTTGCTACAGCTGCAATAACTGCTACTCTACCACTACTACAACTGCTACAACTACTCCTCCTCCTACTACTACTACTACAACAATTACTAATGCTTGTCCTACTACTACTACTACTACTAATGCTTGTCCCACTACTACTACTACTACTTCTACACTACTACTATTACTACTACTACTACTCCTCCTCCTCCTCCTCCTCCTACTGCTACTACTACCACTACTACTACACCTGCTACTGCTAATACTACTACTATAACTGCTAGTACTACTGCTACTACTAATTCTACTACTGCATCGTCTACTACTACTACTACTACTACTACTACTACTACTACTACTACTGCTACTAATACAACTACTACGACTAAACTATTGCTTTTGCTACTACTGTTGCTGCTACTGCTACCAATGCCACTACCACTACTGCTATTCGTATTACTACTACTACTGCAACTACTACCACTACTACTTCAACTACTTCTACTACTACTACAACAACCCCTACAACTACTTCTACTGCTACTGCTACTACTACTACTACTACTAATGCTACTGTTACTACTACAACCACGACTAATGCTACAGCTACTGGTACTACTACTACTACACTACTCTTAGAGCTACTACAGCTACTTTATTGCTTCTACTAATTTTGCCACTATAGCAACTGCTACAATTGCTACAACTACCACACCAAATGTTTCCACTCCGACTACAAATACTGCAATTGGTACTGTTATTACTTCTACTACTATTATTGCTACAACTACTCTTGCTACTACTACTACTGCTAGTTATACTATTATGGCTTTTGCTTCTACTACTATTTTTCCTACTGCTACTACTACTGCTACTACTGCCACTACTACTGTTACTATTACTGCTACTGCTGCTACTACTACCACCACTTCTACAACAACAACTACTGCTCTTTCTACTACTGCTACTACGGTTACGACTTCCCCTACTACTACTGCTACTACTGCTACTGTTGCAACTGCTATTACTACAAATACTACTACAACTACCAATACTACTACTATTACTGCTTCCACTACTGTTTGTACTACAACTACCATGACAACAACAACTACTACTATAGCTTCTACTGCTAATGCTGTTGCTACAGCTACCACTACAACTACCACAATTACTGGTACTACTACTACTTCGACTGCATTCACTACTACTACTGCTACTGCTGCTACTATTACTAATACTACTGCTACTACCGCTACTACTACAACTACTATTATTACTACTCTTGCAACTACTGGAACTACAACTACTACTATTACGGCTACTATTGCTTCTACTACTACAACTAAGACTACTACTAATATGAATACTTCGGCTATAAGAGCTTCCATTGCTATTGCTACAACTATTAAAACTGCTACTACTGCTACCTTTGCTGCTATTGCCACTGCTACTACTACAACTATTACCACTACAACTACTGCTACAACAACTACTGCTACTAATACTACTACTACTACTACTACTACTACTATGACTACTACTACTATCACTAATACTACTACTATTATTACTCTTGCTGCTATCACTAATACTACTATAATCTCCAATTCCTAATACTTTTGCTACTCCTACTAATACTACAACTACTATTACTACTACTACTGCAGCTGCTAATACTATTACTACTCCTGCTACTACTACTACCACAAAAAGTGTTGCAGCTACTACTACTACCACTACGACTACTACTTATCCAACTAGTACTATAACTGCTACTACATTGTTGCTGCTTCTACTACAATAACAACAACTACTACCACCACTACTTCTGTTACTATTAGAACTACTACTACTTCCACAACTACTACAAATACCACTACTACTTCTACTGCTGCTACGGCTAACACTATTGCTGCTGCTACTACTAGTTCTGCTACTATTGCTATTGCTACTGCGACTATAGATAATATCACTACAATGCTTCTACTGCTACTGCTATTATGAATACCACTACTGCAACAACTACGACAACAACTACTACTTCTCCAACTGCTACTACTACTGCTTCTACTACGATTACTACTACGGCTACTATTGCTACAATTACCATTACTACTATTACGGGTACTATTGCTACTACTACTGCTACTACTACGTTGCTACTACTCCTAATACTACTTCTACTATTGCTTCTACTAAAACTAATACTACAATTACCACTACTACTATTACTGGTACTATTGCTACTACTACTACTACTACTACGACTGCTACTACTCCTAATACTACTTCTACTAGTGCTTCTACTAAAACTAATACTACAGCTACTGCTGCTGCTACTACTACAACTACTACTGCTGCTGTTGCTACTACTACTACTGCTACTACTATTAATACTACTACTACTAATACTACTATAGCTACTGCTACGGTTGTTGCTACTACTACTACTACACCTACTACTACTACTATTACTACTCCTAATACTACTACTGCTACCACTACTACTACTCCTACTATTGCTGCTTATTACTACTGCTAGTACTGCTACTACTCCTACTATTGCTGCTTAAAACTACTGCTACTGCTACTACTGCTACAGCTACTGGTACTACTCCTCCTACTACTACGGCTGCTATTACTACTGGTACCTCAACTACTACTACTACTACTATTATTACGATTATTACTACTAGTACTACTATTGCTACAACTACTACAACTACTTCAACTACTACTACTACTACTACTACTGCTGCTGCTGCAAGTGCTATAACAATGATTGCTACTACTATTATTGCAACAGATACTTCTTCTACTGCTACAACTATTGCCAAAACTATTTTTGCTATTACTACTACCACTGCTACTGCTTCTGCTACTATAAATACTACTACAACAACTGCTACTACTAGTAATGGAACTACTATTGCTTTCACTACTACCGTTAATAGCACTGCTACTGTGAATACTGCTACTGCAACTACTACTGATACTACTTCTGCTACAACTACTACTCCAACTACTACTGTTGCTGCTAATACTACTACTGCTGCTACAACTCCTGCTACTACTCCTAGTACTACTAACACCACCACCACCACCACCACCACTACTACTACTCCTGCTACAACTAATACTACTACTACTAATACTGCTATTGCTAGTACTGTTACGGCTACTACCACTGCTGCTGCTACTACCGCTACTACTACAACTACTATTACCATTACTAGTGTAACTCCTCCTACAACTATAGTAGGTACTAATACCATAATTGCTATTCCTACTACTAGTACTACTCGTAGCACTGCTGCTGCTACCACTATTGTTGTTGCTGCAACAACTAGTACTACTACTAATATAATAACTACAACTACTCCCCCTACTACAACAATAACAACAACTACTACAACTATTGTTACTACTACTACAACAACTACTACTACCACTACTACTACTACGACTACTACATACTACAACTACGACCACTGCTAAATACTACAACTACTACTACATCTACTAATGCTACTACTACTACTACTTCTGCTACTCTAACTACCACTACAACTTCTCCTACTACTACCACTACCATAATTGCTACTACTACTACCACTGCTACTAGTACAACACCTACTATGACCGCTACTGCTACTACTCCTATAATTGCTACCAGTCCTGCCACGACTACAACTACTACTATTCCTCCTTCTACTGCTACTACTACTATGGTTGCTGCTACTACTACTACTATTGTTACTGCTACTACTTCTACTACTGCTACTGCTACTGCTATTACTACTACAACAACAACAACAACTACTACTACTACTACTACAACTACTATTGCTACCACTACTGCTATTGCTACAAATGCTGATACCACAACTGCTATTCCTACAACCACAATAGCAACTACTGCTACTGCTACTACAACTGCTACTACTACTACTACTACTCTCACTCCTACTACAACAACAACTACTACTACTTCTTCTACTAACCCTACACCTAATACTATTGCTACTACTACTACGAGTACTACTATTACTGCTATAGCTACTACTACTACTACTATTGCTTCTGCTACCCCTATTACTAATACAACGACAACTGCAATAACTATTACTACTATTACTGCTGGTACTATTACTACTACTACAACTACAAATGCTACTGTCACTACTGTTGCTCCTACTACTACGAATGCTACTACTACTACTGCTTATGCTACTACTACTACAACTACTACAACAATTACTACAACTACTACAACTAGTACCGCCACTGCTACTACTACTCTCACTCCTACTTCCACTACCACTACTACAACTATTCATAATACTTCTAACACTATAGTTATTACTACTACCACTACTACTATGACTTTTGCTGCTGCTGCTTCTACTAATGCTATTACTACTTTTGCTAATATTACCATTACTACAACTACTACAACTACAACACTACTACTACTACTACTACCACCACTACTACTCTCAGTCCTACTGCTACTACTACTACGACCACTCCTCTTGCTACTACTACTCATAATACTACTATTGTTGCTCCAACTACTACTACTACTACAACTAGTAGTAGTACTAATACCACTACTACTACAACTAATGGTTGTGCTAGTAGTAGTAATAATGGTTGTGGTAGCAGTAGGAGTTGGAGTATGAGTAGGAATAGCAGTTGTCATAGTGGTAGTAGTGGTAGGAGTAGTAATAGCAGGAGTAGTAGTAGTAGTAGTAGTGGTAGTAATATTAGTCGTATTTGTAGTAGTAGTACTAGTAATTGTAGTACTAGTAGTAGTATGTAGTAGTTGTAGTAGTAGTAGCAATATGTGTAGTAGTAGTTTTAGTCATAGTAGTAGTTGTAGTATTAGAAGCTATTGTAGTAGCCAAAGTAGTAGCTAAAAAAGCAATAGCAGCAACAATAGTAGTAGTAGGAGTGTTGGGAGCGATAGTAGTAGTAGTGGGAGTGGTAGTAGTAGGAACAGTAGTGTTTATTTTAGTAGTAGGAGCAGTAGCAATACTAGTAGGTGTACGAGTAGGAGTAGTGGTAGCAACTTTAGTAGTTGTTGTAGTAGCAATAGGAGTTGGAGTAGGAGTAGGAATAGTAGTTGTCATAGTACTAGTAGAGGTTGGAGTAGTAGTTGTAGGAGTAGTAGTAGAAGCAATAGTTGGAGTAGGAGTGGGAATAGTAATGGCAGTAGTAGTAGGAATAGTAGTAGTCGTAGTGGTAATAGTTCTTGTAGTAGTACTAGTAGGAGGAGTAGTAGTAGTAGTGGTTGTAATATTAGTGGTATTTGCAGTAGCAGTAGTAGCAACAACAGTAGTAGTAGCAATATCAATAGTAGTAGTCGAGGTAGTAGTAGTAGTTGTAGTAGTAGTTGCAGTAATAGAAGCTGTTGTAGTAGCCGAAGTAGTAGTTGTAATAGCAGCAGCAACATTAGTAGTAGTAGTAGGAGTGTTAGGAGTTTTAGTAGTGGTAGTAGGAGTAGTAATAGAAGGAATAGCAGTGTTTCTTTAGTAGTAGGAGTAGTAGCAATAGCAGTAGGTGTAGGAGTAGGAGTAGTAGTAGTTGTGTTAGTATTAGTAGTTGTAGTTACAGAAGTAGTATGACTAGTACTGGTAGCAATTGTACTAGTAGTAGAAGAAGTAGTAGTAGTAGTAGTTGTTGTTGTTATTGTTGTTGTTGTTATAGCAGTAGAAGTAGTTGGAGTTGGGGTACTACTGGTAGTAGTAGTAGTAGTAGGAGTGGTAGATGTTGTAGGAGCTGGAGTAGGAGTAGCAGCAGGTATAGTAGTAGCATCAATAGTTGTAGTAGTAGTAGTAACAGCAGCAGCAGTAGTAGTAGAAGCAGCAAAAGCAGCAGCCTTGGAGTAGTAGTAGTGGTAGGAGTGGTAAAAGAAGAAGGAGTTGGAGTTGCAATATTAGTAGCAGTAGTAGTTGCTCTTGCAGTAGTAGTAGTAGCAGTAGCAGCAATAGTAGTAGTAGTAGCAACAACAGTCGTATTTGTAGTAGCAGCAACAGCAGCAACAATAGTAGTAGTAGTTGTTGTTGTACTAGTAATAGTAGCGGTAGTAGTAGTAGTAGTCTAAGTGGTAGGAGTCGTAGTTATTGTAGTAGTAGTAGTAGCAGTAGTAGCAGTAATAACAAAAGTAGTAGTAGTATTAATAGTAGTAGTGAAAGAGGTAGTAGTAGTAGTAGCAGTTGCATTAGTAGTAGTTGTTGTATTAGTAGTAATAGTAAGAGTAGTAGTAGTATTTGTAGTTATAGTAGTAGCAGAGGTAGGAGTAGTAGTAGTAGTAGCAGCAGTTGTAGCATTAGTAGTAGTAGTAATAGTGATATAAGTAGCAGTAGCAGCAGTAGTCGTTGTTGTTGTAGTTGTTGTAGAAGTAGTTCTAATAGTACTAGTAGTAGTAGTAGTGGCAGTAGTTGTAGTAGTTGAACTAGTTGTACTACTGCTAATACTACTGTGGATGCTACTACTACTACCACTCCAAAGACTACTACTACTATGAGCACTACTTCTACTACTACTACTACAACTACAACTATTGGTACTACTGCTACTTCTGCTACTACTACTACTTCTAACTTTGCTACTACTACTACTACCAATACTACTACTACTTTTACCATTACTACAACTACTACAACTATGACCCATATGACTTAGATAACTACTAATACTATTACTACTACTACTACTACACCGACTCGTCATGCTACTACCACAATGGCTACTACGACACTTACTCCCAACTCCTACTAGTACAACAAGTCCTTCTACTACTACTGCCCCTAATCCAACTACTACTACTCCAATTACTACTACTCCAACTCCTACTACTACTACTACAACAACAACAACAACAACTTCTACTACTACTACTGCTGCTGCTGTTAACGCTACAGCTACTGCTACTAGTACTACTGCTACTTCTATCGTTATGACTACTACTACTGTAGCTACAACAACTACTTCTACTACTGCTACTACAACAACTGCTACTACTTCTACAACTACTAGTACAAATGCTACTACTACTGCGGCTACAACAACAGCTACTACTGCTACAACTACCACGATGACTGCTACAACTACAGCAACTATTGCTGCTACTACTACTAATACTTCTACTGCTGCCACAACTGTTAATGTTATTGCCACAACTACTACAACTACAGCAACTGCTGCCACGGCTACTACTAAACTACTTCTACTACTACTACTACTATTATGGTTATCTATGCTGCGACTATTATTTCTACTGCTACTACTAATACTACTACTGCTGCCACTACTACTATTGTTACTCCCACAACTATTACTATTGCTACAACTACTACTGCTACTGCTGCAGCTACAACTGGACTACTTCTGCTACTACTGCTACTACTACTACTACTTCGGTTTCTATTGCAGTCACTACTACTACTGCTTCTACTGCTTCTCCTACTAATAAAACTACTGTTACACTTACTAATGCTTTTATTGCTACAACTACTACAACTACTACCTCTACTTGTAATACTACAACTACTACTACTGTTGTTGCTGCTAATGCCACAGCTAATACTTCTATTGCTGCTACTTCTACGGCTACTACTACTAGTATTGTTGCTACTGCTGCTGCTGCTACGACAACGACTACCACTGCTACAAGTAATGCTACCACTACTACTACTACTACTACTGCAACTACTCCTACTACTACTCCTATTATTACTACTACTACTACTACTACTACGATTTACACTACTACTACTACTACTACTACTACTATCGATGTTGTTGCAGTTACTACTAGTACCACTACTACCACTACCACCTCTACCACTGCTATAACTACTACTACCACTGCTCCAACTACTACTACTAGAACTACAACTCGTACTAATACTACTTGTCCAAACCATCATACTACTACTGCTACTACAACTACTACGACCACTACTACTACTACTACTATTGCTACTCCTACTCCTCTGACTACTACTACTACTACTACTACTACTACTACTACTACTACTATTCGTAGTCCTACTCCAACTACTGTTGCAACAACTACTCCTACTACTGGAACTAGTACTGCCACAACTACTTCTACCCGAACTCCTACTACTACTACTACCCCTACTCCAACTACTACTATGCCTACTACTTCTACTACTACTACTACTACACCTCCTAATCCTATTACTATTACTACTACTAGTAATACTAACAAAATTCCTATTACTACAACTTCTGCTACTCCTACTACTACTCCTACTACTACACCTAAAGACATCAATACACCTGTAACTATAATTACTGTTACTACTATTAATACTACTAATAATCCTAATACGCCTACTACTACTATAACTACTACTATGACTCCTACTACTATTACTACTCCTAACACTCCTACTAGTACTACTGCTACTGTTGCTGCTATTACTACTACTAGTGTTGCTACTACTACTACTACAACTGCTACTCATGGTATTACTACAATAACTCCAACTTCTTCTACTACTACTCTTGCTGCTGCTATGCCGCTACTACTACTACAACAATAACAATAGCGACTACTACTACTACTACTACTAATACTACTACAACAACAACTACTAATACTAATACAACTGCTACAACAACAACAACAACAACTATTACTAGTACAACTATAGCAACAACAACAACTACTACTACTGTTGCTGCTGCTGCTATTACTACTACTACTACTACTACTACTAGTACTACTAGTAATTCTACTGCTAGTACTACTAGTACTTCTACTCCTAGTACAATTGCCACTATTACTACTATTACTACTGATACTACTACTACAAATACTAACACTGCTACGACAACAACTACTACTAGTAATACTAACACTCCTACTAGCTCTACTACTACTAGTACTACTACTAGTACTACTACTGCTGCTGTTGCTATTACTACTACTCCTAACACTACTACGACTTCTACGCCTGCTACTCTAACTACTACTACTATCACTACATGCCTACTACTATTACGACTACTCCAACTTCTACTACTGCTCTTACTTCTACTAATACTCCGACGACTACCAGTGGTACTAATACTACTACTCCAAACACTCTCACTACTACTACTCCTCCTACTACTACTACTCCAACCACTACTACTTCTATTGTTGCCACTAGTGCTACTATTACTACTACTACTAATACTACTACTACTACCACCACCACTACTACTACTACTACTACTTCTGCTACTACTACTAATGCTACTACTACTACCACCACCACCAACACCACTACTACTACCATTACTACCACTCCAATTGCTACAACTACTACTATTACTACAGATCCTGCCTCTCCAGCAACTATTGCTACTAGTATTCCTACTACAGCTGTTGCTGCTGTTGCTATAGTAACTACTACTACTACTTGTTCGACTACTACTACTACTATTACTGTGACTGCTATTACTGCAACTACATAGCTGCAGCTTCTACTAGCAATATTACTACAAAGTCTGCTACTTCTGCTATAACCACTATTGCTACTGCTGCCGGTACTTTTGCTCCTACTTCCATTACTACTATTACTCATAATATTGCTTTTGATACTACTGCTATTGCTGCTACTGCTTCTACTCAACTGCAGGTACAACAACTACGACTACTGCTGCTACTTCAAGTACTACTACTTCTGCTACTACTGTTACTACTACTAATACCACTGCTACTATTACTACTATGACTACTACTATTATTACCACTACAACTACGACACTAGTACTACGATGACTATAACAACAACAACTACTACTACTATTACTACTACTCCTACAATAATCACTAGTACTACTTCTCCCACTACTACTATTACAAGTACAACAACTTCTACAGCTATTACTAATACTACTAGTTGCACTACTTCCACTACCACTACTGCTACTCCAACTAATACTACTGCCGCTACTACTACAACTGCTACTACTAGTACTACTACTTCTACTACTATTACTACTACTACTACTATTACTACCGCTCGTTCTATTACTATTTCTACAACTACTACTGCTTCTGCTACTACTTCTACAATTGCTACTACTACAACTACTACTGCTACTATGGCTACTACAACTACTACTGCAACGACTTCTTCGACTAGCACTACAACTACTACTGCTACGACTACTGTTGCTACTACAACTACTTCTACTACTACTACGACAGTTGCAACTCGTACTTCTACTATTGCTACTACTGCCACAACTACGAAAAAAATAACCACTACTACTGCTGCTGCTACTACTACCGCTACTCCTACCACTAATTTGATTACCACTAAAATTACTACTGCTACTACTACTTCTACTCCTATTACTACTACTGCTACAGTTGTTACAACAACAACAACTACTACTACATCTACTACTACCACCACTCCTACAACTTCTACTACTACTATAGCTATTGCTACAACAACTGCTACTAGTGCTACTACTACTACTACTACAACTGCTCTTGCTGCTATTATAGCTACTACTACGAATATTACTACTACAAATTCTATTGCTTGTGCTACTACTATTAGTACTACAACCACCTCTTCTACTTACTACAACTGCTACTCCTACTAATACTACTGTTGCTGCTACTACCACTACTACTACTAGTATTGCAACTATGACTATTAATACTATTGTTGCTACAACGACTACTACTACTACTACTACTACTACTTCTATAACTATTACTGCTACAACTACTATTGCTACGATTGCTACTGCGGCTACTTCCGCTACTACTGCTACCACTATAATGACTACTACTTCTACTACAAATGCAACTATTATTTCTGCTACAACAACTACTACTACTACTACTGCGGCTACAACTACTGCTGCTACTGATACAACTACTATAACTACTATTACTTCTGACACTCTTGCTACTAGTACTAATGCCGCAATAACTATTGCTACTACGACTACAACTACTATTACTATGACACAATAAATTCTACCACTAATACCTATACCACTGCTACTACTGCTACTACTACTACAACAAGTAATATTAACGCCACTACTACTATCACTACAGCTAATACTATTGGTACTACTACTACTATCACCACAGCAACTATTGTTGCTACTACTGCTGCTACTACTGTTACTACAACAACAACAACAACTACTACTACTACTACCACCACTACTACTTCTATAACTACTACTAATACTATTGCAACTACTACTATTACTACAACCACTACTTCTACTACTATTTCTACTACTACTACTACTACAACTATTGCAACCACTACTATAACCACTACTACTTCTACTACTACTTCCACTACTACTACTATTGCTGCTGCTACTACAACTACAACAACCACCACTACTACTACTATTGCAACTACTACTACTACTATTATTAGCACAACTATTATTACCACTACTACTACTACTATTGCAACCACCACGACCACTACTACTACTACTACTACTACTCTAGCTACTACTACTACTACTACTACGATTACTACTACTACTGCTACTACTACTACTACTACTACAACCACCACTACTACTACTATTGCAACTAATACTACAACTATTATTACCACTACTACTACTACCACCACTTCTGCTACTACTATCGCTACTACTACTACTACTATTGCTACTACTATTAATTCCACGGCTACTAATACTGCTACTTTCGCTACTTCTATTGCTACTTCTTCTGCTACTACCACTACTACGACTTCTGCCACTACTACTGCCACTACTGCTACACCTACTGCTGCTCCTACTGCTACTAGTACTAGTAATGCTACACCTACAACTACTACTACTAGTGCTACTACTACCACTACTACTTCCACGACCAATGCAACTACTATTACTATTGCTACTTCTGCAACTACTACCTCAGCTACTGCTACTGCTACTAATATTGTTACTGCTACTGCTATTGCAACTACTGCTGCAACAACAACAACAACTACTACTATCACCACCACCACCACCACCACCACCACCACTACTACTACTACTACTACTCTAGCTACTACTACTGCTACTACTACTATTACTACTACTACTGCTACTACTACTACTACTACTACTACTACTACTACTATTGCAACGACAAATATTGTAGCAGCTGCTACTATAGCTACTACAACTACTAATACTACTTCTACTGCTACTACTACTACTTCAACTACTGCTACTATTACTGCTTCTACTACAATTTCTACTAGTACTACTGCTATTTCTACTACTACTATGATTTATACTACTACCACAACCACTACTACTTCTGTTGCTGTTGTTGCCGCTACTACTACTACTAATTGTGCTACCACTCCTACTACTACTTCAGTTTCTACGGTTGTTGATGCTACTACTACTAATATTGCTGCTGCTGCTGCTACTACTGCTACTACTACTACTACTACTACTACTACTACTACTACTACTACAACTACCACCACTAATTCTACTATTACTACTACTACTTGTGCTACTATTTCTACTACCGCTACTACAATTAATGCTACAACTACTACTGATGTGACTGCTACTACAACTACTACTGCTGCTACTACTACTACTCCTTCAACTACTTCTACTACTACTACTAATGGCACTACTATTGCAACTTCTACTACGATTACTTCTACCATAACAACTACTACTGCTACTGTTGTTACAAGAACAAAAAAAACTACTACATCTACTACTGTTACTGCTACTACAGCTATGACTACTGTAACAATAACAACTAATGCTATTAGTCCTACAACAAGTTATACTACTACTACTACTAGTACTACTACCAATGCTACAGCTACAACTACGACTACTACTAGTACTACTGCTGCTACTACTTCTACTACTACTATAACTAGAAGTCCAACAACTAGTTTTGCTCTCAGTACTACTACAACAACTATGGCTTCTATTGCTACTACCAATACTACTCCTATTACTACTACTTCTCCTCTTACTACAACTACTACTAGTGCTACCATTACTGCTGCTACTGCTACTGCTGTTGGTACTTTCGCTACTACTAGTACAGCTACTGTTGCTATTACTGCTACTATTGCTGCTAGTACTACCACAACTACTAGTTTTACTACTATTACTACTAATACAATAACTACTATTGCTACTACTACAAGTAATTCCCCTACTACTACTACCATTGCTACTACTATTGCTACTGCTATTGCTACTGCTACCACAACTACTACAACGGCTACTAAGACTACAGCTACAGCTATTGCTATTGCTACTACTGCTACAACTAATAGAGCTACTACTATTGCTACTACTACTACAGCTACTACTATTGCTACCGCTACTACTGCTACTGCTACAACTACTACAATTGCTACAACTGCTACTATTGCTGCTACTATGACAGCGACTACTACTACTACTACTCCTCCTCCTATTACCACTACTTCAACTACAATGACTACTACTACTATTACAACAACTACTACTACTATTATTATTACTGCTGCTACTACTACTACTTTTACTACTACTACTAGTACTACTGCTACTAACAGAATAATAACTACTACTACCACTACTACTTGTACTGTTGCTACTACTGCCACACTTGCTATTATGACTTCTACTACTCCTCTTCCTCCTCCTCCTACTACTGCTACTACTACTACTTCTATTACTATAGCTACTACTGCTACTGCTACTACTACCGCTACTACAATTGCAACTACTGCTACTACTAATGCTACTGCTACCACTACTCCTAATACTACTTCTACTTATATGGCAACTAATGCTACTACAACAACTACTACTGCTACTTCTATTGCTACTACCACTGCTGGAACAGTAGCAACTACTATTACTACTACTACTACTACTACTGTTGCTGCTGCTACTACTCCAACTATTGCTACTATTGTTGATGTTGCTACTACTTTGACAACTACTACTCTTATAGCTACCACTACTACAACAACTACTACTACTATAACTCTTTTGCTATTACTGCTACTACGACTACTACTACTACTACTACTATAACTACTGTTACTTCTATTACCACTGCAGTTGCTACTATTACTGCCACTGCTACGACAATCACTACTACTACTCCTATTAATACTACTACTACCGCCACTACTACTACCACTTCTACTATTGGTACTATTACTACGACCATTTCTACTACTACTACTACTTCTGCTACTACTGCTGCTGCTGCTGCTGCAGTTGCTACAACTATTGCTACTCCTACCACTACAACTACTTCTACTGGTGCCACTACTTCCACAACTAAATCTAGTACTGCTACTAGTACTACTGCTACTACTATAACTACTACTGCTGCTGCTGCTGCAGCTACTACTACTACTACCACTACTACTGCTGCTACTACTACTACTGTTACTACTCCGAATGCTAATAGTAGTCCGGCTACTATTACTACAACTACATCTTCAACTACAACTATTCCGACTCCTACTACTACAACAACAACTACTACTACTAATCTTACTACTACTCCTACTACTACCTGTACAATTACAACTACAGCTAGTACTGCTACAAATATTACTACTACGATTACTACTTTTGCTACTTCTATTACCACCACTACTACTACTGTTATTATTATTATTATTACTACTACTACTGTTGCTGCTACTACTGGCACTACAACTATTGCTGCTGCTGCTGCTACTGCTACTACTACTACTACTACTACTACTATTACTACTACTAGTACTACTACTACTACTTCTACGACTACTACTACTACTTTTAATACTTCTACTACTATTATAAATTTTGCTACTACTACTACTACTATTCTGGTACAGTTACTACTACTACTTCTACTGCCACCACACTACTACTACTAATACTACTACTACAATAACTACTACTGCTGCTTCTACTACTCCTACTGCTACTACTATTGCCACTATTACTAGTACTACTACTACTACATCTACAACTACGTCTACACCAACTCCTACTTTTACAACTTCTACTAGTACTATACTCCTATGAGTACTCCTACAACTACCAGAACAATTTCAACTACTACTACTAAAAATACAACTACAACTATTACTACTCCTACCGCCAATACTACTTGTACTACTATAACTACTGCTACTACTACTGCTACTTCTTCTACTACTACTACTAGTACTACTAATGCCACAACTACTACTACAACAACTACTACTACACCAACTATTACTACTACTACTACTAGTAGTAGTACTATGACTACAACAACTACTACTAGTCCTACTACTACTGCTACTACTACTACTACTAATGCGACAACTACTACTTCGACAACTACTACTACAACTACTACTAATACTACTACTATTCTAACTTCTACTACTACTACCACTCCTACGACTACTACTAGAACCACAACAATTACAACAACAACAATTACAAATACTACTACTACTACTACTACTCCTACTATTATTATTACTACTACTGCTACTGCTACTTCTTCAACTACTACTACTACTACTACTACTGCTAATGCTACAACAACAACTACTACAACTACTACTACTCCTACTACAACTAGTACTACTACAACAATAACTACTGCTACTATCACTGCTACTTCTACTACTATGACTACTATTACTACTCTTGCTGCTACTCCTACTTCAACTAGTTCTCCTACTACAATTACAACTACTAATACAACTTCTACTACTTCAACTATTAATACTACTAGTAATACTACTACTACTACTACTGCTACTACTACTACCGCTACTGTTACAACTACCAGTACTTCTTCTACTTCTATTACTACTACTACTACTACTTCTGCTACTATTTCTGCAACTACTCCAACAAATAATACTATGACTGCTACTACTATTACAACTGCAACTACTACTCCTACTACTACTGTGGCTACTGCTAATACTACTACTAGTACTATGTATACTACTAATACCACTACTACTACTACTGTTAACTACAAATACTCCTACTTCTACTACTACTACTAAAGATGTTACTACTGCTACAGCTACTCCTACCATAATAACAATAACTAATACTACTACAACTACTACTAGTCCTGCAACAACTATTACTCCTAATACTATTACTAATACTGCTACGACTGCTACCACTTCTTTTACAACTACTACTACCAATACTACTACTACGACTACTATCAATCCAACTACTGATACTACTACCACTACTGCTACTGCTACTACTGTGACTATTAGTACTACTACTACTACTTCTTCTGTTACTACCACTCCTACTCCAACTTCTACTCCTATTTCTTCTACTACTACTACTACTTCTGCTACGACTACTATTGCTGCTGCTGCTACTTCTACTATTATTAATCCTAATACTTTAACTATTACTCTAACTACTACAAGTACTATTACTACTACTACGACTATTACTACTACTCCTCCTCCAAATACTACTACCACGCCTAACACTCCTACTACAACTATTACTGCTACTACTACTATAATCGGTATTGCTACCATTACTACTACTACCGCTATTACGACTACTATTACTACTACCACTACCACTACTATGAATAGTACTACTACTACTCTTACTACTACTCCTCCTACTCCTACTACTACTACTACTACTACTACTACTTCTACTACTACTACCACTGCTAGTCTACAACTACTATTACTAGTACTACTAGTACTACTATTGCTACTACTATTACTGTTGCTACTATTGTTGCTATGGTAACTACTACTACTGCTGCTGCTGCTACTACAACTAGTACTATTGTTGTTGCTACTGCTACTACTACTACAACTACGACCACTGCTTCTACCATTGCTACCACTACTACTACGTCTATTACTTCTAACACTTCTACTACTACTTCTACAACTGCTACTAATACATCTACTACTACTACTACTATTGCTGCTAATGTTACTGCTGCTACTACTACCCACTATTACTACAGTTGCTACTACTATTGCTACAACTACTACTACTACTTCAGCTTCCATTACTTCTACTACTTCTACTATTAGTACTACTACTACTACTAACACTACTACCACTACTACCACTACTACTACTACTACTACAATTACTACTGCACTACTACTACTCCTATTACTACTACAACAACTACCTCTATTACTACTACTACTGCAACAACAACAACAACTACTACTACCACTTCTACTACTACTTCTGATACTACTTCGACTATAATTTGTACACCTGTTGTTACTACTCCTTCTACTATTGCTACCGGTAAAACTACTACTACTTCAATTATAACTACTACTAGTACAACTCCTACGACTTCTACTAGTTACCGCTACTACTACTACAACAACTACTAGTACTACTATTAAGCCTATTACAGCTACATTACATCTACTGATATTACTGCTGCTGCAGCTACTACTCCTACTACTATTATCACTACTACATATCACTACTACTACTACAGAGCTGTTGTTACCATTACAACCACATCAGCTACCTTTGCTATTGATAATGCTGCTGCTGCTACTACCATTGCAACTACTAATCCCGCAACTACTACTGCTGCTGCTTCTGCTGCTAATATAACTTCTGTTGGTACTGCTGCGGCTACAACTACTACTACAACTACTACTGCTACCACTACAACTACTACTGGTCTACTCCTACTACTACTGCTAATGCTACTACTACTGCTAGAACTACGGCTACTATTGTCACTACTGCTACTACTATTGCTACTCCAATTTCTATTGCTACCGCTAATACAACAACTACTACTACTGTTACTTATACTATAACTACTACTAGTAGTACTACTACTGCAGTAGCTATTACTACTACAATTGTAGTTACTGCAACTACTACTATTGCTAGTACTGCTGCTGCTGCTGCTACTGCTATACTACAACTACTACTACTACGACCACAACTACAACTACTACTATTATTACTACTACTATAACTACTACTACTACTTCTGCTACTATAGCTACTACTACTACTACTACTTCTACTACTGCTACTAATTCTGCTACTAATTTTACTACTATTGATACTGCTACTACTAGTCCAACAACTACTACCACTAATAATACTACTACTACTGCACATATTACTACTACAAGTGGACCAACTCAACCTTCAACCGCTACTTCTACAATTATCACTACTACTAAAACTTCTATTGGTACTAGTAATACTGTTTTTGCTACCGCAACAAAGGCTACTACTACTACTACTCCTATTTCTACTGCTGCTACTACTACTAATACTTCAACTACTGCTACTGCTACTATTGCTATTGCTACTATTGCTACTACTCCTACTGCTACCAAAACTGCTACTGCTGCAACTAGCACTATTACTACTACTACTACCTATACTGCTACTGCTATTGTGATTACTGCTGCTGCTATTGCTGCTTCTACTACCACTGCTATTGCAACTACTGCTACAACTGCTACAACTGTTATTGCTACTACTACTACTACTACAACTGCTCTTATTATTCCTACTCCTACTACTAATACTGCTACTGCTACTACTGCTGCTGCTATTATGGCTACTGATACTACTATGACTACTGCCACTAATGGTGCAACCACTACTGCTACAACTTTACTGCCTCTACTACAACTACTGATACTTCAACTACCACTACTAGTACTACTGCTACTTCTACTTCTGTTGCTATTGCTATATTTGCTAGTTCTATCACTACTACTACAAGTACCACAAATACAGCTACTACTACTACTGTTGATGCTTCGACTATTAAGGCTATTACGACTACTACTATTTCTCCTACTACTATTACTATAGGTACTACAACTTCTAGTACTAATGCTACTACTACTACTGCTAATAATACTACAACTATTACTACTACTAATACTACTGCTACAACTACAACTACCACTACTATTGCCACTTCTACAACAACTACTACTACCCTAACTATGATTATTACTGCTACTGCTACTATGGCTACTACTACTCCTACTACTGGTACTACTACTACTACTACGACAACAACAACAAGAACTACTAGTACTGCTACTACTGCAGCGGTTACAATTGCAACTACTAAAACTATTGCTACAACTGCAACAACTACAACTACTAATGCTGCTAGTGCTATTGCTGCAGCTACTACTCTAACTACTTCAATTGCTGCAACTACTACAGCTGCTGCTGCTATTGCTAATACTACAACAACTGCTGCTTCTACTACTACTTCTACTATTTCTAATGCTACTACTACTACAACAATTACTTCAACAATTACTACTGCTATTACTATTACAATTACTACTATTACTACTTTTACTACTAGTACTACTTCAACTACTACTACTACTACTACTACTACTACTACTACTACTACTACTACTACTACTACTATTACTACAGCTTCTACCACTACTACTACTTCTACTATAAATACGAATATTGTTGCGATAATAGCTGTCATTGCCACCATTACAACTACAACAACTACTCCTGCTGCTGCTTCACTTGCTTTTGCTACAACTACCACTACTACTACTATGACTACGACTACTACTACTATTACTATAACTACTACTACCACCACTAATACTACTACTACTATTACTACTGCTGCTACTACTAGCACTACTACAACTTCTCCTATGCCTAATACTTCTACTACTACACTTACTACTACTACTACTACACTACTAATACTAACACTACTCCTGCTACTACTACTAGCACAACTGTTGTTGGAGCTACTGATACTACGACTGCTACTACTACTTCTCCAACTACTACTACTGCTGCTACTACACTATTGCTACTTCTACTACAATAATTACTACCACAACCAATGCTACTTCTGTTAGTACTACTACTACTACTACTACTCCTGCTACTACTACAACTATGGATACTGCTACTACAACTAGTAATACTAGAACAACAACAACAACTACTACTATGAACACTGCTACTTCCGCTACTCCTACTACTACTATGACCACTACTACTGCCACTTCTACGACTAATACCACTACAACAACAGCTACTACTGCTACTACTAGTCCCACTGCTAGTGCTATTGCTATTGATATTACTACTACTGGTAATAGTACTATTGCTGCGACTACTACTACTGCTACTACTACTGATACTACTAATGCTACAACTACTGCTATAACTACTACTACCGATGCAATTACTTCTACTTCTACTACAACTGCTACTTCTACTACTACTACTTCTATTGCTAATACAACTACTGCTACTGCTTCTGCTACTGCTACTATTGTTATAACTGCTACTCTTGCTACTACTACTACTACTGCCACAACTACTGCTACTATCGCTACTATTGCTACTACTGCTCCTACTACTACTCCTACTACCACTCTTACAACTAATGCAAGTACAACTTCTCCTACTACTAATACGACTAGCACTTCTACTATTACTGCTACTACTCCTACTACTACTCCTACTACTACTTCTCCTACAACAACTACTAATAATACTACTATTGCTGCTGCTGCTACTAATACTACTAATATTACTGCCAATGCTACTACTATTTCTACAACTACAACTAATACTATGGCTATAGCAACTACTGCTACTGCTGCTACTGCTACTACTACTACTACTATTGCTACTGCTGCTACTACTGCTGCTACCACTACTACTACCACTAATGATGCTGCTGCTACTATTACGACTGCTACTACTATGCTACTACGCCTACTCCTGTTACAACTACTGCTACTACTGCTACAACTGCTGCTGCTACTATTGCTACTACTACTATAACTACTACTACTACTACTGTTGCTGCTACTACTACTGCTATTAGCATTGCTACTGCTGCAACTGCCACCACTACTCCTAGTACTACTACTATAACTACTACTTCTACTTTTGTTGCTATTGCTGCCACTTCTACTACTACTACTACTATTACTACTACTACTACTACTACTATCGCTACATCTACAACAACTACTACTCCAACTCCTACTATTATAACAACTACTATTACTACTTCTCCTACTACTACTCCTACTACTACCACTACAATTAAAACTATTACTATGACTACTACAAGTACTATTACTACTTTTACTACTCCTAGTGCTAATACTACTCCTACTACTATTAGTACTACTACATCTACAACTACAACTACTCAGACTCCTACTACAACAACAACAACAACTACTACTAATCCAACGACTATTCCTACTACTACCTGTATAATTACAACTACTACTATAACTGTTGCAAAGACTACTACTACTATTACTACTCCGACTGCTACTTCTTCTACTACAAGAACAACTACTACTGTTATTATTATTACTACTGCTACTACTACTGTTGTTGTTCCTATAGGTACTACTACAACTACTACTGCGACTGTTACTGCAACTACCATTGCTAGTATTATTACTACTACTACTACTATAACAACAACAACTACTACTACTACTATGACTACTATGGCTACTTTTAATACTTCTGCTACTACTACTACTATTATAAATCCTACTACTGCTACTACTACAATTCTTCTTCTACTACTACTAGTACTACTTATATTGCTACTACACTTCTACTACTACTACTACTACTACTACTACTTCTACTACCAGTACTAGTGCTGCTACAACAAGAATAACAACTACTACTAGCACAAATAATACCACTACTACTCCTACTACTACTACTTCTACTACTACTACTACTACTACTACTACTACTACTACTACTATATCTACAACTACTACTACTCCTACTACAATAATTACAACTTTTACTACAACTATACTCTTACAGCTACAACTACTATTAGTATACTTCTACAACTACTCCTAGTGCTGCTACCATAATAATTACAATTACTACTACTAAAAACACTATTACAACTATTACTACTCCTACGGCCAATACTACTCCTAGTACTATAACTACTACTACTTCGGCTGCTACTTCTACCACTACTACTACAACAGCTAATGCTGCAACCACTACGATAGCAACAACTACTACAACTACTATTACTACTACTACGGCTACTACTACTATTACTACTACTACTACTACTACTACTACTACTACAACTACTAGTAGTTCTACTACTACTGCAACTACTACTGTTACCAATGCGACAACGACTACAATAAGAACTACAACTACAACTAGTATTACAACAACTACTACTAATACTGCCACTTGTTTTACTACTACAACCACTACAGGTAAAAGTACTACTAGAACCCCAACTCCAACTCCTACTATTACAACATCTACTACTGCTACTACTACTACTCCCACTACTCCTACTGGAATCACTACAATTACAATAACAACTACTGCAAATATTACTGTTACTATTGCTACACCTACTGCTAATACTACTCAACTACTATTACTACTGCTACTATTGCTCCTACTTCTTCTTCTTGTTCAACTACCACTACTAGCACTAATGTTACGACTACTACTACTCCAACTATGACTATTCAAACTACAACAACAATAACTACTACAACTACTACTACTCAAGCTACAACTACTACTACTATTACTACTACTTTTACTACTACGACTACTACTACTATTACTACTCTTGCTGCTACTACTACTTCTACTAACTCTCCTACTACTATTGTAACTACTAATACAACTTCTACAACTTCAACTACTAATACTACTTGTAATATCGCTACTCTATTACTAGTACAACAACTTATACTACTCTGACTACTACTGCTACTAATTTCTGCTACTACTACTACTGCTACAATGACTACTACCACTACTTCTACTACTTATTCTACTATTACTACTGCTATTGCTACAATTGCTACTATTACTACTACTACTGCTTCTGCTACTATTTCTACTACTACTACAAGTGCAACTACTACTCCTACCACTGCGGCTACGGCTAATACTACTACTAGCACTATGTATACTATTGCTACTCCTTCTCCAACTCCTACTCATACTCCTACTACTACAACAACTTCTACTACTACTACTACTATTACTACTAACTCCTAATGCTCCTACTTCTTCTACTATTACTCAAAATATTACTACTATGATTGCATCTACTACTACTTCAACAAAAACAACAACTACTACAACCACTACAACTCCTAATACTATTACTAGTGCTGCTACTACTTCTACCACTTCTTTTACAACAACTACTACTATCAGTCGAAATACTAAAACTACTACCACTACTGCTATAACTACAACTGCGACTATTACTACTACTACTACTACTTCAGTTACTACTACAACTAATCCAACTCCTACACCTACTGCTTCTACTACTACTACTACTATTGCTACTACTACTTCTACTATTATTAATACTAATACTCCAACTACAACTCCAACTATAACTAGTACTATTATTATTACTACTATTCCTCCTACTACTACCACTCCTAACACTCCTACAACAACAACAACAACAACAACTACTACTACTACTACTACTACTATAATTGGTATTGCTACCACTACTACTATAACTAATAAAAATACCACTACAACTGCTATTACTATTACTACTACTGCTACCATTACTACTACTACTACTAATTGTACTACTACTACTACTACTACTACTACTACTACTACTACTACTACTACTACTTCTACAACTATTACCATTGCTCGTTTACAACTACTACTACTAGTACTACTAGTGCTGCTACTACTACTACTATTGCTGCTGCTACTATTGTTATGGCTACAGCACTACGAATGCTGGTACTACTACTACAACTGCTACTATTGTTGTTGCCACTGCTACTACTACTACAACTACAACTACTACTTCTACTACTGCTACTACTACTACTACTACTACTACTACTACTAATTTTACTAATACTTCTAGTACTACTACTATTGTTGTTGCTGCTGCTGCAGCTACTACTATCACCACTACTACTACTACTACTACTTTTGCTACAACAACTGCTACTTCTATAGCTTCCACTACTTCTACTACTTCTACTATTAGTACTACTACTACTAACACTACTACTACTACTACTACTACTACTACTGCAATTACTACTACATTACTACCACTCCTATTACTACTACTATAATTACTTCTATTGCAACTACTATAGCGATAAGAATTACTACAACTACTACCACTTCTATTACTACTTTTGCTACTAATTCTATAACAACTCTTACGCCTGTTGCTACTACTCCTGCTACTGCTGCTACTTCTCAAACTACTACTGCTTCAACTACAACTACTACTACTATAACTCCTATGACTCTACTAGTTCTGCTACTACTGCTACCACTACTAATCTGATTGCCACAACTATTACATCTATTGCAACTACTATTACATCTATTGCAACTACTACTCCTACGACTGTTATTAGTACTACAAGTACTACTACCACCATAACTCCTACTCCTATTATCACTACTACTACCACTAGAGCTGCTGCTGCTGCTACTACTACAGCTGCTACTTTTGCTACTGGTAATGCTGCTGTTGCTACTACTATTGCAACCACTACTCCCGCAACTACTACTACTGCTTCTGCTACTACTACTTCGGCTGGTAATGCTGTGGCTGCAACAACTACTACTGTTATGGCTACTACTGCTGCTGCTGCTACTACTACTACTATTGCTACAACTACTACTGCTACAACTACAATTACTACTGGTACTACTCTGGCGACTACTACTACTTCTCGTACTACTATTGCTAATACTACTACTTTTACTACTACTACTCGAGCTGCTAACACAACTGCTACTGCTACTGCTACTCCTCTTTCTAGTACTACTGCTGATACAACAATAACAATAACTACTTCTACTACTTGCACTACTACTGATACAACAATAATGAAAACTACTTCTACTACTTGCACTATTGGTGCAATGGCTACTACTACTACTACTACAATTACGACTACTATAACTATTGCTAGTACTACTCCTGCTTCTGCTACTGCTGCTACTCCTCCTACTACAACTACTTCTACTACTACCACAGCAACTGCTACCACTATTACTACTACAACTATTGCTACTATAACTGCTACTACTTCTGCTATTACTTCTGCTGCTGTGGCCTCTACTACTACCACTTCTACTACTTCTGCTACTAATTTTGCAACTAATTTTACTACTGCTGATGCTACTACTACTAGTATAACTATTACTACCACTAACAATACTATAACTACTACACATATCACTACTACTAGAACTAAAACTCCAACTACTACCCCTGCAACTACAATTATTGTTACTACTAAGACCTCTATTAGTACTACTAATGCTGCTGTTGCTACCACAATAAATGCTATTACTACTGCTGCTGCTATTGCTACTATTGCTACTACTAATAATACTTCAACTACTGCTACTACTACTACTGTTGCTACTACTATCGCTACTAATACTACTACTGCTACTACTAGTACTACTACTTCTGCTACTACTACCATACTTCTACTTCTACTACTACTACTACCACTGTTGCTACTGGTACTACTGTTACAACTACTACAGCTGCTACTACTACTACTACTATCACAACAACAACAACTACTACTACTACTGCTGCTACTGCTACTACTGTTGCTGCTATTACGGCTACTAGTACTACTACTACTACTACGACTATGGTGCAACCACTACTGCTACAGTGTCTACTGCTTCTATTGCAACTACTTATACTACAACTACCATTACTAGTACTACGGCTATTTCTAGTACTACTGCTACTGATACTATTGCTAGTACTACCACTACTACTGCAACTACTACTACTGTTGCTGCTTTGACTATCATGGCTATTGCGATTACTATAAATTTTCCTACTACTATTACTACAACTACTATAACTTATAGTACTAATACTACTACTACTATTGCTAATAATACTGCTGCTACTACGTCTCCTGCCAATACTACTACTAGCACTACTACTTCTACTTCTACAACAACAACTACTACTCTTACTATGACTATCGCTGCTACTCCTACTATTGCTACTACTGCACCAACTACTAGCACTGCTACTACTACTACACCTACTACTACAACTACTATTACAACTACTACTAGTACTGCTACTACTGGCTGGTTCCAACTGCAACTACGATTATGACTACTATAACTACAACAACTACAGCTACTAATGTTGCTGGTGCTGTTGCCGCAAATACTACTATAACTACTACAATTGCTGCTACTACTATTGCTACTTCTACTACTACTACTACTATTGCAACTACAAGTAGCAGCAGCAGAAGTAGTGGTAGGAGTAATGGTAATAGTAGAAGTAGTAATAGATGCAACAGTAGCAGCAGCAATAGTAGTAGCAGTATTAGTAGCAGTAGTCATAGAATTATCAATAGTAGTAGTAGTCACATTAGAAGCAGTAGCAGTAACACTGGTAGCAGTAGTAGTAGTGCTAGTATTTGTATTACTAGTTGTAGGAGTAATAGTAGAAGTAGTAGTTATAGAAATATCAGCAATAGAAGTAGTAGAAGTAGAAGTAGCAATAGTAGTAGTAGTAGTTGGAGTATAGTAGTAATATCAGCAATAGTAGTACCAATAGAAGTAGGAGTGGTAGTAGTAGAAATAGTAGTTGTTGTAGCAATATTAGTAGTAGTAGTAGTAGCAACAGTAGTTGTAGTACTAGTACTAGTAGTAGTCATAGTAGTAGCAGCAGAAGTAGTAGCCTTAGTAGTAGTAGTAGTAGCGGTAGTAGTAGTAGCAGCATTGGTAGTAGTAGCAGCAGTTGTTGTAGTAGTAGCAGTAGTAGTAGTAGTAGTAGCAGTAGTAGCAGTAGCTAAAGTAGTAGTTGTGATAGTTGTAATAGTAGTAGTAGCAGCCATCATAGCTGTGGTATCAAAAGCAGTAGTTGTAGTAGTATCAGCAATAGTAGTAGTAGAAGTAGTAGTAATAGTAGTAGTAGCAGTAATACTACTACTAGTAGTAGTAGAAGTAGAAGCACTAGTATTAATAGGAGTCACAGCTGTTGTAGTAACAGAAGTAGCCACAGTAATAATAGTAGTAGGATAAGTAGTAGTAGTGGCAGTAGTAGTTGCATTAGTCGTAGTTGTAGTAGCAATAGCAGTAGTATTACTAGTAGTAGTAGTAGCTATAGAAGCCGCAAATATAGTAGTAGAAGTAGTAGCAGCTACGAAGCAGTATAGGTATTGTAGCAGTCTTAGCAGTAGCAATAGTAGGCATAGTAGTAGTAGCAGCAGTAGTAGCTGTGGTAGTAACAATAGCAATAGTAGTAGCAATTGTCATTGTAGCAGTAGTGTATGTAGTTGTAATAGTAGTAGTAGTAGCAGAAAAAGTAGTAGTAGGTGGAGTATCAGTAGTAGTATTAGTAGTTTGGGTAATAGTAATAATAGTAATAGTAGCAGTAGTAGCAGAAGTAGTAGTAGTAGGAGAAGATGCGATAGCTGCAGCAGTAGCTAGAGTAGCAGTGGTAGTAGTAGTAGAAGTAGTAGCACTAGCAGCGGTAGTAGCAGCAACAACAGCAACAGTAGTAGTTATTGTTGTAGTAGTGCTAGTAGTAGTAGTAATAGCAGTAGAAATAGTAGAAGTAATAGTAGTAATAATAGTAGTAGTACTAGCAGTAGTAGCTTTAGAAGAAGTAGTAGTTGCAACAGTAGCAGCAGCAGCAGTAGTAGTAGTTGCAGCAGCAGTAGTAATAGTATTTGCGATAGTAGTACTAGTAGTAGTTGTAGAAGTAGTAGCAGCAACAGTCGTAGCAATAGTTGCAAAAGTAGTAGTCATAGTAGTAGCAGTAATAGTAGTAGAAGTAGTGGTAGTATTCGTAGCAGTAGTAGTAGTGATAGTAGTAGTAGTAATACTAGTAGTTGTAGTAGTTGCCATAGTAGAGGTAATAGTAGGAGTCGTAGTACTAGTAGTAGAAGAAGTAGTAGTATTAGTAGTTGTTGTATCAGTATTACTGGTTGTAGTAGTAACAATAGTTGTAGTAGGAGCAGTTGTAGTAGTTGCAGTAGAAGTAGCAGTTGTAGAAGCGGCAATGGTAATAGATATAGTAGCAGCAATAGTAGTATTAGCAATAGTAGTGGTACTAGTAGTAGAAGTAGTAGAAGTAGTAGTTGTATTAGTAGTAGTTGCGAAAGCAGTAGTTGTAGAGCAAGTTGAAGTGGCATCAGTAATCATAGCTAGAAAAGTAGTAGTAGTTTGTACTGTATGAAAACTACTACTAGTGGTAGTAGTTGTTGTTGTTATCGTAGTAGTACTAGTATTAGAAGTAGTAGTAATAGCAGTTTTAGTAGTAGGAGTAGTAGAAGTAGGAGTAAGAGTGGAAGCAGATGTAGCAGTAGTAGTAATAGAAGTAGTCGTGGTAATAGTAGTAGTAGTTGTAGTAGTAGTGGTAGCTGTAGAAATAGTTGTAGTACTAATAGCTGTAGCAGTTGTAGCAGCAATAGCAGTAGTAGTCAAAATAGTAGTAGCAGCAGCAATAGTAGCAACAGCAGCAGCAGTAGTAGTAGAAGTAGTAATCATAGTAGTAGCAGCAACAGTAGTAGTAGTAGCCGTAGTAGTATTAGTAGTGGTAGTGGTAGTAGTAGTAAAAGAAGTAGCAAGGGTTGTGGTTCTAATAGCAGCAGCAGTAGTAGTTGTAGTAGCAGTAGCAGTAGTAGTAGTAGTAATAGTAGTAGTAGTAGTCATAGCAATAGCAGTAGCCGTAGCCGTAGTAGTAGTAGTACTAGTAGTTGTTGCAGCTGTAGCAGTAGTAATAGTAGTTGTAATAGTTGTAGTAGCACTAGTTGTGGTAGTAGTAGCAGTATTTGTTGAAGTAGCAATAGTTGCAGTATAGGAAGTAGTCGTAGTAGTAATAGTAGTAAAAGTAATAAGAGTTGCATTAGTAGTAGCAGTAGTAGTACTAGCTGTAGCAGCAATAGTAGTACTTGTAGTAGTAGTAGCAGTAGCAGCAGCAATTGTTATAGTAGTAGTAGTAGTAGTAACAACAATGGCAGTAGTAGTAGTAGTGTAGCAGCCATAGTTGTAGTAGTAGTAGCAGTAGTAGTAGTTGTACTAGCAATAGTAATAGCAGTAGCAGTAATCATTCTAGTAGTAGTATCTATTGTAATAATAGTAATAGTAGTAGTAGTAGCAGTGGTAGTGGCAGAAGCAACAGTAGTAGGAGAAGAAGTAGTAGTAGCTGTAGCAGTAGTAGTAATACTGGTAGTAGCAGCAGTAGTTGTATTATCAGTAGTAATAGTACTAGTTGGGGTAGTAGAAGCCGCAGCAATAGTAATAGTACTAGTAGTAGTAGTTGTGATAGTTGCAGCACTAAGAATAGCAGCTGTAGTAGTAGTTGTGGAAGTTGTAGCAGTGGTAGTTATAATGACAGAAGTAGTAGTAGTTCCAGTAGTAGCCATAGTAGAAGTAGTAGTAGTTGGAGTAGTAGTTGGGGTGGTAGCCATAGCAGAAGTAGTAGTAGTAGGAGTAGTAGTACTAGTAGTAGAAGTTGTAGTAGTAATAGTAGCAGTAGTAGTCGTAGTAGTAGTAACAATAGTAGTAGTTGTAGTAGTAGTAATATTTGTAGTAGTTGTAGTCGTCGTCATAGTAGTAGTAGTTGTTGTAGAAGTAGCAGTGGTAATAGGTGTAGTAGTAGCTATAGTAGTAGAAAGACTAGTTGTAGTAGTAATTGTAATAGTAGTAGTAGTAGTATTTGCAGGAGCAGCAGTAGTAGAAGTTGTAGTTGTAATAGTAGTAGTTGCAGTAGTAGTAGTTATAGCAATACTTAAAGTGGTAGAAGTAGTAGTAGCAGAAGAAGTAGTACTTGTTGTATTGTATGAAAACTAGTAGTAGTTGTTGTTGTCGTTGTTGTTGTAGTAGTACTAGTGGTAGAAGTAGTAGTAATAGCAGTATTAGTAGTAGTAGTAGTAGAAGTAGTTGTAGCAGAAAAAGGAGTAATAGTGGTGGTCACAATAACAGTAGTAGTAGTAGCATTAGCTAAATTAGTAGTAATAGCCGTAGCAATAGTAGCAGTAATAGCAGTAGTAGTAGAAATAGTAGTTGCAGTGCAGTAGTAGCTACAGTGGTAGTACTAGTTGTAGTAGTAGTAGTTATCATAGTTGCAGTAGCTGCTATAGAAGTAGTAGTCGTAGTTGTAGTTGTAATAGTAGTAGTAGTAGTAGAAGAAGAAGTAGTAGTAAGGGTAGTAGTAGTAGTAGTAGTAGAAGTAGTAGCAATAGTAGGAATAATGGTAGTAGTAGTAGTAGTTGCCATAGTAGTTGTAGTATTAGTAGTTGTAGTAGTAGTTGTTGTCGTAGATGTGGCATTAGTAGCATTAGCAGTAGTAGTTGTTGTTATAGTTGCTATTGCAATAGTTGCAGCAGTATCAGTTGTAGCAGTAGTAGTAATAGTATTTGTAGTAGGAGTAGCAACAGTCATAGCAGTGGTGGTGGTAGTAGAAATAGTAATAGCAATAGCAACAATAGTAGTAGTAGGAGTAGGAGTAGTGGTTGTTGAAGTTGTAGTAACAGTAGAAGAAGCTGTTGCAGTATTAGCAGCAGCAGTAGTAGTAGTAATAGCAGTAATAATAGCAACAGTAGTAGCAGTTGTTGTAGTTGAATGAGAAATAGTCGCGGTAGGGGTAGGAGAAGCAGTAGTGGTAGTATTAGTAGTAGCAGCAATAGCAGCAATAGCAGTAGTTCTTGTAGTAGTAGCAGCTGTAGAAATAGTAGTAGTAGCAGTAGTAGATGTAGTAGTAGTAGAAGTTCTAGAAGTAGGAGTAGCAGTAGCAGTAGAAGTAGTAGTAGTAGGACATATTGGAGTAGTTGTTATTGTAGGCAAAGTAGTGGTAGTAGTAGTAGTGGTTCTAGTAGTTGAAGTAATACTAGCAATAGTAGTAGTAGTCAAAGTAGATCTAGTAATAGTAATAGTAGTAATAGCAGCAGTTGTAGTAGCAATAGTAATGGTAGTAATAGTTAGTAGCAATAGTAGTAATAGTAACAGTAGTAATAGTAATAGTAGTAGTAGTCGAACTAGTAGTAGTAATAGTACTAACGACAGTAGTAGTAAGGGTTGTAGTTGTAGAAGTAGTAGTAGCATTGGTAGCCATAGTAGTAGTAGTAGTAGTAGTAGTAGCACAAGCAGTAGTTGTAGTAGTAGTAGCCATAGTAGTTGTAGTATCAGTAATAGTAGTAGTGGTCCTAGCAGCAACATTTAGTAGTAATTGGAGTAGTTTTGGTAGTTGTAGTTGTTACTGCAACAGTTGCAATAGTATCTGTAATAATAATAGTAGTAGCAGTATTTGTAGTAGCAGTGGCAGTAGTCATAGTAGTAGTAGTTGTCATAATAGTAGTAGTAGCAGTAGCAGTGGTAGTAGTAGCAGGAGTAGTAGTAGTTGTAGTTGAATTAGTAGTAGTAGTAGTAGTAGTAGTAGAAGTAGTTGCAATATCAGTAGGAGTAGTAGTAGCAGCAGCAGCAGTAATAATAGTAACAATAGTAATATTAGCAGTCGTAGTATGCAAAATAGTAATAGTTGTAGTAGCAGTAGCAGTAGTGGTTATATTAGTAGTAGTAGTAGAAGCCGCAGTAGCAGTAGTAGGAGTAATAGCAGCTATAGAAGTAGTAGTAGTTGTGCTAGTAGTACTAGTAGTTGTTGTAGTAGTAGTAATTCTAGAAGTAGTAGTAGCAGAAGTAGCAGTAGGAGTAGTAGTAGCAGTAGGACAAGTAGTAGTAGTTGTTATTCCAGGAGATGTTGTAGTAGTACTAGTTGTAGTGGTTGTAGCAGTAGAAGTAGTAGTAGTAATAGTAATAGTAGTAGTAGAAGTAGTAGCTGTAGAAGTAGCAGTAGTAGTAATAGTAGTAGTAGAAGTAGTAGCTGTAGAAGTAGCAGTAGTAGTAATAGTAGTAGTAGAAGTAGTAATAGCAGTAGTAGTAGTGGTAGTAGTAATAGTAGGAATAGTAGTAGCAGCAGTAGTAATGGTAGTAATAATAATAGTAGTAGTAGTAATAGTAGCAGTAGTACTAGTAGCAACAGTAGTAGTATTAGTAGTAGTTGTTGTTGTTGTTGTTGTTGTAGTTGAATTAGTTGTAGTAGTAATAAAAGTAGCAGTAGTAGTAGCAGAAGAAGTAATAGTGTTTGTCGCAGCAGTAGTAGCAGTAGTAATAGCTATAGCAATAGTTGCCGTAGTAGCAGTAGTAGTAGAAATAGTAGTAGCAGTAGCAGTAGTAGGCATAGTGGTAGTAGTAGTGGTAGTTGTACTATAGTAATAGTTGCAGTAGCAACAGTAGTTCTAGTACTAGTAGCCGTAGGAGTAATTGTAGTAATTGTTGTTGTAGAGTAGTTGTAAGGGTTGTAATTGTAGCAGCAGTAGTTGCATTGGTAGCCGTAGTAGCAATAGTAGTAGTAATACAGTAGTAGTTGTTGTTGTAGTAGTCGTAGTAATTGTATTAGTAGTAGTAGTAGTCGTAGTAATTGTATTAGTAGTAGTTGCAGTAGTTCTAGTAGTTGTACTTGCTGTTGCAACAGTTGCAACAGTATCTGTAGTAGCAATAATAGTAGCAGTATTTGTAATAGTAGTAGCAGTAGTCATAGCAGTTGTTGCAATAGTTGTAGTGGCAGTGGTATTAGTAGTGGTAGTAGTAGTAGTAGTTGAAGTTGTAGTTGTAGTAGTAGTAGTAATAGAAGTAGTTGTAGTATTAGTGGGAGTAGTAGTAGTAGCAATAGCACTAATGATAGTAGTTGTAGTTGTATTAGCAGTAGTAGTAGAAGTAGAAATAGTAGTATGAGACGTAGTCGTAGTAGTGGCAACAGCAGCAGTAGTGGTGATATTAGTAGTAGAAATAGACGTGGTAGAAGAAGCAGTAGTAGTAGCAACTGTAGCAGGTGTAGAAATTGTAGTTGTAGTAGTAGTTCTACAAGTAATAGTAGCAATATTAGCTATAGGAGTAGTAGTAGTAGTAGGAAAAGTAGTAGTTGTTATTGTAGGATAAGTAGTAATAGTACTAGTTGTAGTAGTTGTAGTAATAGAAGTAATAGTAGTAGTAGTAATAGAAGTAGTACCAGTAGAAGTAGCAGTAGTAGTCATAGTAGTAATAGTAATAATAGCTGTGGTAGTAGTGGTAGTAGTAATAGTAGTAGCAGAAGTAGTAATTGTAATAGCAGTAATAGTTCTTTTTGTTGTAGTAGTAGTAGTAGTAGTAGTAATAGTAATAGTAGTAGTAATAGTAGTAGTAATTGTAATAGTAGTAGTAGTACTAGTAGCACCTGTAGTAGTAATAGTAGTAGTACTAGTAGCAGTAGTAATAGTAGTAGTATGAGAAGCAGTCATAGTAGTGATAACAGTAGCAGTAGTGATAGTATTTACAGTACCAATAGTAGCAATAGTAGCAGTAGTAGTTGTTGTTGTTGTAAGAGAAGTAGTTGCAGTAGTAGTAGCTATTGCTATAGAAATAGTAGTAGTAGTAGTAGTAGTAGTAGTAGTAGTTCTAGAAGTAGTTGTAGCAGTAGTAGTAGTAGGAGTTGTAGTATTAGCAGGACAAGTAGTATTAGTTGTTATTGTAGGAGAAGTAGTAGTAGTAGTTATTGTAGCACTAGAAGTAATAGTAGTAGTAGTACTAGTAGAAGTAGTAGTAGTAGAAGTAGCAGTAGTCGTAATGGCAGTAGTGGTAGTCATAGTAAGAGTAGTAGTCATAGTAATAGTAGTAATGGTAGTAATAGTAGTAGCAGTAGTAGTAATAGTAATAGTTGTAAAAGTAGTAGTAATAGTAGTAATACTAGTATTAGTAATAGAAGTAATGGTAGTAACGGTAGCAGTAATGGTAGTAATAGCAATAGTAGTAGTAATAGTAGTTGTTGTAGTAGTAATAATAATATTAATAGTAGTAGTAATTGTTGCTGTAGTTGTAGTAGTAATAGTAGTTGTAGTGGTGGTGGTGGTGGTAGTAGAAGCAGTAGTAGTAATAAACGTAGTAGTAGTAGCAATAGTTGCAATAACAGTTGCAAAAGTAGTAATAGTGATAGCAGCAACAATAGTGACAGTAGTAGTAGCAGTAGTGGTAGGAGTAGTAATAGTGGAAGTAGTCGCAATAGTAGCAGTAGTAGTGGTAGTAGTTGTTGTAGGAAAGTAGGTGTGGTAGTTGTAGTAGTTGTTGTATTAGAAGAAGTAGTAGTATAGTAGCTATAGTTCAAATAGCAGTAGTAGTGGTAGTTGAAGTAGTCGTAGTAGAAGTAATAGTAGTAGCATTAGTAATAATAGTAATAGTTCTAATAGTAGTGGCAGTAATAGTAGTAGCAATCGTAGTAGTAGAGGTAGTAATAGTAACTGTAGTAACTGTAGCGGTACTAGCTACATCAGCAGTAGCAACAGTAGTAGTAATAGTAGTAATAGTAGCAGTAGTAACAATAGTAGTAGTAATCGTAGTAGTGGTAGTAGTTGAAATAGTAGTTGTTGTAGTAGTAATAGTAGTTGTAGTAGGAGTAGTTGTTGTAGGAGTAGTAGAAGTAACAGCAGCACTCGTAGCCGTAATAGTAGTCGCAGCAGCAGTCATAGGCGTAGTAGTAATAGTAGTAGTAGTTACAGCAGTAACAGCAGCAGTAGTGGTAGTAGTACTAGTTGAAGTCGAAGTAGTAGTACTAGTTGTAGTAGTAGTAATTATGGTAGTAGTCATAGTTGCAGTAGTAGTAATAGTAGTAAGACTAGGAGTTGTAGCAGTAGTAGTTGTAGTAGTAGTAATAGAAGTAATAGTACATTACCTGCAATAGTAGTAGTAGTAGTAGAAGTAGTATTCGTAGCAGCAGTTGTAGCAATAGTAGTTGTTGTACTACTGGGTGTGACAGTTGTGGCAGTGGTAGTTGAAGTTGTTAAAGTAGTAGTAGGACCCGTAGTGGCAGCAGCAGTGGTAGTTGAAGTTGCTGAAGTAGTAGTTGGACCCGTAGTAGCAACAGCAGCGACAGTAGTAGTACTATTTGTAGTAGTATGAGAAGAATAAGTAGTACTATATTAGTAACAATAGTAGTAGTAGTAGTACTAGTAGTAGAAGTATTGGTAATATGAGTAGTAGTAATAGCTATAGTAGTAGAAGCAGCAATAGTAGTAGTAGTTGTAGTAGTAGTAGAAGTATTAGTAGCAATAATAGTTGTAGCAGAAGTAGTAGTAGTAGTACGAAATGTGGCAGTAGTAGCAGAACTAGCAGCAACAGTAGTTGTTATGGTAGTAGTTTCAGTAGTAACGGTTGTAGTAGAAGTAATAATAGTAGTAGTAGTAGTAGTAGTAGCAGTAGTAGTAGTAGTAGTAGTAATGGTAATAGTTGTATTAGTAGTTATAGTATAAGTAGTAGTTGTTGTAGTGGTAGTAATAGTAATAATAGTAGTCGTAGGGGTAGTAGTAGTATTAGTAGTAGTATTCGTAGTAACGTAAGTAGTAGTAGCAGTTGCAATAGTTGTAGTAATTGTAGTAGTGTAGTAGCAGCAGTAGCAGCAGTAGTAGTAGTTGGAGGAGGAGTAGCAGTAGCAATAGTAGCAATAGTAGAAATAGAAAAAGTAATAGGTGTAGCAGCAGAAGTAGTAGTGGTACTAGTAGTTGTAGCATCCATAGCAGTAGTAGTAGCAGTTATCGTACAAGTAGTGGCAGTTGTAGAAGCAATAGTAGTATTAGTAGTATTAGTAGCACTAGTAGTGGTTGATATAGTGGTAGAAGCAATAGTTGTAGGAGCAGCAATAGCATTAGTAGTAGTAGTACTAGTAGTAGTATTAGTAGTAGCAGCAATAGTAGTAGTAGTAGTACAAGCAATAGTAGTAGTAGCAGCAATAGTTGCCATAGTAGTAGTTGTAGCAGTAGTAGCAGCAGCCAGAGTAGTTGTTGTTGTAGTTTTAGTAGTAGTAGTAATAGTACTAACGACAGTAGTAGTAGTAGTAGCAGCAGCAGCAGTAGTAATAGTAGCAATAGTAATACCAGTAAAAGAAGTTTTATTGGCAATGGTAGCAGCTGTAGCAGTAGAAGCATTAGCAGTAGTGTCAGTAGCAGTAGTAGGAGAAGTAGTAGTAGTAGCAGCAGCATTAGTATTAGCAGAAGTAGTAGTACGACTACTACTACTACAACTACTGCCACTGGTACAAAACCTACTACTACTACTACAACTACTCCTGCTACTACTACTGCAACTGCTACTGCTACTCCAACTATTGCTACTGCTACTATTGCTACAACAACTACTACTACTTAACAGCCTATACCCTGGTACTCACTACTAAAGCAAGCATTTCCCTCGCGCCTGCTATTCCCTCTTCAAAAAGTGAATCCAAATCCTCATCTCCTGAACTCTCGGCCAATTCAGCAGGAGCCATTCTTGAAACTCCTTGCGGGGTTGTGAACTAGTTTGGAGACCAGGGCTACTACTCCAACTTCTGCTTCAACTAGTACGACTACTATTACCATTGCTACTATTGCTACTATTACTTGTGCTACCGCTACTACTTCTACTACTACTACTACTACTGCTACTACTACTACTGCTACTATTGCTTATCCTACTTCTACTCTAACAACTACTACCACTACAGTTTTATAACTACTAGTAGTGCTTGCTACTAGTACTACTGCCACTTCTGCAACAACTACTTCTACCACTACAACTGCTGCTACAAATGCTACTACCACAACTACTACTCCTATTGCCACAACTGCAACAACTACTACTGCTACTACTACTACAAATACTACTTCTACTACAACTACTACAACAACCACTACAAATACTCTCACTCTTACTACAACAACAACAACTACTACTGCTTCAACTACCCCTACTCCCAATATTGTTGCTAATACTACTAGGAGTACTACTATTACTGTTACTACTTGTACTACTAGTACTCCCCCTCCTCCTCTGACTGCTACTGCTACTGCTACTACTGCTACTGCTGCTACTGGTATAACTACTACTACTATTGCCACTGGTACTACTACTATTGCTACTACTACTAATGCTAGAGTCACTACTGCTACTCCTACAACTACGATAGCTACTGCTACTACTACTTATGCTACTACTACTACAACTACTACAACAACTACTGCAACTACTACCACTACTTCAAGTACTCTAACTACTACTACCACGATGACTATTACTCTCAGTCCCACTCCCACTACTACTACTACTACTACTACGACTTTTTCTACTGTTGCTTCCACTACTGCTATCACTACTTCTGCTAATACTACTAGTACTTCTACTACACTACTACTACTACTACCACCACCATAACTGCTACTCTCACTCTTCTACTACTACTACCACTACTCCTACTACTGCTACTACTACTCCTGATACTACTATTGCTACTCCAACTACTACTACAATAACTATTGCTACTACAATTACAACTACAACAACTACTACAGCTACTAATAAAACTACTACTACTACTACTATGATGACTACCACTACAACTAATACTACTACTACTATTAGTAATGCTGCTACTGCAAATACTACTACAACTTCTCCTATTCCTAATACTTCTGCTGCTGCTACTACTACTACGACTACTACTACTACTACTGTGGCTGCTAATACTACTACTGCTGCTACTATTACTACTACCACTATAGGTGTTGCAACTGTTGCTACGACTACTACAACTAGTACTTCTACTACTACTACCACTGCAACTTCTGTTACTACTACTGCAGCTACTACTGCCACCACTACTACTACGACCACTACTACAGCTACTACTACAGCTAATACTATTATGACTATTGCTGCTACAACTACTACTATTGCTACTACTACGACTACCGCTACTGCTACTCTTGCTGCTACCACTACTACGCTTCTACTGCTACTACTATTATGAGTATCACTACTGCAACAACAAGTACTACTACTACTACTTCTCCTAGTACTACTACTACTACTACTACTATTGGTACAACAGTTGCTACTGCTACTGCTATTACTACTACTGCTACTATTACCACTACTACTACTACTACTACTATTACTACTACTACTGCTGCTGCTATTACAGCTACTACAACTACTACTACTATTGTTGCAACTACAATCACTACTCCTACTACTCCTATGGTTGCTGCTACTACTGCTACTGCAACAACAACTACTATTACTATAATTACTATTATTACCACCCTACTCCTACTACTACAGTAGCCACTACTACTACCACTGCTGCTGCTGCAGCTACTACGCAATACTACTACTGCTACTGCTACTACTCATACTACAACTGCTAGTACTACTACTACTATTGCTACAAATATTACATCTACTTTTGCTACTACTACTACTGCTGCTGCTGCTGCAACTATTACTACAAGTACTACTATAATGACTACTACTACTACTAATACTATTATTGCAACTGATAATTTTTGTACTGCTACAACTATTGTCGCAACTGCAACTACAACTATTACTACCACTGCTACTTTTATTGTAACTACAAATACTACGACAACAACTACTACTGCTGGTAATCGTACTCCTATTGATTTCACTGCTACTACTACTGCTACTACTACTAATACTACTACTTCTATAACTACTATTGCTGCTACTATTACTACTACTGGTACTACTACTACTACTACTACAACAAGAACAACAAGAACAACTACTACTACTATTGCTTTAACTACTACTACTAGTGGTACTAGTACAACTACTACTTCTACTACTACTAATGCTACAGTCACTACTGCTACTCCTATTAGTATGACTACTACAGCTACTACTACTACCACCACTACAACCACTGCTGCAACTACTATTGTTGCTACTACTACTACTACTACTACTACTACTACTACTACCACTACCACTACTACTACTGCCACTACTACTACTATGACTTTTGCTACGGTTGCATCTACTACTGCTATTACTACTTCTCCTAATACTAGTAGTATGATGACTACTACACTACTACTGCTACTACCACCACCACTACTACTACTCTCACTCCTAATCTACAACTACTACGACTACTCCTACTTCTACTACTAGTCGTAATAGTACTATTGCTTCTCTAACTACTACTACAACTACAACTATTACAATTACCACTACTATTGCCTCAACTATTACTACTACCACTACTACTACCGCAAGTAATGTGACTACTACACCTATTACTACTACTACTACTATTGCTACTACTAGTACTGTGACTACTACAACTACTACTACAAGAACTACTATTTCTCCTACTACTACTACACCTCGTGCTACTATCGCTACAACTGCTGCCAATGCTAATGTTACTGCTACTATTGCTATAGCTACAATGACTGCTACTCTATTGCTACCACTACTACTATTGTGACTACTACAACTACTACTTTTGTTGATATTATTGCAACTACTATTACTACTACTACAACTACTACTCCTCCTCCTCCTACTACTACTACTCCTACTACTACGACTACTACTAATGCTTGTCCTACTACTACTACTACTGCTTCTACCACTACTACTATAATTACTACGCTTGCTACTACTACTACTACTACTCCTCCTCCTCCTGCTACCACTAACACTACTACTAAACCTGCTACTGCTAATACTACTACTATAACTACTAGTACTACTGCTACTGCTACTTCTACTGCTGCTTTGTCTACTACTACCACTGCAACTACTACTACTACTGCTGCTGCTACTTCTACTACTACAACAACAACTACTACTAAACTATTTCTATTGCTACTACTATTGCTTCTACTGCTACCAATGCCACTGCCACAGCTGCTATTTGTACTACTACTTCTACTGCAACTACTACTGCTGCTACACCAACTACTTCTGCTACTACTACTACAACCCCTACAAATACTGCAATTCCTACTACTACTTCTACTGCTGTTGCTACTACTACTACTACTACTTCAGCTACTACATCTTCTATTACTACTCCTCCTCCTACAACAATAACTACTACTACTACTAGTGACACTACTACTACTTCTACAAATACTACTGCCACTAGTACTACAACAACAACTACTGCTGCTGCTGCTGCTACTGCTATTACTACTTCCATTACAATTACAACTACTACTACAACAACAACAACAACTACTACTACTACAATGGCTACTACTGCTACTGTAGATACTACTACAACTACTACTAATACTATTTCTACTACTGGTGCTACTTGCACTATAACTATGGCTGCTATTACTTCTGCAACTAATACTACTACTACTACTACTTCTACTACTGCTGCTAATACTACTACTGCTACTACTACTACTACCACTACTACTACTGCTACTTCTACTACGTCTGCTACTACGACTGCTACTTTCGCGACAACTACTGCTACTGCCACCATTGCTACAGTTGTAATTGCTACTATTGCTACTGCTATGTTAGTGAATATTACTATTGCTACTACCATTGCTACTACTACAACAGCTGCTACAATTATTATTGCTACTAATGATACGGCTACTATTACAACCACGACTAATGCTTCAGCTAGTGGTACTACTACTACTACACTACTATTAGCGCTACTACAGCTACTGCTGCTTCGACTACTTTATTGCATCTATTACTTTTGCCACTATAGCAACTGGTACAATTGCTACAGCTACCACGCCAAATGTTTCCACTCCGACTACAAATACTGCAATTGGTACTGCTACTACTTCTGCTACAACTACTCTTGCTACTACTACTACTGCTAGTTATACTATTATGGCTTTCGCTACTACTTCTATTTTTCCTAGTGCTACTACTACTACTACTACTGCTGCTACTATTACTACTACTACTACTACTACCACCACCACCACCACTTCTACAACAACAACTGCTACACTTTCTACTACTGCTACTGCTACTACGGTTACTACTTCCCCTACCACTACTACTGCTACTACTACTATTGTTGCAACTGCTATTGCTAAAAATACTACTACAACTACCAATACCACTACTATTACTGCTTCCCCTACTGCTTCTACTGCAACTACCACGACAACAACAACTACTACTATAGCTTCTGCTACTATTGCCGTTGCTGCAGCTACCACTACAACTTCAATAATTACTGGTACTACTGCTCTTCGACTGCATTCACTACTACTGTTGCTGCTGCTTCTACTATTACTAATACTACCACTACTACTGCTACTATTAGCAACTACTACTATTACTACTCTTGCAACTACAGGTACTATAACTACTACTATTACTGCTACTACTGCCTCTACTACTACAACTAAGACTACTACTAATATGAATATTTCTGCTGTAACAACTACCATTGCTATTGCTATAACTATTATGACTACTACTATTGCTACCTTAGCTGCTATTGCCACTACAACTACTACAACTATTACTACTACAACTACTGCTACTAACACTACTACTACTACTACTACTACTTTGACTACTACAACTACCACTAATACTACTACTACTATTACTCCTGCTGCTACCACTAATACTACTACAACTTCTCCAATTCCTAATACTTTTGCTGCTACTACTACTACTACTACTACTATGGCTGCTAGTACTATTACTACTCCTGCTACTACTACTACCACTATAGGTGTTGTAATTACTGGTACTACCACTATGACTACTACTTTTCCTACTAGTACTACAACTGCTACTACATTATTGCCGCTTCTACTACTACAACAACAACAACTACCACTACTACTTTTGTTACTATTACAACTGCTACTACTACAACAACAACTACTACCACCACCGCAACTTCTGTTACTATTACAACTACTACTACTTCCACAATAACTACTAATACGACTACTACTTCTACTACTGCTACGGCTAATACTATTACTACTGCTACTACTATTATAGCTAATATCACTACTATGCTTCGACTGCTACTACTATTATGAGTACCACTATTGCAACAACTACAACAACTACTACTACTTCTCCAACTGCTACTACTACAACTGCTACTACTACTACTTCTACTACTATTGCTACTATGGCTACTATTGCCACAAGTACCACTACTACTATTACTGGTATTACTGCTACTACTACTATAACTATGACTGCTACTACTCCTAATACTACTTCTACTATTGCTTCTACTAAAACTAATACTACTCCTGCTGTTGTTGCTACTACTACAACAACAACAACTGCTGCTGCTCCTACTACTACTTCTACTACTGCTGCTACTACTAATACTACTGCTACTACTACTACTACTACTACCAATACTACTATAGCTACAGCTGCTACTGCTACGACTACTACTACTACTACTTCTTCTACTACTACTACTCCTAATACTATTACTGCTACTACTGCTACTACTCCTACTATTGCTGCTTATCACTACTACTACTGCTACTACTGCTATGGATACTGGTACTACTCCTACTACTACTGTGGCTGCTACTACTACTACTATTATTATGAATATTACTACTAGTACTACTATTGTTAAAACTACTACATCTGCTTCAACTACTACTACTACTACTACTGCTGCTGTTGTTGTTGTTACTGCTGCTACTACTACAAGTGCTACTACAATGACTGCTACTACTACTACTACTATTATTGCAACTGATACTTCTTCTACTGCTACAACTACTGTCGCAACTATTTCTGCTGCTATTACTACCACTAATACTGCTTCTACTACTATAAATACAACTACAACAACTGTTATAACTAGTAATGGAACTACTATTGCTTTCATTACTACCGCTAATAGTACTACTACTGTGAATACTGCTATTGCAACTACTGCTGATACTACTTTTGCTACAATGACTACTCCAACTACTACTGCTGCTGCTAATACTACTCCTGCCGTTGCTACTCCTAGCACTACTAACACCACCACCACCACCACTACTACTACTACTACGGGGACTACTACTATTGCTTGAACTGTTACGGCTACTACCACTACTGTTGCTACTGCTACCGCTACTACTACAACTATAACTATTGCTAGTAGTACCAATAGCAATAGGAGTAGTAGTAGTGGCAATTGTACAAGTAGACGAAGTAGTAGTAGTAGTAGCAATTATAGTAGTAGCAGCAGTAGTAATTATAGTGGTAGTTGTTGTTGTTGTAGTAGTTGGAGTAGGGGTAGTAGTAGTTGTTGCAGTGGTAGAAGTAAGAAGGAGTTGGATTAGGTGTAGTAATAGCTGTAGAATGAGTAGGAGTGCTAGTATTAGTATTAATTATTGTTTTTATAGTAGTAGCAGTGTTGGAATTAGTAGTAGTAGTTATAGGAGTTGTAGTAGCAGCAATTATACTAGTTTTAGAAGTTATAGTAGTAGTAGTAGTAGTAGTAGTAGCTGTAGTAGTATTTCTTTTGCAGTAGTTGTGGTAGTAGTAGTAGCAATAGTAATAGTTAGAGTTGGACTAGGAGTAGTAGCTGGCATAGTAGTAGTTGGAGTAGGGGTAGTGGTAGTAGTAGGATTAGTAGTAGAAGGAGGAGTTTGATTAGGAGTAGTATTAGTAGTAGTGGTAGGAATAGTAGGAGTAGTTGTAGTAGCAGTTGTAGTAGAAGTGGTAGCAGTAGTCATAGTGATAATAGTAGTAGTAGTAGTAGTAGTAGTAGATGTTGTTGTTGTTGTTGTTGTAGTAGTAGTAGTAGTAGGAGTAGTAGTAGCAATACCAACAGCCGCAGCAGTAATAGTAGTAATAGTACTAGTCGAAGTAGTAGTAGTAGTGTAGTAGTAGTAGTAGTAGTAGTAGTAGTAGTCATAGTAGTAGTAGTGGTAGTAGTCGTAGTAGTAGTAGTAGTAGTACTAATAGCAGTAGTAGTATTAGTAGTAGTAATAGCAGTCGCAGTTGTTGTTGGAGTGGGCGTAGTATTAACATTAGCAGCGGTAGTAGTATGCAAGTAGTAGTAGGAGTTGTAGTAGCTGCTATAGTATTAGCAGTAGTGGTAGTGGCAGCAGTGGGAGTAGTAGTACTAGTAGTAGTAGTAATAGCAATAGTAGTAGTAGTAGTAGTTGTGGTCGCAGTAGTAGTAGTAATTATTGTTGTTGTAGTAGTAGTAGTGGTGGTGGTAGTAGTAGTAGTAATAGCAGCAGTAGTGGTAGTAGTAATAGTAGTGACAGCAGTAGTAGTAGTAGTACTAAGAGGGTTAGGAGTAGTAAAAGTAGTCGGTGTTTTGGTAGTAGTAATAGCAATAGTAGTAGTAGGGGTACTTGGAGTATTAGGATTAGTTGTAGTATTAGTAGTAGTAGCAGCAATAGTAGTAGTTGGAGTAATAGTGGCTATAGGTGCAGGGAGCAGTACCAACAGTAGTAGGAGTAGCAGTAGTAGTGTTAGTATTAGTATTAGTAGTACGAGTAGTAGGAGTGGTTCTAATACCAATTGTACTAGTAGTAGATGTTGTTGTTGTAGTAGTTGTCACAGTAGTAGTAATAGTAGTAGTGGTAGTTGTATTAGTAGTAGAAGAAGTATTTGTAGTAGAAGTAGGAGCTACGAGAGCAGCAACAGTAGTAGTAGTTATAGTAGTACAAGTCATGGAAGTAGTAGCAGTAGTTATAGGAATAATAGTAGGGGTAGTTGTTGTAGTAGTAGTAGTAAGAGTAGTAGTAGTCGAAGAAGAAGTTGTAGTAGTTGTATTAGTAGTAGTTGTTGTAGTTGTGGGAGGTGCTGGAGTAGGTGTAGTAATAGGAGTAGTAGCAGTTGGAGTAGGCGCAGTAGTAGGAGTTGTAGTAGTAGTAGGAGCTATAGTACCAATACTAGTAGGAGTAGTACTAGTAGTACTTGTATTAATTGTCAAAGTACTAGTAGTAGTAGTAGTGGTAGTAGTAATTATCGTAGTAGTAGTAGTTGTAGTAGTGGCTAGAGTAGGGGTGGTAGTAGTAGTTGGAGTGGTAGAAGCAAAAGGAGTTGGAGTAGGAGGAGTAGTAGCAGTAGAAGGAGTAGGAGTGTTAGTATTAGTAGTAGTAACAGCAGTAGTAGTAGTGTTATTAGTAGTAGTAGTAGTAGTAGTAGTAGTAGGAGTAGTAGTAGTGCTGGTGGTTGTAGAAGCAGTGGTAGAAGTAGTACTAGTAGAAGTAGTGGTGGAAGTAGTAGTAGTAGTTGTAGCAGTAGTACTAGTAGCCGTAGTAGTAGTAGTAGTAGTAGAAGAAGCAGTTCTAGAAGTAGTAGTAGTGTCTAGAGTAGTAATAGTAGTAGTAGTAGTAGTAGTAGTAGCAGCAGTAGCAGCAGCAGTAGTAGTGGTAGTAGTAGTCGTAGTCGTAGTAGTAGTAGTAGTTGTAGTAGTAGTAGTAGCAGCAACAGCAGCAATAGTGGTAGTTGTAGTAGTAGTAGCAGTAGTACTTGTAGTATAAGTAGTAGTATTAGTTGTAGCCGTAGTTGTAGTAGTACTCGGGGTAGTAGTTGTTGTAGCTGGAGTAGTAGCTATAATAATAGGAGTAGTAGTAGTAGTAGTAGTAGTAGTCGTAGTAGTAGTAGTAGTAGTAGTAGTAGTAGTAGTAGCAGTAGCAGCAGCAGCAGAAGCAGCACTAGCAGTACTAGCAGTACTAGTAATAATAGTAGTTGGAATAGTAGTAGTAGGAATAGTATTTGTAGCAATACTAGTAGTATTTGTTGTATTTGTAGCAGCAGTAGAAGTAGTAGGAATAGTACTTGTAGTAATAGTAGTAGTAATTATTGTATTTGTAGCAGCAGTAGAAGTAGTAGTGGTAGTGGTAGTAATAGTAGTACTAGTAGAAGTAACAGTAGTAGTAGTAGTAGTTGTTGTAATACTAATAGAAGGAGTTGAAGTTGCAGTAGTAGTAGTAATAGTAGTAGTAGCAGTAATAGTAAAAGTTGTTGTAGTAGTAGTAACACCAGTAGTAGTAGCAGAAGTAGCATCAGAATCAGTAGTAGTAATAGTAGTTGTAGTAGTACTAGTATTAGTAGTAGTGTTAGTCATAGTAGTAGTTGCAGTAGTAGGAGTAGTAGTAGTAGCAGTATTAGTTACAGCAAAAGTTGTACCAGAAGTACTAGTAGTTGGTAGTAGCAGTAGTAGAAGTAGTAGTAGCAGCAGCTGTAGTAGTAGGAGTAGTAGTAGTTGGAGTGGCAGTTGCAATAGCCGCACTAGAAGTAGCAGTAGAAACAGTAATAGTAGCACTAGTAGTAGTAGAAATAGAGTTGTTGTAGTAGCAGCAACAACAGAAGCAGCAGTAGCAGTAGCAGTAGTAGCAGCAGCTACAGTTGCATGAGTACTAGTAGTATGAATAGTACAGTAGCAGGAGAAGCAGTAGTAGCAGTAATAGTAGTAGCCATAGCAGAAGTAGTGGCAGTACCAGTAGTAGTAGTAGTGCTAGTAGTATTAGTAGTTGTAGTAGTAGTCATAATAGTAGTCGTAACGGTAGTAGCAGTCGTAGAAGTAGTTGTAACCGTAGTAGCAATAGTAGTAGTTATAGTAGAAGTAGCAGGAGTAGCAATAGTAGCAGTAGAAGTAGTAATAGTAGTAGCAGTTGCAATAGTCGCACTAGCTGAAGCGATAGTAGAAGAAGTACAAGCAATAGCTATCGCGCAAGTAGTAGAAGTGGTAAAAGTAGTAGTAGTAGCAGGAGTAGCAGCAGTAGTAGTAGAAACAACAGTAGTAGCAATAGTATTTGTAGTAGTAGTTATAGTAGTAGCAATTGTTCGAGTAGTAATAGTACTAGCAACTGTAGCAGTAGTAGAAGCAGTAGCCATAGTAGTAGTGTAGTAGTTGTAGAAGTAGTAGTAGGAGTAGTAATATGGGTAGGAGTGCTTTAGAAGTAGTTGTAGTAGTTGCTGTAACAGTAGCAGCAGCAGTAGTAGTAGTAGTAATAGTAGTAGTATTAGTGGTAGTAGTAGTAGTAGTAATAACAGCAGTTGTAGTAGTAGTAGGAGTTGTAGTAGGAGTAGTGGTCGTTGTAGTAGTACTAGTAGTTGTAGTTGCAAGCGCCGTAGTAGTAGTAGTTGTTATAAGAGCAAGAGCAGCCGTAGTAGCTATAGTAGTGGCAGCAGTCACAGTAACTGCAGTTGTAGGAGCACTAGTAGTAGACACAATAGCAGCAGAAGTTGTAATATTGTGGTGGTAGTAGTAGTAGTGGTAGCAGTAACTGTAGCTACAGCAATCGTTGTAGCAGTAGTTTTAGTGCTAGTTGAAGTAATAGTAGTAGTTGTAGCCATAGTAGCAGTAGCAGTAGTAGTAGTAGTAGCAGTCGTTGTAGCAGTAGTTTTAGTGCTAGTTGAAGTAATAGTAGTAGTTGTAGCCATAGTAGCAGTAGCAGTAGTAGTAGCAGTAGCTGTATTCATAGCAATAGCAGCAGTAGTAGTAGTACTTGTTGTAGTAGCAGAATTAATTGGAGTAGTGTTAGTTGTTGTTGTAATAGTAGTACTAGTAATACTACTAGTAGTAGTAGTAGCAGTAGTAGCGTTCTTGGTAGCAATAGCAGTAGAAGTAGTTGTAGCAGTAGTGGTAGTAGTAGTCATAGTAATAGCTATAGTAGTAGTAGTAGTAGCAAAAGTAGTGGTAATTATAGTTGTAGTAGCAAAAGTCGTAGGAGCAGTGGTTGCAGTGGTAGAAGTAATAATTGTAGCACTAGCAAGAATAGCAGTCATATTTGTTCTAGTAGTGGTGGTAGTAGTAGTAGTAACAGCAGTAGTAGTAGTAGTAGTAGTATTAGTAATAGTAGTAGTAATAACCTCAGTAGTAGTAGTAGTAGTAGTAGTATTAGTAGTAGTAGTATTAGTAGTAACAATTGTAGTAGCTTTAGTAATTGTTGTAGTTGTAGTAGTAGTAGTAGTAGTAGTAGTAGTATTAGCGCAAGTAGTAGTAGTGGTAGTAGTAGTAGTAGTAGTTGTTGTTATTATTGTTGTAATTATAATAGTAGTAGTGGTTCAAGCAGTTGTAGTAGCAGCAAAAGTAGTAGTAGTAGAAGTACCAGCAGTAGCAGTAGTAGTAATAGTAGCATTAGTAGTAGCTGCTACCGTAGGAGTATATTAGTAGTAGTAGCAGCAGCAGCAGCAACAGTAGTTCTAGAACTACTAGTAGTAGTAGTAATAGTTGTAGTAGTAGTCATAGTAGTAACAACAGTAATAATATTAGTATTAGTAGTAGTAGTAGCAGTAGTAGTAATAGTAGCGGAAGCCATAATACTAGTTGTAATAGTAGTTGTAGGAGTAGAAGTAGTGGTAGTAGCCGAAGCAGTAGTAGTAGAAGTAGTAGTAGTAGTAGTAGCAAAAGCAGCTGTAGTAGTAGGAGCAGGAGTAGTAGAAAAAGTAGTAGTAATAGCAGTAGCAGTAGTAGTAGTAGTAACCATTGTAGCAGTAGTAGCAGTTGTAGAAGTAGTTGTAGTAGTAGTAGCAACAGTAGCAGCAGTAGTAGCAGCAGTAGTACAAGTAGCGGTAGTAGCTATAGTAATAGCAGTTGAATAGTAGCGGTAGTCGCAGTTATTATCATAGTAGAAGTATTAGTAGCATTTACAATAAGGGCAACAACAGTTATAGCAATAGTAGAAGTAGTAACATTAGTAGCAGTAGTAACAGAAGTAGTAGCAGCAGTAGTAGTAGTAGTATCAAAAATAGTAGCAGTAGTCGTAGTAGCAGTGGCAGTAGAGAGGTTGCAGTAGTTGTAGTAGTAGTACTTGTTGTGGTAGGAGATGTAGGTGCAGTAGTAGTAATAGTTTTAGGAGTAGTTGTTGTTGTAGTAGAAGTAGTAACATTGTAGTAGTAGAGTGGTCGTAGCAGCAGTAGTAGCAGCTATAGCAGCAAGAGTAGTAGTAGAAGCTGCAGCAGCACAGCAGTTGTAGCAGTGATAGTAATTATAGCAGTAGTAGCCGTAGTAGCAATAGTAGGAGCAGTATTAGTACCTCTAGTATAGTAGTAGCAGCAACAGCAAGAGTAGTAGTAGAAGCTGCAACAGCAGCAGCAGCAATTGTAGTAGTTATAGTAATTATAGCAGTAGTAGCAGTAGTAGTCACAGTCATAGTACCAGTAGTAGTAGTAGCAGTAGCAGCACCATTAATAGTAATAGTAGTACTAGTAGGAGTAGTAGGAGTCGTAGGAGAAGTAGTAGTAGCAAAAGTAGTAGTAGTATAAGCAGTAGCAATGATAGTACTAGTAATAGTAGTAGTAGTCATAGTAGTAGTAGTATGAACAGTACTAATAGTTATAGTAGTTTAGTAGTAGTAGCCTCAGTGGTAGTAGTGGTAGTAGTAGTAGTAGGTAGTAATAGTTGTAGTAGTTGTAGTAGTAGGCTCAATAGTAATAGTGGTAGTAGTAGTAGCAACAGCAGTAGTAGTTGTTGTAATAGCAGCAATAGTAGCAGTAGTAGTAGTAGTAGTATTTGCAGCAACTGTAGTTGTAGTAGCACTTGTAGTAGCCGCAACAACAACAAAAGTAGTAGTGTTGTAGTAGAAGCAGCAGCAATAGTAGATGTAGCAGTAGTTGTAGTAGCTGTAGTCATAGCAGCAGCTGTAGCAATAGTTGTAGTAGTAGTAGTAGCTGTAGTAGTAGTAGTAGTAGTCGTCACAGTAGCAATAGCAGCAGTAATTATAGCAGTCGAATAAATAGCAGCAATAGTAGTTATTGTGGAAGTAGTAGTAGTAGTGATAATAGTATCAGTAGTAGTAGTAGTAGAAGCAATCTTAGTAGTTGTAGCAGTAGCATTAGTAGTAGCAATAGTTGTAGCTATTGTAGTAGTAGCAGTAGTAGTAGAAACAGTTGTAGTTGTAGTAGCAACAGTAGTAGTAGTAGTAGTTGCAGTATTAGTAGTAGTATTAGTTGTTGTAGTAATAGTTGGATAAGAAGTAGTAGCATTAGTAGCAGTAGCAGCAATAATAGTTGTATTTGAAGTAGTAGTAGGAGTAGTGGCAGTAGTTGCAGCAACAAAAGTATGAATAGAAGTAGTTGTAGATAAAGAAATAGTAGAAGTAGTAGTAGCAGCAGCAGTAGTAGTGGTAGTAGTTGCAGTCATAACATAAGTAGTAGTTGCAGTAGCAGTTGTAACAGTAGCAGTCGTAATAGTTTTAGTAGTTGCAGTAGCAGTATGTGTAGTAGAAATAGTAGTAGTAGCCATAATAGTAGTAGTAGTGGTAGTATCAATAGTAGTAGTAGTAGTAGCAGTAGTAGTAGTAGTTGTAGTAGCAGTAGTAGTCATAGCAATAGCTATACAGTAGTAGCAGTAGTAGTAGTAGCAGTAGTAGCAGTCGTAGCATTAATAGTACTAGAAGTAGTTGTAGCATAGTAGCAGCAGCAGTAGAAGTAATGATAGTAGTAGCTGTAGAAGTAGCAGCAGTAGCAGTAGTCATAGTAGTAGGAGAAGTAGCAATAGTAGACACCATGGTAAAAGTAGTAGTAGTAGCCATTGTAGTAGTAGCATTAGTAGTTGTTGTAGTTGATGTATCTACAGTATTACTTGAAGTAGCAGCAGTAGTAGTAGTGCTAATAGTAGTAGTACCAGTAGTAGTAGCAATGGTAGTTGTAGCAGAAGTAGAAATAGTAGTGGTAGTAGTAGTTGTAGTAGCAGTAATAGTTTGGTAGTAGTAGTAGTAGGAGTAGCAATAGGAATAGTTGGAGAAGTCGTAGTTGCAATCGTAGTAGTAGTAGCAACAGTAGTAGCAATAATAGCAATAGCAGCAGTTGGAATAGTAGTAGTAGTAGCAGTAGTAGTATTAATAGCCATAATAGTAGTACCAGTAGTAGTAGTAGTAGTAGTAGTAGCAGCAGTATTAGCAGTACTAGTAGCAGAAGTAGTAGTAGTAGAAGTAGTAGCCACAGTAGTAGTAGTAGTAGCACCAACAGTCGTAGTAGTAGCAGCAAGTGTAGTAGCAGTGGTAGTAGTAGTAGTATTAATACTAATACTCATAGTCATAGTAGTAGTAGTAGAAGTTGTAGTAGCAATAGTAGTAGTAGCAATAGCAATAGTAGTAGTAGTAGTAGTAGTAGTAGTAGTAGTAGTAGTAGTAGTAGTAGTAGTAGTAGTAGTAGTAGAAGAAGAAGAAGCACTAGCTGTAGTATTAGTAGTAGTGGAAGTGGTAGTAGTAATAGTAGTAGTAGCAGCAGTAGGCGAAGTAGTAGTAATAGTAGCGGTAGTAGCAGTGGTAGTAGTAGTAGAGTAGTAGTTGTAATAGTAGCAGCAGATGTAGTAGTAGCAATAGTAGTAGTAGTAGTAGTAGTACAAGTAGTAGAAGTAGTTGTAGTAGTAGTAGAAGTAGTAGCAGCCATAGAAGTAGTAGTCATACTAGCAGTAGTAGCAGTGGTGGTAGAAGTTATAGTAGTAGTAGTAGAAGTAGAAGTATTCATTGTAGTAGCAATAGGAGCCGAAGTAGAAGTAGTAGTCCTAGAAGTGGTTGCTATTGAATCAGTAGTAGTAGTAGAATTAGTAGTGGTGGCAGTAGTAGCAATAGCAGAAGTAGTAGAAGTAGTAGTAGTGAAAGTAAGAGAAGTAGTCGCTGCAGTAGTAGTAGTGGTAGTAGTAGAAGTTGTAGCACTGCAGTTACAGTAGTAGTAGTAGTAGTGGGAGTTGTAGTAGGTGAAGTAGATTAGTAGCACTATGAGTTGTAGCGGAAGCAATAGCAGTAGCAGTACTAGTAGGAGTACTAGTACTGGTAGTAGTAGTATTAGTAGCCGCAGTAGTAGTATAAGTGGGAGTAGTAGTAGTTGTTGTATTTGCGGCTGCCATAGTAGCTATCGTAGTAATAGTAGTAGTTGTTGTTGTTGTTGTTGTTGTTGTTGTTATTGTTGTAGTTGTAGTAGTAGTAGCTGGAGTACTAGTAGTAGCAGTAGTGGCAGTAGTAGTAATAGCAGCAGTAGTAGTAATGATAGTAGTAGCTGTATTGACAGTAGTAGCAGTAGTAGCATCCGTAGCAGTAGTTGTTGCTATAGTAGCAGTAGCAATAGTAGTTGTAGCCACTGTAGTAGCAATAGTAGCAGTAGTTGTAGTAGTAGTAGTAGTAGGAGCACTAGTAGTAGTTGTAGCAGTAGGAGTAGCAGTAGTAGTTGTGATAGTAGTAGTTGAAGCAGTTGTAGTAGCTATACTAGTAGTAGTAGTGGCAGTAGTATTAGCAGTAGTACTAGAAGTAGTAACAGTAATAGCAACAAATGTAGCAGCAAAAGCAACAACAGCAGAAGTAGTGGTAGTTGGAGTAGCAGCTGTTGTAGTAGTAATAGTAGTTGCAGCAGCAGTAGTTTTAGTAGTAGCAGTAACGGTAGTAGTAGAACTACTCGATGTAGCAACAGTAGCAGCAGTTGTATTAGTAGTAGTAGTGGGAGCAGCTGCAGTAGTAGCAGAAGCAATAGCTAGTAGCAGTAGTAGTTATGGTTGTGGTAGTGGTAGCAGAAGTAGCTGTAATAGCTGTAGCAGTAGTAGTAGCAAAAATTGCAGTAGTAGTGGTAGGAGTAATAGAGGTAGTAGCAGTAGTTGTAGAAGTAGTGGGAATAGCAGTAGTATTTGTCGTATGAGTAGTTGTAGTAATAGTAGTAGTAGCAGCAGTAGTAGCAGTTATAGTAATTGCCATAGTAGTAGTAGTTGTTGTTGTAGTCATAGTTGTAGTGGTAGTATTAGTAGCAGCTGCAGCAGTAGCAGTAGTAATAATAGTTATAGTAGCAGAAGCAGCAATAGTAGCAATAATAGCTATTGCAGTAGTAGCAGTAGTAGCAGTAGTAGCTGTAGTAGCAGTTGCAGTAGAAGTAATTGTATTAGTCGTAGTAGTAGTAGCATCAGCTGAAGTAGTAGTAGCATTATTAGAAATCGTAGTAGTAGTAATAGTAGTAGTACTAGTACTAGTATTAGTAGTAGTAGTAGTAGTAGTAGTAGTAGTAGTAACAGAAGTAGCTGTCATAGTAGTATTAGTAGCAGTAGTGGGAGCAACAGTAATAGTAGCAGTAGCAGTAGTAATAGTAGTAGTATTATTTGTAGTAGTAGTAGTTGTAGCAGTAGCAATAGTGGGGGTTTTAGTAGCAGTGGTAGTACTAGTGCAAGTAGTTGTGGTAGTAGTAGCCTTAGTAGTAGTAGGAGGAGGAGTAGTTGTAAAAGTAGTAGTAAAAATAGTAGTAGTAGTAGTATTAGTCGTGGTAGTAGTATTACTAGTAGTAGTAGTAGTAGTAGTAGTAGTCGCAATAGTAGAAGTAGCGACAGTAGCCCAAGCGGAAGAAGTAGTTGTAATAGTAGTTGTTGCAGTAGTAATAGTACCATCAGTAATATTAGTAGCAGTAGTTAACGTAATAGTAGTTGCAGTAGTAGTAGAAGTAATAAGAGTAATAGTAGTAGTAGTAGTAGTAGTACTAGTAGTAGTGGTGGTGGTAGTAGTAGTAGTTATTATTGTTGTTGCAGTAGTAAGAGTAATAGTTGGAGTATGTGTAGTAGTAGTCATGTTAGAATTACTAGTAGTTGCACCAGCAGTAGTAGCTGCGGTAATTATAGTCGCAGTCGTAGCAGGAGTAGTTATAGTAGTAGTAGGAGGAGGAGGAGGAGGAGGAGGAGGAGGTGGAGGAGCAGTAGTTATTGTTATTATTATTGTTGTAGTAGTAGTAGCAGCAAGAGTACTAGTCGTCGTAGTAGTAGTGGTGGTAGTGGTAGTGGTGGTGGTGGTGGTAGTAGTAGTAATAATAATAGTAGTAATAATAGTAGAAGCAGCCGCAACATCAATAATAGCAGCAGTAGTAATAATAGTAGTAGTAGTAGAAGCAGTAGCAATAGTGGTAGTAGTTATAAAAGTGGTTGGAGTAGCAGCAACAGCGATAGCAACATTAGTAATAGTAGTATAGTAGAAGAAGAAGAAGAAGAAGAATAAATAGTAGTAATGGTAGTAGTAGAAGTAGCAGTCGCACTAGTAATAGTAGTAGTAGTTGTTGTTGTTGTTGTTGTTGTAGTAGTAGTAGTAGGAGTAGCAATCGAAGTAGTTGTAGTAGTAGCAGTAATAGAAGAAGTTGTAGGAGTCGGAGGAGTAGTAGTTATAGCAGTTGCAGGAGTACTAGAAGTAGTAGTAGTAGTAGTAATAGTTGTTGTCATAGTACTAGTTTCGGTAGAAGTACCAGCTGTAGCAGTATTAGTTGTGGTAGTAGTAGTAGCAATAGTAGTAGTAGTAGAAGATGTTGCATTAGTAGTAATAGTAGTAGGTGTAGGAGTGGAAGTAGGAGTAGGAGTAGAGTAGCAGTTGTAGGTGCTCGGGTAGTAGTAGTTGTCGCAAGAGTAGGAGCGGTAAGACTAGTGATAGTAGTAGTTGTAGTCATAGTAGGAGTACGAGTAGGCATAGTAGTAGTACTAGTATTAGTCATAGTGATAGTAGCAGCAGTAGAAATAGTAGTAGCCATAATAGTAGTACTTGTTGTAGTAGTAAGAGTTGTAAGAGTAGTAGTTGTAGTTGTAGGAGTAGTAGTTGTAGTTGTATTGGTCGTAGGACAAGGAATAGTAGAAGGAATAGGTGTAAGATGAGTAGTGCAAGGAGTAGTAGTGCTAGTAGTAGTATTAGTAGTAATAGTAGTAGTAGTAGTAGAAGGAGTAGTAGTAGGAGTAGTAGTAGGAGTAGCCATAGCAGTAGTAGAAGTAATAGCAGTTGTAGTAGGAGGAGGACGAGAGGTGGTTGTTATTATTATAGTAGTATTGGTAGTAGCAATAATAGCAATAGTAGTAGTTATTGTAGTGGTTGTAGAAGTAGTAGTGAGTGTAGTAGTTGTAGTAGGGTTAGTAGTAGTAGTAGTAGTTGCAGTAGTAGCAGTAGTAGCAGTAGCAGCAGTAGCAGTAGTAGCAGCAGCAGTAGTAGTTGTAGTAGTAGTAGTAGTCGTAGTACCAGTAGTCACTGGTGTAGTAGTAGTAGTAGTGGTAGTAGTTGTAGTAGCAGTTGTAGGAGTAGTAATAGTAGTAATAGTAGCAGTAGTTGTAATAGTAGTAGTAGTAGTAGTTGGAGTAGTTGTTGCAGTAGTTGTAGTAGCAATAGCAGAAATAGTAAAGGTAGTAGTAGTAGCAGTAATACTAGTAGTAGAAGTACTAGTATTAGAAGTAGTAGAAGTAGTAGTAGTAGTATTAATAGTAGTAGTAGTAACAGTAGCAGTAGTAATGGTAATAGTAGCAATAGTTGTAATAATAGTAGTTGTTGTTGGAGTAGTTATAGTATTCATAGTAGTTGTTGCAGTGGTAGTAGTAGTAGTAGTAATACTAGTAGTAGAAGTAGTAGTAGTAGAAGTAGTTGAAGTAGTGGTAGTAGTAGTAGTAGTAGTTGCAGTAGAAGTAGTAGTTGTTATAGTAGTCATATTAGTTGTAGTAGAAGTAGTAACAGCAGCAGCAGCAGCAGCAGCAGTAGTAGTAGTAGGAATAGGTGTAGGAGAATGAGTAGTAGTAGTTGTTGTAGTAGTAGTAGGAATAGTATTACTAGTAGTATCAGCTATAGAAGATTTAATAGTAGTATTTGTAGTAGGAGGAGTGGCAGTAGTAGTAGTATTTGTGGCAGTAGTAGAAGTAGAATTAGTTATAGCAGTAGTGCTTATGGTTATTGTAGTGGTAGTACTAGTTGTAATTGTGGCAATAGGAGGAGTAGTAGTAGTAGTAGTAGTCGTGGTCATAGTAGGAGTAGAAGCAGTTGTACTAGTATTAGTTGTAGAGTAGTAGTGATCGTAGCAGTAGTAGTAGTAATAGTGGCAGTAGTAGTAATTGTTGTAGTAGTTGAAATTGTCATAGTAGTTGTAGTAGTAGTAGTGGTAGGAGTATTACGAAAAGTATGAGTATTAAGAGCATTAGTATCTAAAGTATTATTAGCAACAGTGGTAGTAGGAGTAGAAGTTGGATTAGTTGTAGTAGTAGCAGAAGTAAGAGTTGGAGTAGTAGTAGTTGTAGCAAGCGACAGAGTAGTAAGAGTTGTGGTCCTAGTAGTAGTTGTAGTAGAAGTAGTAGGAGGAGTAGGAGTAGTAGAGTAGTAGAAGTAGTGGTAATAGTAGTAGTTGTAGTAGTTGTTGTTGTGGTAATAGGAGTAGTAGTAGTAATAGTAGTAGAAGTAGTAATACGATGAGTAGTAGTAGTAGTAGCAGTAGCAGTCGTAGTTATAGTAGTTGTAGCAGCAGTAGTAGCAGTAGAAGTAGTAGTAGTGGTAGTAATAGTAGAAGCAATAGTAGCTATGATTGGGGTAGTAATAGTAATGGAAATACCAGCGATATTAGAAGTGGTAGCAGTAATAGAAGTAGTAGTAGTCTTAGTATTAGGAGTAGTTATTGTTCTAGTAGTAGTAGTAGTAGTAATTGTAGGAGTAGGAGCAGGGGTCAGACTACGTGCAGGAGTATTTATAGTAGGAGTTCAGGTAGTAGTAGTTGAAGCAAGAGTAGGAGTAGTAAGGATGGTGGTAGAAATAGTGGCAGTAGTAGGAGTAGGAGTAGGTATAATAGTAGTAGTTGTAGTCATAGTGGTAGTCATCGTAGTAGTAGTAGTAGGAGTTGGAGTGTGAGTAGAAGTTGGAGTAGTAGTAGTGGTAGTAGGCATTCGGGTATTAGTAGTTGTAGCAAGAGTAGGAGCAATAAGACAAGTGGTAGTAGCAGTAGCAGTAGTAGTAGGAGCAGGAGTAAGTATCATAGTAGTAGTAGTAGTAGTAGTCGTAGTCATAGTAGTACTAGTTATAGCAACTATAGGAGTAGCAAGAGTAGTGGTAGTAGTAGTTATAGAAGTAGTCGTAGTGGTAGGAGGCGTAGGAGTAGTTGTAGTATTATAGGTAGCAGTAGCAGTAGTAGTAGTAACAATTATAGTTGCAGTAGTAGTAATAGAAGTAGCTATAGTAGTAGCAGTAGTGGTAGTAGTAATAATAGTAGTAGTAGTAGTGGTAGTAGTAGTAGTAGTGGGAGTACTTATTGTTGTAGTATTAGCAGTAGTTGTGGTAGTAGATGTTGCTATTGCAACAGTAGTGGTAGTTGTAGTCATAGTTACAGTAGTAGTAGTAGTAGTTGCAAAAGCAGTAGTAGCAATAATTGTGGTAGTTGTAGTAGTAGTAGTAGTAGTTGCAAAAGCAGTAGTAGCAATAGCTGTAGTAGTAGTTGTTGTTGTAGTTGGAGTTGTTGTCGTACTAGTAGCAATACTAGTGGTAGGAGCAGTAGTAGTAAAAGTAGTAGTAGTAACAATTGTAGCAGTACTAGTGGGAGTAGCAGCAACAGAACTAGTAGTTGTAGCTATAGCAATAGTGGCATCAGTAGCAGTAGTAGCGGTAGTAGAAGTAGTAGCACCAGTAGTAGTAGTAACTGTAGTTGTAGTAATAGTTGTAGTAGCAACAGTAGTACCAATAGTAGTGGTAGTAAGAGAAGTAGAGTAGTAGGAGCAGCAGCAGCAACAACATTAGTAGGAGTTGGAGTCGGAGTAGGAATCAGGCTAGTTGTAGCAGTAGTAGGCGTTGGGTTACTAGTAGTTATAGCCAGAGTTGGAGCATTAAGACTAGTTGTAGTAGTAGTACTAGTAGTAGTAGGAGTAGGAGTAGGTATCATAGTTGTTGTTGTAGTAGTAGTAGTCAGAGTAGTAGTAGTAGTAGTAGTAGTAGTAGTAGTAGTAGTTGTAGTGGAAGTTGTAGCAAGGGTAGGAGCAGTAAGAGTAGTGGTCGTAGTAGTTGTAGTAGTAGGAGGAGTAGGGGTACTTGTAGTAGTAGAAGTAGTCACAGTAGTGGTAGTAATAGTAGTAGTTGTAGTAGTAGTAATATTAGTAGTTGTTGTTCTTGCAGTAGTAGTAGTTGTTGTTATTGTAGTGGTAGTAGCATAGTACTAGTAGTAGTAGCAGCATCAGTAGTAGTAGTAACAGTAGTAACAGTAGTAGTAGTAGTAGATATAGAGTTGTTGTTGTAGTATTAGCAGTAATTTTAGTAGTAGTTGTTATTGTTGTTGTAGCTGAAGTTACAGTAGTAGTAGTAGCAATAGTTGTAGTAGTCGATGTAGTAGCAGTAGCAGTAGTATTAGTAGTAATAGTAGTAGGAGTTGGAGTGGGAGTGGGAGTAGTAGTTGGAGTAGTAGTAGTAGTAGTAGGCATTGGGGTAGTAATATTTGTAGCAAGGGTAGGGGCAGTAAGACTAGTGGTGGTAGTAGTAGTAGGAGTAGGAGTAGGAGTAGGTATCGTAGTACTAGTAATAGTAGTTGTAGTAGTAGTTGTTGTTGTAGTAGTAGTGGTGGTAGTAATATGGTATTAGCAGTAGTAGTGGCAGTAGTAGTAGTAGTAGTATCAATAGTAAAAGTAGTAGTAGTTGTAATGGTAGTAGTTGTTGTTGTCATATTAGCAGTAGTTGTTGCAGCAGTTGTTGTTGTAGCAGTAGCTGTAGTTGTTGCCGTAGTTGTCGTAGTAGTAGCAATAGTTGCAAAAGCAGTAGTAGCAATAGTTGTAGTGGTCATGGTAGTAGTAGCAGCATTAGTAGTAGTAGTAATTGCAGTAGTAGTAGTTGTCATACTAGTAATTTTAGTAGTTGCAGTACTAGCAGTAACAGCAGTAGTAGTAGAAATAGTAGTAGAAGTAGTAGTAGCAGTAGTAGCAGTGGTAGTAGCAACAGCAGAACTAGTAGTAGTAGCTCCAGTAGTAGTAGCATCAGTAGCAGTAGTGGCAGCAGTTGTAGTAGCAGCAGTGACAACAGCAGTAGTAGTGGTAGTACCAGCAGCCGAACTAGTAATAGTAGTGGTAGTATTAGTAGCATAAGTAGCAGTAGTCACAGTAGTAGCAGTAGTAGCGGTAGTAGTAGTACCAGTATTCGCGGCCATAGAAATAGTAGTTGTAGTATCAATAGTAGTAGCAGTATTAGTGGTAGTAGGAGAAGTAGACTAGCAGTAGTTATTGGAGTGGGTGTAGGAGACGGAGTAGTAGTGGCAGTACTAGGCATTGGGGTAGTAGAAGTATTAGGAGTAGTAGTAGTAGCAGCAGTAGTAGTAGCAAGAGTAGTAGTAGAAGTTGAAATATTGGTAGTATTAGTGGTAGTAGTAGTAGTAGCAGTAGGAGTGAGAGTAGTTATTGTAGCGATAATATTAGTAGTAGTAGAGGTAGTAGTTGCTGTGGCAGTAGCAATATTAGTAGCAGTCGTAGTAGTAGTAATAAAAGCAGTAGCAATAGTAGTAGTACTAGCAGTAGTAGTAGTAGTAATAGTCGTAGTAGCAGTAATATTCATAATTGTAGTAGAAGCAGAAGTAGTTGTAGTGGAAGTAGTAGTAGCAGTACCAGTTGTTGTAGTAGTAGTCGTAGGAGTAATAGTAGTAATTATAGTAGAAGTTGTAGTAGGAGAAGTAGTAGTGACAGAAGCATTAGTAGTAGAAGCAATAGTAGTAGCAATAGTAGTAGTAGTAGTAGTAGTGCCAGTAATAGTAGTAGTAATAGTAGTCGTAGTAGTAATAGTAGTAGCAATAGTACTAGTAGTAGTGGTTATAGTAGTAGTAGTGGCAGTTGTAGTAGCAAGTGGTATAGTAGTAGTGGCAGTTGTAGTAGCAGGTGGTGTAGTAGTAGTAGTCACAATAGAAGTAGTAGTAGTAGTAGCAGTAGCATTGGTAGTAGTTGAAGTAGCAGTTATGTTAGGAGGAGTAGTTGGAGTAGTATTAGCAGCAGTTGTAGAAGTAGTAAGAGGTGTAATTGTAGTAGAAGTAGTAGCAGTAGTATTAGTAGCAGTCGTAAGTATAGTAGCAAAAGTAGTAGTGGCAGTAGGAGCATTAGTAGCAGCTAGTGCTATAGTAGCAGTAGCAGTAGTTGTAGGAGTTGTAGTAGCAGCAGCAGTAGTAGTAGTAACAAAAGCAATAGTGTTAGCAGTAGTGATGGTAGTAATAGTGGTAGTAGTATTAGTAGTTGTAGTAGTATGAGTAGCTGTAGGAGTAGTTACGGCTAAAACAGTAGCAGTAGCAGTACTTGTTGTTGTTGTAGGAGTAGTCGTAGTAGCAGTAGTCATCATAGCAGTGATAACAATAGCAGTAGTGGCCATAGTAGCAGTAGTAGCAGTAGCAGAAGTTGTTGTTATAGTTGCAGCAGTAGTGTCGTAGTACTAGTAGTAGTGGTAGTAGTAGTAGCATTAGAAATCGCAGCAGCAGCAGTAGTATTAGTTGTTGTAGCCATAGTAGTACTGGTAGCAATAGTAGCAGTAGCAGTTGTAGTAACGCTACTAGTAGTCATATCAGTAGGAGTAGTAGTAGTGGTGGGAGTAGTTGCACTAGTAATAACAGTAGTAGTAGTAGTAGCAGCAGCAGTAGTAGCTGTAGAAGTTGCAATATTAGCAGCAGTAGTAGTAGTAGTTGCGGTTGTACTAGAAATAGTAGTAGTAGTAGCAGTTGCCGTAGCTGGATGAGAAGAAGTAGTCATAGTAGTAGTAGTAGCGACAGCAGTAGTAGTAAGAGTAGTAGCAGAAATGGTGTAGTAGTAGTAGTGGTAGAAGTAGTGGAATTAGTAGTAGGGCTAGAAGAAGTAGAAGCAGAAGTAGTAGGAGTTGGTGTAGAATTAGTAGTAGTAGTTTGAGTAGTAGTTGATGTCATAGTAGTTGTAGTTGTTATTACAGCAATAGTAGTAGTAGTAGTAGTAGTAGCTATAGTATTATTAGTAGTAGTAATTATAGCAATAGCAATAGGAGTAGGAGAAGTAGTAGTTGTAGCAATAGTAGCAAAAGTAGCAGTATCAACGGTTGCAGTAGTAGCAGTAGCAGTATCAGTAGTAGTAACAGTAGTAGCAACCATAGTAGCAGCAGAAGAAGAAGAAGTATTAGTGGTGTTAGCAATAGCAATAGTAGTAGTAGTAGCAGTAGAAGTAGGAGTAGTAGCTGTGTTGGTAGTAGTAGTAGCTGCGACAGTAACAGTAAGAGTAGTAGCAGTGGATGTAGCATTAGTAGCTGAAGCAGTAGTAGTAGCAATGGTTGTAGCCGTAGTAGTAGTAGTAGAAGTAGTAAGCAGTAGTAATGGGAGTTCAAGTAGTAGTAATAGTAGTAGTAGGAGTAGTGTTAGCAGTAGGATCAATTTGAGTAGCAGTAGCAATAGTAGTACGAGTAGGTGGAGTAGCAGTAGTCGTAGTAGTTGTAGTAGTAATAGTAGTAGTAGCAGTAGTCGTCATCGTAATACTAGCAGTATTAGCAGTAATGGCAACACCAATAGTAGTAGTAGCAGCAACAATTGTAGTAGGAGTAGCTGTAGCACTAGTAGCAGTAGTAGTAGTACTAGCAGTAGTAGGAGTAGCAATAGTTGTAGCAGTAGTGGTAGCAGTGGTTGTAGTAGTAGTAGTAGCAGTTGCAGTAGCAAAAGTAGCAGCAGTAGGAGGAGGAGTTGTCGCAATATTAGTAGTTGTAGTAGTAGTAGTTGTAGTAGTAGCAGTAGTAGCTTTTGAAACAATCATAGTAGTAGGAGGAGTGGGAGTAGTAGGAGGAGGTGTAGGAGGAGGAGAAGTAGTAGTAGGATTAGGAGTAGCAGTAGGAGTAGTAGGAGTAGTATTAGTAGTAGGAGAAGTCGGTGTTGTAGTTGTACTAGGAGTAGTAATTATAGTAGGAGTAGCCATAATATTAGTAGTATGAGAAGCAGTAGTAATAGTAGCAGGAGTAGTTGTAGTAAGAATAGTAGGTGTAGTAGTAGTGGTAGTAGTAGTTGCTATAGAGGTAGTAGAACCAACAATAGCTGTAGCTGTTGTAGTAGTAGTCGTAGTAGTAGGAGTAATAGTAGTGGTAGTAGTAGGGGTAGTAATAGTTGGAGTAGTAGTAGTAGCAACAGTAGTAGCAGTAGTTGTAGTAATAGTAGTAGTAGCAGTAGTCGGATTGTAGTAGTACTAGTAGTAGTAGTAGCAGCTGTTGTAGTATCAGTAGTAGCAGTTGTAGTAGTAGTAGCTGCAATAGTAGTAGTAGAAGTAGTAGTAGCGATAGTGGTTGTAGGAGTAGTAGTAGTTGTTGTAGTAGTAGTAGCAGTAGTAGTAGTTGGCGTAGTAGCAGTAGTAGTAGTAGGAGTAGTAGAAGTAGTACTTGTAGTAGCTGTAGCAACTGCAGTAGCAGTAGTTGTAGTAGTGGTAGGAGTTGTAGAAGTAGTAGTAATAGGAATAGTAGCAGAAGCAATCATAGTACGTATAGTAGTTGTAGCAGTTATAGTAGTTATTGTAGTAGTAGTAGTGGTAGTAGCAGCAGCAGTAGCAGTAGTAGTAGCAGTGGTAGTAGCAATAGGAAAAGTATTAGTGGCAGCCATTGTAGCAAGAGAAGTAGTAGTGGCAACAGCATCAGTAGTAATAGCAGTAGTAGTAAGAGCTGTAGTAGTAGTAGCAGCAGTAGTAGTAGTAGCACTAGTAGTGGTGGCAGGTGTAGTAGTGGCAGCATTAGAGGTATCAGCAGTAGTAGTAGCAATAGTAGCAATAGTATCAGTTGTAGTGAAAGCAGCTGTTGTAGTAGCAGTAATAGTAGTAGTAGCAGAAGTGGTAGTAGTAATAGAAGTAGTTGCAATAGTAGTATTAGTAATAAGAGCAGTAGCAGCAGCAGTAGTATAGTTATAGTAGAAGAAGTAGTAGCAGGAGCAATAGTCCTAGTAGTAGTTAAAGTAGCAACAGTAGTTGTAGTAGTAGTTATAGTAGTAGCAGTAGCAGTAGTTGTAAAAGTAGTAGGTGTAGTAGGGGTAGTAGTACCAATACCAGTGGTAGCTGTATGAGTTGTAGTAGTAGTAGTGTTAGTAGCAATAGTAGTAACAGCAGTAGTAGTTGCAGTAGTAGTTGTAGTACTAAAAGTAGTTATAGTATTAGTAGTATTAGTAGTAGAAGTAGTAGTAGTAGTATGATTAGTTATAGCAGAAGTAGTTGCAGAATTAGTCGGAGTAGTAGCAAAAGTTGTAGTAGTACGAGCAGACGTAGTATCGAAAGTAGTTAAAGTAAAAGTAGCAGTAGCAATAGTGGTAGTAGTAGTAATTATTACAGTAGTAGGAGTAGCAGTGGTAGTAGTAGTACCGGTAGTAGTAGAAGTAGTTGTTGTTGTAATAGTAGTAGCTATAGTAGTAGTAGTAGCAGTAGTAGTAGTAGTAGTAGCAGTAGTAGCAATAGCAGTAGTTGTTGTAGTAGCATTTGCCATAATGGTAGCAGTTTTAGTAGTAATAGCAATGCTAGTATCAGTAGTGGTTGAAGAAGTAGTGGCAATAGTGGTTGTTGTAGTAGTAGTAGTAGCAGTAGTAGTAATACTAGTAGTAGTAGGAGCAATAGCAGCAGTAGTAGCTACAGAAGTAGTAGTAGTAGTAGGAGTAGTAGGAATAGTAGTAGTCACTTTAGTGGTAGGGACAATAGCTGTAGTTGCAAGAGTACTTTCACCAATAGTAGTAGTAGTAGTGGTAGTAGTAGTAGTAGTAGTAGTAGAAGTAGCAGTAGTTGTTGTAGCTGTCGTAGTAGTTGTTGTAACAGTAGCAATAGGAGTTGCAGTAGCAGTAGGAGCAGTAGTGGCAATAGCAGAAGTAGTACTAGTAGTAGTAGCTATAGCAGTATTAGTAGTAGCAGTAGTGATAGTAGAAGTAATACCAGCAGGAGCAATTGTACTAGTAGCAGGATAGTACCAGTACTAGTACTAGTAGTATTAGTTGTTCTTATTGTAATCACAGTAGTAGCAGCAGTAGTCGTAGTAGTAGCATAATAGTTGTAATTGTAGCTTAGTAGTTGTAGTAGTAGCAATAGTAGTAGTAGTTGTAGCAAAAGTGTTTGCCGTAGTAGCTGCAATGACAACAATAGTAGCAGCAATAGTAGTAAAAATAGTAGAAATAGTAGTAGTATGAGTAGTAGTCGTAGTATCAGTAGTAGTAGTAGTAGTAGCGGTAGCAGTAGTTGTTGTAGTAGTGGAGGTAGTACATGTAGCAGTGGCAGCCATAGTAGTAGAAGTAGTAGTAGTAGCTGTAGGAGTAGTAGTAGTAGGAATAATAGTAGTACGAGTTGTGGTTGTTATAGTACTAGTAGTAGTAATAATAATAGTAGGAGTTATGGCAGTTGTGGAAGTAGTAGTATCTACTATAGTAGAAGAAGTAGCAGCAGTAGTAGTAACTGCAGCCATTGCAATAATAGTAGTAGTAGCAGTAGCTATAGTAGTAGTAGGAGTAGAAGCAATTGGTGTAGTTGTTGTAGTAGTAGCAGTCGTAGTAGTAGTAATAGTAGTTGTTGTAGTTGTAGTAGTAGTAGCAGTAGCAGTAGTATTAGTAGCTGTATTCCCTATAGCGGCAAAAGTGCTAGTAGCAGCAGTAGTGAAGTTGTAGTAGTAGCTATTGTAGAAGTAGTAGAAGTAAAAGTAGGAGTAGTAGTAGCAGAAGTAGTAGTAGTAGTAGTAGCGGTAGTAGTAGCAGTAGCAGTTGTTGGAGTAGAATAAGTAGCAACAGTAGTAGTTGTTGTAGCAATATAAGTAGTAGCAATAGTTGTATTAGTTGCAACAATAGTGGTAGTAGCTGTCGTAGTAGTAGTGGAAGTAGTAGCCACAGTAGTAGCAGCCACGGTAGTAGTAGCAGCAACAGCAGTAGCAACAGTAACAATTGCAGTAGTAGGAATAGTAGTAGTAGCAATCATAGTAGTAGCAGTAGTAGCACTAGTAGTCTTATTAGTTGTAGTAGTAGTAGTCAAAGTAGCAGCAGTAGGAGTAGTATTGGTAGTAATACCAGCAGCAAAAGCTATAGTAGTAGCAGTAGTAGCTGAAGCCGCATTAGCAGAAGTATTTGTAGCAGTAGTAGTAGTAGCAGCAGCAGCAGTAGTAATAGCAGCATCAGTAGTGATAGTAGTAGCCGTAATCATAGTAGTAATAGTAGTAGTAGTATTAATAGCAGTACCAGTAGGAGCAGTAGTCATAGTATTAATAGAGGTAGTACTAGTAGCAGTAGTCGTAATAGTAGTGGCAGTTGTACTATTAGTTGTAGCAGCAGTAGTAGTAGCTTTAGTAGTAGTAGCAGTAGTTGTGGTAGTAGCAGTAGTAGTAGTCATAGGGATAGCAATACAACTAGCAGTAGTAGTTGCTATAGTAGTAGAACTAGTAGTAGCAGTAGCAGTTGTAGTAGTAGTAGTGGTAGTTGCAGTAGTGGTGGTAGTAGTGGCGATAGTAGTAGTGGTCGTATTACTATTAGCAGTAGCAGTTGTAGCAGCATAAGTAGTACTAGCAATAGATGTAAGGGTAGTAGGAGGAGTAGTAGTAGTAGTATTAGTAATACTAGGTGTAGATGATGTAGTAGTAGTAGTAGTAGTAGTAGTAGCAATTGTTGTTGTTGTTGTAGTTGTAGCAAGAGTTGGAGTAGTAGTAGTAGTGGAAATAGTAGTAGTAGTAGTAGAACTTGTAGTAGCAGTTGTAGTTGTAGTTGTAGTTGTAGTAGTATGAGTAGCCGAAGGAGCAACAGGAGCTTAGTAGTAGTTGTAGTAGTAGTAGTAGCTGTAGTAGCAGCAGTAGTAGTAGAAATAGTAGTCGTAGTAGTTGTAGTAGAAGTAGTAGTAGTAATAGTAGCAATAGCAGAAGTAGTAGCAGAACTTGTAGGGGTAGTAGTTGTAGTAGTAGTAGTAGTAGTAGTATTAGCAGGAGTAGCAATAGGAGTAGGAATGAAGTAGTAGCAGTAGTGCAATAATTACAGAAGTAGTAGTAGTGGCAATAGTAGTAGTAGAAGCAGTAGTAGTATAAACAATAGCACTAATATCTGTGATTATAGCAGTAGTAGTCATAGTAATAGTAGAAGTCAGAGCACTAGTTGTTGTAGGAGTAGTTGTAGTAGTAATTGTAGCAGTAGTAGTTGTTGTTGTAGTAGTAGGAGTGTCTATAGTAGTAGTAGTAGTAATAATAGTAATAGTAGTAATTGTAGTAGTACTAGTAGCAGTAGTAGTTACAGTAGATGTAGTAGTAGTATAGTAGTAATAGTAGCAGTAGAAGTAGTAGAAGTAGTAGTAGTAGTAGCAGTAGTAGTAGTACCAGTAGCCGTAGTAGTAGTAGTAGTCCTAGTACTAGTAGTAATAGGAGTAGTTGTGGTAGTAGTAGTAGAAGAAGTAGTTGGAGTAGTATTTCTAGTAGTAGTAGTAGTAGTATTTTTAGTAATAGCAGTAGTGGTAGTAGCTGTGGTAGCAGCATCAATAGTAGTAATAGTAGAAGCGGTTGTAGTAATAGTAATAGTAGTAGTTGTTGTTGTTGTAGTAGTTCTTGTAGTAGAAGTAGTACTAGTATTAGTAGTACTAGTCATACTCGTAATAGTAGTATTATTAGTAGTACTAGTAGCAATAGTACTGGTAGTAGTTGTAATGGTCGTAGTTGTGATAGTAGTAGTAGTAGTAATTGTAGTAGTAGTAGTTGGTATAGTAGTACTAGTAGTTGTGTTGGTTGTAATAGTATTAATAGTGGCAATAGAGGTAGTAGTAGCGGTAATAGTAGTGGCACTAGTACTAGTGGCAACAACAGTAGTAGTAGAAGCAATAGTAGTAGTAGTTATTGTTGTAGTAATAGTTGTAGTAGTAGTAGTAGTATTAGTACTAACAGGAGTAGTAGTTGGAATAGGAGTAGGAGGAGGAGTATTAGTAGGAGAAGTAATAGTACGAATGGCAGTAGCAGCAGTAGAAGTCATTGTAGCGGTAGCAGTAGTTAGTAGTAGTAGTAGTTGTTGTTGTAGTAGTTGTGGTTGGAGTATTAGTAGAAGAAGTAGTAGTAGTAGTAGTAGTAGTAGTAGTAGTAGTAGTAGTAGTAGTAGTAGTAGGAGTAGCAGAAGGAGCAATAGCCGCAATAGCAGTAGTTGCAGTAGTAGTAGTTACAGTAATAGCGACAATAGTAGTAGAAGTAGTTACCGTAGTAAGTGTAGTAGAAATAGTAAAAGTAATAGTAGCAGTAGCAGTATTAGTAGCAGAATATGTAGGAATAGGAGTTGGAGTAGGAGCATGAGTAGTATTTATAGTAGTTGAAGAAGTAGTAGTAGTATTAGTTGGAGTAGCAATAGGAGTAGGAAGTGAAGTCGTATAGGTAGCAGCAGAAAGAATAGAAGTAGTAGTAGTAGGTGTATTTGTAGTAGTAGTAGCAGAAGCAGTGGTATTAATATCAACGATTGTAGTAGTCGTAGTCGTAGTAATAGTAATAGTTGGAGCACTAGTTGTAGTAGTAGTAGGAGTGGCTGTTGTAATAGTAGTAAAAATAGTAATATTAGTAATTGTAGTAGTGCTAGTAGAAGTAGCAGTTGCAATACATGTAGCCATAGTAATAGTTGTAGTAGTAGAAGTAGAAGTAGTAGTAGTAATAGTAGTAGTTGTAGCCGTAGTAGAAGTTGTAGTAGTAGTAGTAGTAGTACTAGTACTAGTAGTAATAGGAGTAGTTGTAGTAGTAGTAGTAATAGAAGTAGTTGGAGTAGTATTTCTAGTAGTAGTAGTACTAATAGTAGTATTTGCAGTAATAGTAGTTGTTGTAGTAGTAGTTGTAGCTGTTGTAGTAGTTGTTGTGGTGGCTGTACCAGCAGCTGTAATAGTAATAGTAGTTGTAGTAGTAGTAATAATACTAGTATAGTATGAGTAGTAGTACAAGTAGGGGAAGTAGTAGTATTAGCAGTAGAAGTAGTAGTAGTTGCAGTAGTACCAATAATAGTAGTATTTTTGTAGTAGTAGTCATAGTAGTAGTAGTTGTAGTAGTAGTAAGAGTAGATGTAGTGGTAATATTAGTAGTTATAGTAGTAGTAGTAGTAAGAGTTATAGTAGTAGTAGTTATAGTAGTAGTAGTGGTAGCAGTATTAGTTGTAGTAGTAGGAGTAGCTGTTGTAGTCATAGTAGTTGTAGTAGTAACAATATAGTAGTAGTAGTATGAGGAGTAGCAGTAGCAGTTGGAGTAGTAGTAGTCGTAGTAATAGTAGTAGCAATAGTAGTATTGGTAGTTGTAATAGTAGAAGTTGTAGGAGTACTAGTAGTAGTATAAGTAGTAGTAGTAGTTGTAGAAGTAATTATTGTTGTAGTAGTTGGAGTAGTAGTAATAGTAGTAGTAGTATTGTTAGTAATACTAGTTGCAGGAGTAGTAGTAGCAGGAGGACGAGCATTAGTAGTAGTTGCGTAGTAAGTCGTCCGTTAGTCGTTGTTGTTTTTGTCTTAGTCGTTGTAGCTAGAGTAGGAGGTAACTTACTAGTTTGTAGAGTAGTAGTAGAAAGACGTTATGGTTAGTAGTAGTTGTATTGTAGTAGCAGGTTCGTAGCAGAAGGAAGGCCGCAACCGTTGCAGCCGCGCAGAGTGCTTGTAGTATTCTAGCTGTAGTAGCAGCCATCGTAGTAGGAAATAGTAATCCTTAGTAGTTTCGTTAGAAGTAGTAGTCGTACCAGTAGCGCCAGTACTAAGTACTAGAAGAAGTTGTAGGAGTAGGAGTTGGTGTAGGAGCATGAGTTGTAGTTGTAGTAGTAGTAGAGGTAGTAGTAGTATTAGTAGGAGTAGCAATAGAGTAGGAATTGGAGTAGTAGCAGTAATAATAGAAGTAGTTCTAGTATTAGGTATAACAATAGTAGTAGAAGTAGTAGTAGTAATATCAACGACTATAGTAATAGTAGTCATAGTAATAGAAGTAATTGAACTACTAGTTGCAGTAGCAGTAGTTGTTGTTGTTGTTGTAGTAGTAGTAGTAGCTGTAGTAGTAGGAGGAGTGGCTGTAGTAGTAGTAGTAGTAATAGTGATAGTAATAGTAGAAATTGTAGTACTAGTAGTAGTAGCAGTATCCGTAGATGTAGTAGTAGTAATAGTAGTAGTAGTAGTAGTAGAAGAAGAAGCAGTAGTACTAATAGTAGTAGCATTAGCCGTAGTAGTAGTAGTTGTCATAGTACTAGTAGTAGTAGGATTAGTTGTAGTAGTAGTAGTAACAGAAGTGGTTGGATTAGTATTTCTAGTAGTAGTGGTGGTAGTAGTAGTAGTAGTAGTAGTAATAGTAGTATTTGTAGCAATAGTAGTTGTAGTGACTGTAGCAGCAGCAGTAGTAGTAATAGTAGTATTATTAGTAGTAATAATAATAGTATAGGAGGAGTAGTAGTAGAAGTAGTGGGAGTAGTAGTAGAAGTAGAAGAAGTGGGAGTAGTAGTAGAAGTACAAGAAGTGGTAGTAGTTGCAGTAGTAGCAGTAATAGCAGTGGTATTTGTAGTAGATGTTGTAGTAATAGTAGTGGTTAGAGTAGTAGTTGTAGTAGTAGGAGCCACAGTAGTAGTCTTAGTAGTTGTAGTATTTGTAGTATAGTAGTAGTAGGAGGAGGAGTAGTAGTAGGAGGAGTAGTAGTAGTAGTGGTAGTATTGGTAGTTGTAATAGTAGAAGTTGTAGGAGTAGTAGTGCTGCTAGTAGAAGTTGTTGTTGTTATAGTAGTAGCAGCAGCATTAGCAGCAGTAGTAGCAGTAATAGTAGTAGTCAAATTAGCTGTAGTGGTAGTGGTAGTAGTAGGAGCAGTAGAAGTAGTAGTAGTAGTTGCGGTAGCATAGTTGGAGTAGTAGCAGCTGTTGTAGTATTAATAGCAATAGTAGTCGTAGTAGTAGTAGTAGTAGCATCAGTACAAGCTGAAGTAGTCAGAGCAGTAGTACTAATAGTGGCAGCAGCAGTAGTAGTACTATTTGTTGTAGTAGTAGTAATACTAATAGCAGTAGGAGTAGTAGTAGGAGTGGGAGTAGCAGCAGTAGTAGTTGTTATTGTTATAGCAGTGGAAAAGTCATAGTAGTAGTAGTTGTAAGAGAAGTAGAAGGACTTCTAGAAGTAGTAGTAATAGTTGTAGTAGTAGTTGTTGTTGTTGTTGTAGTAGTAGTTGGAATATGAGTATGAGTGGTACTAGCGGTAGTAGTAGTAGTGACTGTGGCAGTGGTCATAATAGGCATAGTAGCAGTTGTAGTAATAGTAATAGTAATAGTTGTAGTAATAGTAGTAGTAGTAGTAGTAGTAGTAGTAGTAATTGTAGTAGTAGTGGTAATAGTTGTAGTAGTAGGAGTACTTATAGTAATGTAGTGGCAGTTGTACTAGCAGAAAGTGTAGTTATTATAGTCACAATAGAAGTAGTCATGGCAATTGCAGCAGTAGCCATAGTAGTAGTAGAAGTAGTAACAGTAGTAGCAATAGTTATGGTAGTAGTAGTAGTTGTAGTGGTAGGGGGAGTAGTTAGATTAGTAGTAGCAGTAGTAGTAGAAGTGGTAATTTGAGTAGTAGTAGTAACAGAAGCAGCAGTAGTAGTAGCAGCAGTGGTAGTAGTAGTAGCAGAAGTAGTAGTAGCAGTAGTAGCATTAGTAGTAGCTATAGTTGTAGTAGCAATAGTAGTAGTTGTAGGAGTAGTAGTAGTAGTAACAAAAGTAATAGTAGTAGCAGTAGGGATAGTAGTAGTAGTAGTAGTATTAATAGTAGTCGTAGTAGTAGCATAAGTAGTTGTAGTAGCAGTAGTTGTAGGAGGAGTAGTAGTAGGAGTACTAGCAGGAGTAGTAGTAGAAGTAGCAACAACAGCAGTAGTTGTTGTAGTCATAGCAGTATTCGCGTAGCAATTGCAGTAGTAGTAGTAATACTAGTAGCAATAGCAGTTGTCATAGCAGGATTAGAAGTAGTAGCCGTAGTAGTAGTAGTAGCAGCAGCAGTAGCAGTAAGAGTAGTAGAAGTAATGGTAGTAGTAGTTATAGTGGTAGAATTAGTAGAATTAGTAGTAGGACTAGAAGTAGCAGAGGAAGTAGTAGTACGGGTAGTAGTAGTTGTGGTAGTAGCAGTAGTATCAATTGTAGTCGGAGTAGCGGTAGTAGTAATTGCAGTAGTAGTAGTAGGAGGAGGAGAAGGAGGAGGAGGAGCAACAGCAGCAGTAGTCGTAGTAGCAGTAATAGTAGTAGTTGTAGCAGTAGAATTTGGAGTAGCAAAAGTAGCAGCAGTAGTAGAAGTATTGACCATAGCAGTTGCAGTAGTACTACTAGTAGTAGTAGCAATAGTTGTAGCTGTTGTAGTAGTAGTAGTAGTAGCAAAAGCCATATTATCAGAAGTATTTGTAGTAGTAGTAGTAGCAGCAGCCGCAGTAGTGATAGTAGTAGCAGTAGTCATAGTAGTATTAGCAACAGTACCAGTAGAAGTAGTAGTCATAGTAGTAATTGAGGAAGTAGTAGTAGCAGTAGTCGTAGTAGTAGTGGCAGTAGTTGTAGTAGTTGTAGCAGGAGTTAGAGTAGCATTAGTAGCAGTTGCAGCAGTTGTCATAGTAGCAGTAGCAGTTGTAGTAGGAATAGTAGTACCAATAGCAATCGTAGTGGTAGTAATAGTAGTACTAGCGGTACTAGTAGTAGTTGCAGTAGAAGCTGTAGTAGTAGGGGTGGTAGTAGTGGCAATAGTAGTGGTGGACATATTAGTATTAGCAGTGGTAGTTGTAGCAGCAGTAGTAGTACTAGTACTAGTTATTGTGGTAGTTGGAGTAGTCGTAATAGTAGTCGTTGTTAGAGTAGTAGTAGTAGTAGTGTAGTGGAAATAGTAGTAGTAGTAGAATTAGCAGGAGTAGTAGTAGTAGTAGTTTCAGTAGCGGTAACAGTAGTGGTAGCAGTAATAATAGCAGTAATAGCAGTAGTTGTTGTAGTGGTAGAACCTATAGTAGCAATAGGAGTAGTAGTAATAGTAAAAGCAATTGTACTAGTATTAATAGTAGCTGTTGTTGTTGTCGTAGTAGTAGTAGTAGCAGTATTACTCATAGTAGTAGTAGCAGCAGTAGTTGTAGTTGTTGTTGTAGCAGTCGTAGTAGTGATAGTAGTAGTGATAGTAGTTGTTGGTATAGTAGTACTACTAGTAGTATTGGTTGTAATAGTAGCTAAATTGGCAATAGCGATAGTAGTAGTGGTAGTAGTAGTACTAGTACTAGTAGCAACAGTAGTAGTAGTTATCATTGTTGTTGTAGTAGTAGTAGTTGTTGTTGTTGTTGTAGTAGTAGTAGTAGTAGTGGTAATAGTATTAGTAGTAGTGGGAGTAGTAGTAGGAATAGGAGTAGTAGTAGTAGCAGAAGTAGCAGCAGCAGCTACAGTAGTAGTAGTAGTAGTAGTCGAAGTAGATGTAGTAGTGGTGGTGGTTGTAGTAGTAGTAGTACTAGTTGGGGTAGCATAGTAGCAATAGTAGTTGCAGTAGTATTATTAGTAGCAGTAGTAGTTACAGTAGTAGTAGTAGTAGCGACAATACCAACTGAGGTAGTTGGAGTAGTAGTAGTTATAGTGGCAGCAACAGAAGTAGTAGTAGTAGTATTTGTAATAGTGGTATTAGTAGAAGTAGTAGCAGCAGCAGTAGTATTAGTCGCAATAATAGTAGTCGAAGTAGATGTACTAGTAGTGGTCGTGGTAGTAGTAGTAGTAGTTGTTGTTGTTGTTATTGTGGTAGCATAGTAGTAATAGTAGTTGTAGTAGTATTATTAGTAGCAGTAGTTGTAGCAATAGTACCAGTTGAAGTAGTTGAAGTAGTAGTAGTAATAGTGGCAACAACAGCAGTAGTAGTAGTATTTGTAGTTATAGTATTAGCAGCAGTAGTAGTAAGAGTAGTAGGAGTGGCAGTCGAAGTGGTAGCAGTAGTAGTAGTAGTTGTAGTAGCAGGAATATGAGTACGAGTGGTACTAGGGGTGGTAGTAGTAGTAGTAGTAGTAGCAGTGGCAGTGGTCATAGTAGGCATAGTAGCAGTTGTAGTAATAGCGGTAGAAGTAGTAATAGTAGTAGTAGTGGTAGTAATAGTTGTTGTAGTAATAATAGTAGTAGCAATAGGAGTGCTTATAGTAGTAGTAGTGGCTGTTGTACTAGAAGGAGTTGTAGTAATTGTAGTCAATAGAAGTTGTAGTGGTAGTTGCAGCAGCAGCCGTAGTAGTAGTAGAAGTAGCAGTAGTGGTAGGAGGAGTAGTTAGAGTAGTAGTAGTAGCACTAGTAGTGTAAGTGGTAATTGGAGTAGTTGTATTAATAGGATTAGTAGTAGTCGCAGAAGCAGTGGTAGTAGTAGTAGCAGTAGTAGCATTAGTAGTACAATATCTGTTATACCAGTAGCAGTAGTTGTAGGACTAGTAGTAATAGTGGTAGTAGAGTAGTAACACTAGTAGTAATAGTAGTAGTAAAAAAAGTAACAGAAGTAGGAGTAGTGATAGTAGTAGTAGAAGTTGTAGTATTAGTAGTAGTAGTAGGAGGAGGAGGAGCAGGAATAGTCGTAGTAGCAGTAGTTATAGGAGGGTAGTAGCAGGAGTAGTAATACAAGTAGTGGCAATAGAAGTGACAGTAGTAGCAGTTGTGGCAGTAGTAGCAGTAGTAGTAGTAGTTGTTGTTGTTGTTGTAGTGTTGCAATGGTAGTAGAAGTAGCAGCTGTAGCAGTAGTATTGCTCCTACTAGTAGTATTGCTGGTAATAGTAGTAGTAGCAGTAGTTGTAGCAGTAGCTATAGTCGCAGCAACTGTAGTTGTTGTGGCACTTGTAGTAGCGGCAACAACGGCAGTAGTAGTAGTAGTAGTAACAATAGAAGAATTAGTAGTAGTAGTAGTAGCAATAGCAGCAGCAGTAGTAGTAGAAGTAGTTATTGTAGTAGTAGTAGTAGTAACATTAGCAGCAATTATAGTAGTAGTAGCAATAGTAGTAAAAGTAGCAATAGTAGTAGTAGCAGTGGCAGCAATAGTAGTAGTAGTTATTGCAGCATAATCAATAGTAGCAGCAGTAGTTGTAGTAGTAGTAGTAGTAGTAGTAATAGCAGTCATAGTAGTGGTAGCAGTAGTGGTAGTGGTAGCTATAGTTGTGGTCGTTGTAGCGGTAGCAGTAGTAGTTGCGGCCTTAGGAGCAGTAGTAGTTGTGTTGTAGTAGTACTAGTAGTAGTAGTAGTAGTCGTAGTATTAGTAGTAACTATCGCAATAATAGTAGTCGTAGCTGTGGTATAGTAGTTGTAGTAGTAGTAGCAGCAGTAGTTGTAACATTAGTAGCTATTGGAGCAGAAGTACCAATAGCAATAGTTGTAGCAATAGTAGTAATAGTAGTAGTAGCAATAGGAGGAGTAGTAGTAGCAACAGTTGTAGTCATAGTAGTAGTAGTAGTCGTAGTAGCAGTAGCAGTAGTAGTAGTAGTTATAGTAGCAGTAGCAAAAGTTACAATAGTAAGTAGTAGGTGCAGTAGTAGTAGTAGTTGCTACAGCAGTAATTGTAACAACAGTAGTAGTAGCAGTGGTAGTAGCAGTAGCAATAGTAACAACAATAGTAGTAGTAGTAGTAATAGTAGTGGTAGTAGTTGAAGGGCCATATTAGTTGTAGTAGTAGTAATAATAGTATTAGTAGGTGTAGCCGTAGTAGTAGCTCTGGTAGTAATAGTAATAGTACTTATTTTAGTAATAGTCATAGCAGTCGTAGCAATAGTAGTAGCAGTAGAAGGAGGAGCAGTTGTAATAGTAGTAGTAGTAGCATCAGTAACAGCTGCAACAGGAGTAGTAGTTGAAGTAGTATCAATTGTAGTAGCTATAGGAGAAGTCATAGTAGTAGTAGAATTAGGAACAAAACAACAACAATAGAAGTAGTAGTAGTAGCAGCAGCAGTAGTAGTAGCAGTAAAAGTAGTAGTAGTAGTAGTAGTACTATAAGTAGTAGGGGTAGTAGTAATAGAAGTCGCAGGAGCAACAGTAGTAGAAGTAGTAGAAGTAACTTTAGGAGTAGTTGTAGTAGTCCTAGTAGTAGAAGAAGCAGCAGCAGTAGTAGTTGTTTCAGTTGTAGAAGTATTAGTAGTAGTAGTAGTAGTAGTATTAGTGGTTGAAGAAGCAGTGGTAGTAGTAGTAGTAGCAGCATTAGTAGTAGCAGTAGCTGTAGTTGTAGTTGTAAGAGCCGTAGTAGTAGTAGTAGCAGTAGCCGCGGCAACTGCAGTTTAAGTAGCACTAGTAGTAGGGATTGCACTAGTAGTAATAGTAGTGTTGTAATACTAGTAGTAGTTGTTGTTGTAGTACAGTAGTAGTAGCAGTAATAGTAGTTTTTGTAGCCATAGTTGTTGTAGTAGTAGAAGTAGTAGTATTAGTAGTAACCATAGCAACAACTGCAGTCATAGTAGTTGTAGCAGTAGAATCAATAGTAGCCGTAGTTGTTGTTGTTGTAGTTCTAATAGAAGTAATGATGGTTGTAGTGGTCGTAGTATTAGTAGCAGTCATAGTGGTGGTAGCAGTAGCAGTAGCAGTAGCAATAGCATTAGTAGTAGTAGTAGTCATCGCAACAGTAGTTGTAGTACCACTAGTAGTACCGGCATCACTAGCAGTAGTTGTAGTGTTGTATTAGTAGTAGTAGTAACAGTAATAGTTGGAGTAGCAGTAGTCGTTGTAGCTGTAGTTGCAGTAGTAGTAGAGGTAGTAGTAGTTGTAGTAACTTCAGCAACAATAGTAGTGATAGTAGTAGTAGTTGTTGTTTTAGCAGCAGTAGTAGTAGTAACTATGGCGGCAGCACAAGTAGTAGTTGCAGAAGCAATAGTAGTGGCAATAGTAATAGTAGTTGTAGTAGCAGCTGTAGTGGTAGTAATAGTAGTAGTATTAGCAGAATCAATAGTATCGGTAGTAGTTGCAGTTGTAGTATTAATAGTAGTAATAATAATTATAGTAGTAGTAGTAGTAGTAGTAGAAGTTGTAGTACAGGTGGCAGTAGCAGTAGTAGTTGCAATAGTCACGGCAACTGTAGTTGTAGTAGCACTAGTAGTAGTGGCAGCACCAGCAGTAGTAGTAGAATCATAATTGTAGTAGTAGTAGTAGTAATAGTAGTTGTATTCATTGTAGTTACATTTGTAGTAGTAGTAGAAGTAGTAGTAGTAGTAGTAGTAGTAGAAGTTGTGGTAACCGTAGCAGCAGCAGCAGTAGTAGTTGCATTAGTATAAGTAGTAGCGATAGTTGTAGTAGTAGTAATAGCTGTAGCAGTAACAGTAGTAGTAGTAGTAGTAGCAGAATCAATAGTAGTTGTAGTTGTAGTAGTAGTAATAATAATTATAGTAGTAGTAGTAGTAATAATTATAGTAGTAGCAGTAGTAGTAGTCGTAGTAGTGGTGCCAATAGCAGCAGTAGTAGCACTAGTAGCAAAAGTAGTAGCAGTGGCAAAAGATATAGTAGTAGTAGTGGTGGTAGCTATCGTAGTAGTAGTATTTGTAGTAGTAGTAGTAGTTGGATTAGTAATTATAGCAGCAGTAGTAGTAGTTGCAGCAGTAGTACCAATAGTAGCAGTTGTAGCAGTAGCAGTTGCAATAGTTGCAACTGTATTTGCAGTAGCGGTAGTAACGGTAGTAGTAGTAGTTGTAGTTCTAGCAACAGTAGCAGCAGCCGCAGTTTGAGTAGTAGTAGTTGTTGTAGTAGTTGTAGTAGCAGTAGTAGTAACGAAAGTAGTTGTTGCAGTAGCAGTACGAGTAGTAGTAGGAGTAGTAGTAGTAGTAGTAGTTCTACTAGTAGTAGCAATAGTAGTAGTTTTTGCCGTACTAGTAGCAGCAGCAGGAGTAGGAGAGTAGCAGTAGTTGTTATTATGGGAAAAGTAGTTGTAGTAGTTGTCGTTGTAGTAGTTGTAGTTGTAGTACTAGTAGTAGCCGTAGTTGTAGTACTAGTAGTGGCTGTAGTAGTATTAGTAGTAATAGTAGTAGTAGTCATAGTTGTAGTACTAATAGATGTAGTAGATGTAGTAGTTGCAGGAGTAGTAGTTGTAGTCGTAGTAGTAGCAGTAATAGTAGTAGTAGCAGTAGTAGTAATACTAGTAGTTGTTTCTACAGTAGTAGTAGCAGTAGAAGTAGTTAAAGTAGAAGAAGCAACTGCAATGGAAGCAGTAGTAGTTGCATTAGTAGTAGAAGCAGAAGTAATGGTAGTTGCTGTAGTAGTCATAGTGGCGGTAATAGGAATAATATTAGTAATAGTTACAATAGTAGCAATAGTAATAATAGCAGTAGTTGTAATAGTAGCAGAAGCAATAATAGAAGTTGTCATAATAGCTGTAAGAGTAGAAGTAGAAGTAGCAGCAGTAGTAGTTGTAGTAGAAGTAGCAGTAGTCGTAGTAGTAGCAGAAGCTGCAATAGCAGCAATAGTAGTAGGAGCAGGAGTACTTGTAGCAGTAGTAGTCGTAGTAGTCGTAGTAGTAGTAATGGGAGCAATAGTGGTAGTAGTACCCATTGTAGCAGTAGTAGCAATTGCAAAAGTATTTGTAGTAGTAGCAGTAGTGGTAGTAGTAGTGATAGTACAAGTAGTAGTACTAGTAGCTATACCGTATGTAGTAGAAGCAGTTGTAGTAGTAGTTGTAGCAGCAGTTATTGTAGTAGTAGAAGTGTTAGCAGCATTATGAGTAAGAGCAGCAGCAATTGTAGCAATAGCAGAAGTAGTAGTAGTAGTAGTAGTAGTAGTAGTAGTCGTAGTCGTAGTAGTAGTAGCAATAGCAGTAGTCGAAGTAGCTGTGGTAGTAGGAGAAGTTATAGTAGCAGTAGTAGTACTAGTAGTAGTTGGAGAAGTTGTGACAGTAATAGTTCTTGTAGGAGTAGTTATAATAGTAGTAGGAGTAGTAGAAGTAGTAGTAGTAGTAGTAGTAGTAGGAGTAGCAGTAGTAGCACTGGTAGTAGTAGTAGCTATAGCAATATTACTAGCAGTGGTAGCAGGAGTAGTAGTAGCAGCAACAGCAGTAGAAGTGGTTCTAGTAATAGTAATATTTGTAGTAGTAGTAGCAACAGTAGCAGTAGTACTAGTAGTAGTAGTTGCAATAGGATTACTAATAGTTGCTATTGCAGTAGTAGTCGCAGTAGTAGTGGTAGTGGTCGTCATAGTAGAATTAGTAGCAAGAGTAGTATTAGTAGTAGTCATAGCAGTAGTAGTTGCAGTAGTAGCAGTACAAGCTGTAGTAGCAGTAGTAGGAGGAGGAGGAGGAGGAGTAGTAGTAGTCGTAGAAGTAGTAGTACTAGTTGCAGTTGTAGTACTAGTAGTTGCCGTAGTGGAAGTAGTAGCAGTAGTAGTTGTAATCGTCGTAGTAGCAGTATCGCAGCTGTAGTACTAGTAGCAAGAGTAGTAGTAGGAGGAGGAGGAGGAGGAGGAGGAGTAGTAGTAATAGTAATACTACTAATAATAGAAGTTGTTGTAGTAGTAGTAGCAGTAGTATTAGTAGCAGCTATAGTAGCAGTAGTACCAGTAGTAGTTGTTGTAGTAGTAGTAATAGCTATAATATTTGTAGTAGTAATACTAGTACTTGTAGCAGTAGCAGTAGCAATAGTAGTATTAGTTGTTGTTGTTATTGTAGTAGTAGTAGTAGTAGTAGTAGTAGTAGTATTAGCGGCAGCAGAATCACTACTACTAATCCTTCTTCTACTTGTCGTACTACTACTATTAATCCTCCTTCTGCTACTACTATTGCTACCACTACTGATGCTGCTGTAACTACTACTTCTACTGCTACTCATACGACTACGACTAATGCTACTACTTCTACTAGTCTTGGACCCTACATGTCTTACTACTACTACCGCTACTATTGTAACTACTATTACTGCTGCTGCTGCTGCTACTGCCACTACTACAATTGGTACTACTACTACTACTACTACTCTACTGCTTGTACTACTATTACTACTACTAATACTAATACAACTACAACTACTTCTACGACTACTGTTGTTGCTACCGCTACTACTATTACTCATACTACTACTATTACTATTACTATTATTATTTCTACAACTACTATCATTACAACTACTACTACTACTAGTACTGCTACTACTCATACAACTGCTACTACTGCTTCTATTACTACTACTGCTGTTGCTGCTGCTACTACTACTTCTACTACTAGTACAATGACAACTACTACTACTCTTACTACTGCTACTACTACTACTACTACTAATACTACTACTAAAGCAACAACTATTCCAGCTCCTACTACTCCTACTACTACTGCTTTTACTCTTTTTACTCCTACTGCTACTGCTACTAATACTACAACTCCCATTACTACTACTGCTACTACCCCTACTCTAACAACTATTACTCAAATTACTACTACTACTACTACTACAACTACTACGACTAATGCTACTACCACTACTACTACTACTACTGCTACTACCACTATTACTACTACTACTACTACTACTACTACTACTACTACTGCTACAACTACTACTATTACTACCACTACTTCAACTAGTACTACTGCGTCTAGAACCACTCCAAATTTGGCTACTGCTTGTACTACTACTTCTGCTACTAGTTCTACTACAACTATTACTACTACTACTGCTACTGCTGCTGCTGCTGCTGCTACTACTACTACTACTAATAGTAATCTTACTACTCCAACTACAACTTCTACTACTACTATTACTACTACTAGTAGTATTACAATAACTACTACTACTACTCCGAAAACAACAACTACTACTACTACTACTGCTACTACTACAACTACTACTCCTACTACTACAACTCCTCCTCCTATTACTATGACTACTACTACTACTACTACTACTATTATAACAACAACAACAACTATTACTACTACTAATACTACTCATACTAATACTTCTACTCGAAACACTACTACTACTACTACCACCAATACTACCAGTACTTGAAGCGCAACTGCTACTCCTTGAACTACTACAACAACAACTACTACTACTACAACTATAACTACTACTACTACAACTACAACTACTACTACTAATACTACTATCACTAGTATAATTGCTACTACAACTACCCCTGCTGCTAGTGCTGCTACTACTACAGCTCCTACGATTACTACTACTCCAATGCCTACACCTACTACTACACCTACTACTACAGCTAATACTACTGTCACTACTATAACAACAACTACTACTACAACTACTACGACTACTGCAAGTGCGACTACAGCTACTACTATTACTACCACAACAACAACTACTACTATTCCTATTACAACCACAACTACTACAACTACCACGACCAGTACTACTACTATTACAACTACTACTTCTACAACTACTACTGCTACTACAAATACAATTGCTACTACTACTGCTGCTACTACTGCTACAGCTACTACTACTCCTACTACTACCACAAGCACTACTGTAACTACTACTACTGGTGCTGCGAGTACTACTACTACTACTACTACTACAACGACTACTAGGACGACTACTGCTCGTACTACTACTACTACTTCTTATGCTTCTACTCCTACTACTATTATTAATATGACTATTACTATAACTACTACTACTACAACCACAACAACTCCTACTACTACTACAACAACCACCACTTCTACAATTACTACAACTGCTACCAATACTAATACTCCTACAACAACTACTACCGCTATTAATGCTACTGCTACTCCTGCGACTACAACTAAAACTATAATACTACTCCTACTACTACTACTACTACTATTCAGACTACTACACCTACTCGTACACCTATTCCTACAGCAACTCCTACTACCATACTAATACTACTACAACAACTATTACTACTACCACTATTAACGGTAGTTCCACTACTGCTACTACTACTATTATACTACTACTAGAATTCCTAATACTACTATTACCACTACCACAACTAATACTTCTACAATGGCAACAACTACAAGTACTACTACTCCTCCTACTACTACTGCAGCTATTGCTACTACTCCTACTACTACTAGTACTACCACTACTACTACGACAACTACTACAACCATTACTACTTCAACAACAACTACTACAACTACTCCTACTATTAATCCTACTACTACTACTACTACTACTATTACTACGACTACTACTACTATGACAACTACTACAAGTGCAACAACTGCTGCTACTAGTACTACCACTACTACTGCTACTACTACTATAACTACTACTACATCTACAGCAACTACTACTTCTGCCACTACTATGACTACTCCTATTGCTACAACAACAACAACAACTACTACTACTATTACTACTACTACTACCACTGCTACTACTACTACTACTACTGCACCTACTACTACTACCACTACTAGTTCTACTACAACTACTAATACTACTACTGCTACAACTGTTGCTACTACTTCTACTACTCCTGCTACTACTCCCACTACAACTACTATTACTGCTACTGCTACTACTACTACTATTACTACCACTACTACTACTACTTCTACCACTATGACAACTACTACGACTACACACAACAACTACTATTGCTGCTACTGCTGCTTCTACTACTACTACCGCTACTACTACTTCTAACACTATGACAACTACTACCACTACAACTTCTATTATTATTACTACTACTACTACTACTCCAACCACAACTACCACTACTACTACAAGTCCTACAACTTTTGCTACTGCTACTACTGCTAATACAATTACTGCTACTACTACAACAACTATTACTACTACTGCTACAACTACTATCACAAGTACTACAGCTACTACAACAACAACAATAACTACTACCACCACTGCTCTTATGACTACTTCTTCAGCTATTACTACTACTACCACCACCACTAGTAATACGACTACTTCTTCAACTATTACTACTACTACTACTGCAAGTATTACTGCTAGTACTACTTCTATAACTACTCCTAGCGCCAATATTACTACTAATACTACTACTACAAATAATTCCTACTACTTCTGCTACTCCTAACACTCCTACGATTAGTACAGTTACGACAACAACAACAACAATAACTACTGCTGCTACTGCTACTCCTAATACAAGTAATATTACTACTACTACTACTACTACAACTACTATTCAGACTGCTACTACTACTACTACTCCTGCTCCTACTTCTACTATGACTACTACTACTACCACCACTACTACTACTATTACTACAACTCCAACTACCACTACCACTACTATTGCTAACTACTTCTATTGCGACTACTACAACAACTACTACTAGTACTACTAGTAGTACTACTGCCACTACTACTACTCCTACTACTAATACTATAACTACTATTACTACTATGACTACTACGATAACTACTCCTACTACTACTATTACTGTTGAAACCCCTACTTCTCTTATTACTACACCAACTAGTACTACCACCACCACAACCACTACTACAACCCCTACTACAATAACAACAACAACAACTACTACTCCTACCACCACCACTTCAACCATTATTATTACTGCTACTACTACTACTGCTGCTACTACTGCTACTGTTGTTGTTGCTACTACTACTACCACTATTAATACTCCTACTACTTCTACTATTGCTACTAGGATTACTATTACTCTAGCTACCACACCTACATGTACTACAATTACTACTTCTACTACTACTACTACTACTACTACTACTACTATAACTACTCTGACAATTACTACCACTAATACTACTGCTACTACTACTACTGCCACAACTCCTACCACCATAACCACAACTACTCCAACAACTACTCCTACCATAACTTCTACCACTACTACTATTTCTACTACTACTACTTCTCCCATTACTACTACTACTACTACTACTGCTACTCCTATTACTTCTACTATTACAACAACTGCTACTACTTCTACTAGACCTCCTACTATAACTACTCCTACCACAACAACTACTACTACCACTACAACAACTCCTACAACTACTCCTACCACTACTCCTACCACTACTACTATTTCTACCACTAATGCAACTATAACCACCACTACTACTACTGGTACTACTGCTATTGCTACTACTACAACTACCACTACTACTACTCCTAATACTCCTACAGTTACAACAACAACAACTACTACACTACTACTACTACTGCTGCTGCTACTACTAGTAATACTAACATTACTGTTACGGCTGCTATTGCTGCTACGACTACTACCACTACAATGACAACAACAACAACAATAACTACTATTGTTGATACTACTACTACTACTACTACAACTCCTATCGCTACTAATACTACTACTACTAGAACCACTGTGGCTACTATTTCTACAACTACTACTACTTCTACTAATACTACTTTCATTACTACTACAAGTACTTTCACTACTACTATTATTGCTACTACTACTGCAACTACTAGAACGACAACAGCTACTATTTTTGCTACTATTACAACAACAGCAACTAGTACTACTACTAATACTACTACCACTACTACAACTACTGCTACAACTACCACTGCTACTTCTACTACTACTACTATTACAACTACTCCTACTCCAACTCCAACTCCTGCGACTACTACTATAGGTTGTACAACTATTACTACTATAGCTAAGGGTGAGTAAAACCTATTTACTGTACTAGTTTTAGACATTTTAGTATCGAAATCATACTGATTTAGATAAATAATTGATTTTTTTAGTTTTGATTCTAAATTGGTTCTAAACTGGTTCTAAAACTGGTATATTAATTTGAAATTATTAATTTTAAAATCATATTTTATATTATAGTCCTATAAAAAGTTATTTTTAAATACACTAACAAGTCTAACATGCACATATTAAAAAAATTATACTTGAAAATGGGATAAACAATAGTTTCATTATTAGTTAAAACCTAAGATTAATTTTGTTTACATAGCTTCATATCTATTTCTGAAGTTAAGCCAATATCAGAGGGATTATGCTGTGCAGCAGTAGTAGATCATCCTTGACAAGTTGCCATGATTTCAGATGTCTTCACCTTGTCCTCTTTTCTTCCTCGCATTTGCTGTTTCAATTGGCTTACCACTTTGCAATTAGCATTCAATATGTGTAAGTTTGACAATAATTTTCTAATCAAAATCAACAGTTACAGGATACTAGAATCAGATATCTTTGCTAGCAAGTTCATTGGGACATAGATAAGCAATACAAGAAAATGGGATATCAGTCTAGAGTTAGAAATCTTTGCTGATAGCCTGATAAGTTCATAGGGATGCAGATAAACAAACCATGCTAACGAAAGCAGAAACATAGTGTAGGCATACGATTCTCCAGTTACAAAGAAATCATTCTCTTGTTACAGAATACTAGAGTAAGATATCTTTGCTGGTAGGTTCATAGGGACGCAAATAAGCAATATAAGAAAATGGGATTTCAGTCTACAGTTAGACATCTTTACTAACAGCCTGGCAAGTTGATAGGGACGTAGATAAACAAACCCTGCTGGCAAAAGCAAGAATATAGTGCCCAGCATATGATCTTCTAGTTATAAAGAAGTCATTCTCCACATACACTGGGTGTTCAGTGAAAAATGCCTGAGAGCATAAGACACAGAAAATTACTATAATGTAAATCCTGAAAAAATAAAAAAGTACTAATGCTTGAAAATCCATGCAGAAAGAGATATATATAACCAAAGAAATCAATAGTTAGAGAATACTAGAGTCAAATATCTTTGTTAGCAAATTCATAGAAATGCAAATAAGCAATACAAGAAGGTGAGATGACACCATGTTCACTATCTCATCCTTCTGGACCTTCTCAGTTCTCAGTGACGGGATGTCACCAATCCATGCCATGCAGAATGAGATATATATACTAGAACATATCAATAGTTAGAGAATACCATAGTCAGACATCTTTGTTGGTAGATTCAAAGGAATTTCAGATAAGCAATACAAGAAGGTGAGATGGCACCAAGTTCACTATCTATCCTTCTGGACCTTATCAATTCTCAGTGATGGGATGTCACCAATCCATGCCATTTAGAAAGAGATATATATACTTGAGGAAATCAATAGTTAGAGAATACTAGAGTCAGACATCTCTGCCGGCAGATTCATAGGAATTGCAGATAAGCAATACAAGAAGGTGATATGACACCATGTTCACTATCTTATCCTTCTAGACCTTCTCAGTTCTTGGCGATGGGATGTCACCAATCCATGCCATAAAGAAAGAGATATATATACCTGAGGAAATAAGCAATTAGAGAATACTAGAGTCAAACATTTTTGTTGCCAGATTCATAGGAATTGCAAACAAGCAAATACAAGAAGGTGAGATGACACCATGTTCACTATCTTATCCTTTTGGACCTTCTTAGTTCTTAGTGATGGGATGTCACCAACCCATGCCATGCAGAAAGAGATATATATACTTGAAGAAATCAACAATTAGAGAATACTAGAGTCAGACATCTTTGCTGGCAGATTCATAGGAATGCAGATAAATTTTGTTTAGATAGTTTCAGATCTATTTCTGAAGTTGAGCCAATATCAGAGGGATTATGCAGTGCAGCAGTAGTAGATCATCCTTGCCATGACTTGAGATGTCTTCACTTTGTCCTCTTTTCTTTCTTACATTTGCTCTTTCATTTGGCTTAGCAGTTAGCATTCAATATGTGTAAGTTTGGCAATAATTTTCTAATCAAAATCAATAGTTAGAGAATACTAGAGTAAGATATCTTTACTAGTAGGTTCATAGGGATGTAGATAAGCAATACATGAAAAAGGGATGTCAGTCTAGAGTCAGACATCTTTGCTGACTGGTCTATAGGGACACAGATAAACAAACCTTGCTAGCAAAAGTAGGAACATAGTGCCCAGCATATGATCTTCCAGTTATAAAGAAGTTATTCTCCACATACATTGGGTGTTCAGTGATAATGCTTGAGAGCAAAAGACACAAAAAAGTACTATAATGTAAATCCAGAAAGAACAAAAAAGTACTAATGCTTCGAAATCCATGCAAAAAGAGATATATATACATGAAGAAATCAACAGTTAGAGAATATCATAATCAGACATCTATGCAGGTAGATTCATAGGAATGTAGATAAGCAATACATGAAGGTGAGATGGCACCATGTTCACTATCTTATCCATATGGACCTTCTCAGCTCTCAGTGATGGGATGTCATCAATCCACGCCATGCAGAAAGAACCTACAGTTGTATTATTCAATCAGTAGAGCAGCAGAATAAATTTAAGTATATTAAAGAGAGAGTTGGGTAATACAACAAGATGTCAAGATTAAATTTAAGATAAAAAATTAAAATTTAAGTGCTAACCTTTACATCTGACTAATTTTCAATTGGATTATTTCCCAAGTCAAGTAGTAGTAGCAGTATACAAAATGTACAAGCTAAGTTATACAAAATTTAACTCACATTCCCAAAATTACATGCATCAAGAAAGAACATTAGTCATCGATTAAGATTATTGTTTCCATTTTGCTCGTCATTTCTGCAATTATAAAGATAAAACATGTGAAATATTTAGCGTAAATATTAAAATCAATAATTAATTTCTACATAAATAATACAATGAATAAGTAATGTTTATCTTCGGATATTTTTTCAATTTCATCAAGTGTCTCCTCAGTATTAATAGAAGAAGTAGTAGAACACAACCAATCTTGTGTACAAATAAGTGCTTCCAACATTTTTTCAGATAGAGAACTTCAAAATTGATCAAGAACTCGACCTCCTGTACTGAAAGATGACTCCGAAACAACGGTAGATATTGGCATAGCAAGAACATCTTTAGCCATCATGGAAAGAACTGGATACTTACCACTGTTTATTTTCCACCAAAGAGGAATATCAAAATTTTGTGCCTCATCTTCATGTTCCTCCTCCAAATACTTATTCAATTCTGTTTTGCAAGTGGAAGTGTTTTGTTTTGCTTTTGCTTTTCTCAATTCATCTTGAACTAGCTGAACTACATCAAGATTACTTGTTCCAATAGCATTACTTTTTTTATTAGTTTAACTCTTGCAATACTATGGGAATAAGATGATGATTGTTCTATAGATGAATATTTTTGAAAAAGTCTATCCAAAACATTCTTCACTTTACACTTCAACACATTGACTTTTTCATTCTCATAGCTTTCCTTAATTATCCACTCTACACTCTCTAGCTTCAGCCTAGGATCAAACACAGACGCTATAAATAGCATAATATTAAGTTTTTCAACATTTGCCAATTCATACTGCAACTACCACTACTACTATTGCTAATACTCCAACTACTACTAATACTCCTCCTACTACTGCTTTTATTACTACTCTTACTACTACTATACTACTACAACAACTACTACTACTCCTGCTACTACTACAACGACTACTAGTACTCCAATTACTACTCCTACTCTTACACCTATTCCTACTTCTACTCCTACAACTACTACTACCACCACCACCATTACTACTACTTATTCTACTACTACTACTACTACTACTACGACTACTACTATTAATACTATGACTACTACTACTATTGCTGCTACTGCTACTATCACTACGACCTCTTCTATTACTCCTACAAGTGCAACTACTTCAACTGCTATTAACTACTAATACTACTACTACAGCTACTACTGCTTCCACTACCACTACTACTACTACTACTACTACTACTACTACTAGCCCTACTTCTATAACTGTTGTTACTTATGTTGCTACTACTACAACTACTACTACTACAACTACTACTTCTGCAACTAATACTGCTATTGATTCTGCTGCAGTTGTTACTATTACTACTACTACCACTCCTTCTCCTGCTCTTACACCTACTCCAACTCCTACTCCTACTGCTGCTACTACTACTACAACTACTACTACTTCTACTAATACTACCACTACTGCTCCCACTCCTGTTGCTACTTCTACTCCTACTCCTGTGACTCCTACCATTACTGCTGACACTACAATCACTACTTCCACTACTACTGCTACTACTACCACTACTTCCACTACTATTACTACTACTACCACTTAATGACTACCACAACTACTGCTACTATTACTACTGTTACTACTATTATTACTACTACTACTATGACTAATAGTACTACTACAGTTACTATTGCAACTACTACACAACTAGTACTGCAGCTACTGTTTCTTCTACTGTTACAACAACTACTACTACTATTATTACACCTACTACTACTGCTGCTTCTATAACTACTACTACTACAACTTCTGCTACTCTTACTACTTCTACAACTACTACAACAACTACTATTACTACACTACTACTATAACAACTAGTACTAATACTACTACTCTTGCAACTATTACTATTACTACAACAACAACTACTACTAATACTACTACTACTACTAGTAATAATACTACTTTTACTGCTACTACTACTAACACTAACACTACTGTTACTGCTGCTGCTGTTGCTACTGCTACGACTACTACCACTGCAACAACAACTACTACTACTACTGCTGTTGTTGTTGTTGTTACTGCTACTACTACTACTATTACTACACTACTACTACATCTACTTCTGCTAGTACTGCTACTACTCTTAAAATAATTACTATTACTACTACTACTACTCTTACAACTCCTATTGCCACTAATACTACTACTACTAGAACCACTATAGCCACTATTTCTACTACTACTACTATTGCTAATACTAATACTACTACTACTACAAGTACTACCACTACTGCTACTGCTGCTACTACTACTAGTACTACTACTACAGCTACTGCTACTAGAACCACTACGGCTACTATTTCTACTACTACAACAACAACAACTACTACTACTAATAATAATACTACAATCACTATTACAACTGCTGGAAGTACTACCATTGTTTCTTCTACTTCTACTACTATAGGTCGTACAACAACTACTACAGGTGCTTCAACAACTACTACTACTACTAATACACCTTTCACTTCAATAATTACTACTACTACCACTACTACTACTACAAATCGTACTACTACCACCACTACTACTACTACAACAACAACTACTACTACCACAGCTACTGCTACTATTTCTAATACAACTTCTACAACTACTACTACTGCTACTACCTCTACACCTACTACTACTACAACAATAACTACTACTACTACAACGACTCCTCCTCCTCCTACTTCTACAAAAACTACTACTACTGCTGTTGCTGCTGCTACTGCTACTACTACTACTACTACAACAACAACTACTACTATTACTACTACTACTACTACTACTGCAACTACTATTATTGTTGCTACTATTATTACTTCTGCTGCTACTAATACTACTAATACTACTAATACTACTACTACTACTACTACTACTACATATGTTACTACAATTATTGTTACAACTACTTCTACTACTGCTACTACTACAACTACTACTCCTACTACTGTTATTACTACTGCTACTACTAGTTCTATTGCAACTACTATAATAGCTACTAACACTACTACTAGTGCTTCTACCGCTACTACAACTACTACTGCTACTACAACTACTACTACATCAACTATTACTGCTACTACAACTACTACTTCTATTGCTACTTCTACTACTATTGCTCCAACTACTACTACTACTACTACCCAAGCTCCTACTTCTACCTCATATCCTACACCAACTCCTAGTACAACAACTACTACTATTACTTGTACTATAACCACTACAACTACCACTACAACAACTTCTACCACTGCTACAAGTAGTACTACTACTAGTACTATAACCATTACAACTACTACTACAACTTCTACTACTGCTACTAGTACTATTACTACTACTACTGCTACTGTTACTACTACTACTATTACTACTAGTACTGGCACCACTACTACTACTACAACAACTAATGTTGCTGCTGATGCTGCGGCTACAACTCGTACTACAACTACTACTACTACTCCTACTACTATTAATACTACGACTGCTACTACAACTACTGCTACTACTACAAGTACTTCTACTACAAGTACAATTAATACTTCGACTACTACTGCCACTAATACTACTACTACTTCTACTACTGTTACTACTACTACAGCTACTGCTACTACTACTATAGCTACTACTATTACTACTACTATTACTACTACTACTACTACTACTACTACTACTACTACTACTTCTACTACTGCTGCTGCTACTACTACTATTACTTCTTCTTCTACAACTACTACTGCCGCTACTACTGCTACTACTGCCACTACTTCTACTATTACTAGTACTTCATATTTTACGACAAGTACTGCTACTAGTAGTACAAATGCTATTGCTATTACTGCTTCTACTTCTCTTACTACTACTACAACTACTACTTCTACTACCACTAGTGCCATTACTGGTACTACTATTTCTGCAACTACCTCTAGCACTTCTATTGCTACTCCAATTACTCCTCCTCCTCCTACTACTACTATTCCTACTACTACAACAACTACTACTACTCGTCCAATTACTGCTACACCTACTACTATTATGACTTCTAGTACTACTACTACTACTACTAACAGTACAACTACTACAAATGCTAGTACTGCCACAGCTACTTCTACTGCTACTACTACAACAATAACTACAACTGTTACTACTACTGCTGTAACGCCTAGCATACTACTACTACTACTACTACTATTACTAAGACTACTACTTCTACTACTACTACTACTAGTACAACAACTATTAATACTACTACTACTATTACTAAGACTACTACTTCTACTACTGCTACTACTACAACAACAACAACTATTAATAATAATAATACTACTACTACTACTCCTAGCACTATTTATACTACTACTACTACTTCTAATACTACTACTCCTCGTCCTCCTCCTCGACCTCCTCCTCCTACTACTAGTAGTACCACTACTACTACTACCACTCGTACACCAACTACTACACCTACTACTACCTCTGCTACTAGAACTACTACTAGTACAACTACTCCTATTACTGCTACCCCTACTACTACTATAACTACTACTTATATGCCACTACTACTATTGCTACTACAACTAAAACCACTACAACAACTACTACTACTATCATGACAACTACTACTCTTGCTACTAATACTACTAGAGCCACTGCCACTACTACAACTGCTACTACCTATACTACTACAACTACTCCTACAGCTACTACACTACTATTACAACTATTGCTACTGGCACTACTACAACTCCAACAACTACTACTCTTCCTACTACTAACACAACAACAACTACTACTACTAGTATTTCTACTAGTGCTACTTCTACTACTACTAGTACTACTACTGCTACTGCTACTACTACTACTTCTACTATTACTACAGCTACTACAACTAGTACTCCTACTGCTACTGGTACAACTCCCACTACTACTACGAATACTACTACCACTACTACTACTACTACTACTACTACTAATACTATTACTACTACTACTCCAGCTACTACTACTACTATGACTACCACTACTACTGCTACTGCTACTGCTACTACTACTACTACTACTACGACTACTACTACGACAATAACTACTACAACAACAACTACTACTACTACTCCTACTACAACAACTACTCCTAATACACCTACTACAACTACCACTATTACTACTACAAAAACTAGTACTCCTACAACTACTACAATTATTACTAGTACTATTTTTATTACTACTATGGCTACTACTACTATTAGTAAAATTACTGCTACTATTACAGCCACTACTCCTATTGCTTCTATTACTACCGCTACTGCTACTATTAATACTATTGCTACATCTACAACTGCAACCACTGCTACTACTACTACTACTACTATTACTACAGCTACTACAACTACATCTACTGCTACACCCACTATTACTCCTACTACTACTACAACTACTCTTACTATGACTACTCCCGCTATTACTACCGCCATTCCTACTTCTACTATGACTGCTATTACCCCTACTACTATGACTACTACTACTATACTACTACAACTACTACGACTAATACTATCGCCACTTTTGCTATGGCTACTATGGCTACTATTACTAGTACTACTGCTTCTACTTCTACTACAACTACTACGACTAATACTATCGCCATTTTTGCGACTACTAGTACTATGACTACTACAACCCCTACTTCTACTACTGGTACTACTACTACAACTAATGCTACTGCTACTGCTACTACTACTACATCAACAACAACAACAACTACCACTACAACTAATGCTACAGCTACTGGTACTACTACTACTCCTCCAATTCCTACCACTAATACAACAGTTGTTGTTGTTGTTGTTGTTGCTTCTAATAGTCATACTGCATCTACTACTAGTACTGCTACTACAACTACAACTACAGCTACTATTACTACTACAACTACTACTAGTATTGCTACTACAACTACAACTACTATTAATACTACTACTACTACTACTACTACTACTACTACTACTAATAATAATAATAATAATAATAATCATAATCATAATCATAATAATCATAATAATACTGCTGCTACTACTCTTGCTACTACTACTATGACTACAACTACTACTACTTCTATTGCTACTACAACTACTAATACTATTGCTACTACAAGTAGACTACAACTAAAACTGCTACTACAATAACTACTCCTATTACTACTACTAATACTGCTACTACTACTACTTTTACTACTACTACTACTACTACGACTACAACTACTATTACTACTACTACTACTACTACTACTACTACTACTACTACTACTACTACTACTACTACTACTAATACTACTGCCACCACAACTATGACTCCTACTACTACTATACTACAACTCCTCCTACTACTATTACTAATACAACAACAACAACTACTACTACTTCTATGACTACTACTACAACAACTACTCCTATTACCCCTCCTCCTACTACTACTATGACTACCACTCCTACTATTACTGCTACTGCTACAAATACTACTATGATTACTCCAACTCCTACACCTTCAACAACTACTACTGCTACTATTATTCCTCCCACTACTACTACAACAACTACTTCTACTATTATTACTGCTACTAATACTACTACTACAACTACTACTCCAACTATTGTGATTTCAACTACTACTACCACTGCTACTACTGCAACTACTGCTACTACTTCCATTGCCGTTACTACTACTGCTATTACTACTTCTGTTGCTACTACTACTCCTCCTCCTCCTACTACTACTACTCCTACTACTACATTCACTACTACTGCTGCTCCTACCATAACAGCTACTCCTACACCTACTACTATTTGTACTACTACAACTACAACGACTATTACAACTACTTCTACTACTATTGCTACTACAACTATTGCTACTAGAGCTACTACTACTACTGCTGTTGCTGCTACTGTTGCTGCTACTACTATTACTACTACCACTACGACTGCTACAGCTACTACTACAACCACTATAACTACTGCTACTGCTACGGCTACAACTCCTAGTACTAGTACTACTACAACTACTGCTACTCTTACAAAGATTACTACTACAACAACTACTATTACTTCTACTACTTCTACTACTACTACTACAGCAACAACAACAACTACTTCTACTATAGCTACTAGTATTGCTACTTCTAATACTACTACAACTACTTCTACTAGTACTACGACTACTCCTCCCCCTCCTCAAACAACTACTACAAATACCACTATTGCTACTACTACTACTAGTACTACTACTACAACTACTACTCGAGCACCAACTCCTATGCCCAAAACTACACCTACTACTACTACTTCTACTACTACTGTGACATTTACTACTACTACTATTACTACTACAAGTACTACTATTTCTACTAATACTACTACTGTGACAATACTACTGCTGCTGCTGCTACTACCGCTACAACCTCTACTTCTACTACTACTTCGACTACAAGTACTTTTACTACTACCATTGCTCCTACTGCAACTACTATTACTACAACTACTACAACTACTACTATTGGTACTCCTCCTAATACTACTACTACTACAACAACAACTACTACTACTGCGAAGGATACTACTTGTATTACTACTACTTCTACAACTACTCCAACACCAACTCCTACTCCTACTACTATTCCAAATACTACTACATCTACTACTGCTACTACGACTTCTATAGCTACTACTGCTACTATTACTACTTCAACTACGACTATTACTGCTGCTACTAATGCTACTACTGCTGCTGCTGCTGCTACTGATACTACTACTACTATTACAACAACAACAACAACTACTACTAATACTACCAGTACTCCTACTACAACTACTACCGCAAGTGTTACTACTGCTGCAACTCGTGTTGTTGTTGCTGTTGCTACTGCACCTACTACTATTGTGGCCACTCCTACAACTCCTACTATTGCCACTACTCCTCCTCCTATTACCACTCGTACTCCAACTCCCTACTACTACTACTTCTACTACTACTACTACTCCTCCTGCAATTGCTACTACTAATACCCCTACTAGTACTAGTACAATTACTACAACTTGTACTTCCTCTCCTACTCCAACTCCTACTCCTACCCCTACTCGGACAATTACATCTACTATAACTACTACTGCTACTAGTTCTACTATTACTGCAATTACTACAATTACCACTACTACTCCTATTGCTACTACAGCTACTATTAGTGCCAATAGTACTACTACTACAACAACAACTAATATTGCTATTGCAACTACAATTACTACTTCTATTACTAGTACAACTGCTACTACAACTCCAACTCCTACTGCTGCTACAACTCCTACTGGTACTACTACAACCACTGCTCCAACAACTATTACTCCTACTTCTACTCTTACTACTGCTACTACCACTACAGCAACAACTACTACTAATACTTCCAGTACTACAACAACAACAACTACTACTAAAACTATTACTCCTTCTCCTGCCACTTCTACACCTACTACTACTACTACTATTATTATTATTACTACTACTACTACTACTACTACTACTACTACTACTACTACTACTACTACTACAACTATTACAACTACTACGGCTACTACCGCTACTACTATTACTACTACTATTAGTACTACTACTACTAATGCTACGACTACTACTTCTACTACTACAACTACTACAACAACTACTACAACTACTTCTGCTCCTTCTACTAAATCAATTACTACTACTTCTACAACTACTACTCCAGGTAATACTACTACTCCTACAACTACTACTCCTACAACTACTCCTACAACAACTACTACTACAACTACTACACTACTACATCAATTACTTCTACTACTACTACTACTACTACTACACTACTACATCAATTACTTCTACTACTACAACTACTACTACTTCTACCACACCAACTACAATTAGTACTACTACTACTAGCACAACGACTACAACTACTAGTACTTCTATTACTACTACTTCTAGTGCTTCTACAGCGACTACTACTACTACTACAACAACAACTCCAACTACAACTACAACAACTACTACTACTTCTACTACTACTACTCCTCCTCCTACAAGCACTACTTTTACTCTTATTGCTGCTACTACTAGTCCTACTACTACTACTACTACCACCACCACCACCACCACCATTGCAAGTACTTCCATTACGACAACTACTAGTACGAATACTACTACTACTGCTACTATTACTACTACTACTACTAGTATGAATACTACTACTAGTAGTACTCCTACACCTCGTACTACTACTGCTACTACTACTACTACTAGTACTACTGCCACCACAGCTACTACGATAATAACTACTACTACTGTTGCTATTATTGCTGCACCTCCCAGTACTACCACTACTAATGCTACAACAAATACTACTATTACTAAGACTACTAATACAACAACTACTACTCCTACTACTACGAGTACATCTACTACTACTACTACTACAAAAACTACTACTACCACTACTACTACTACAACTATTACAATTACTACTGCTACTAGTACTACTACAACTATTAATACTTCTACTACTACTTCTACTACAACTAGTACAACTCCTCCTCCTCCTACTACTAATCCTACTACTACTTCTACTACCACTACTACTATTAAAACAACCAATACTACTACTACTACTATTTGTATGCCAACTACTACTCCTAAAACTACACCTACTACTACGTTTGCTAATAGAATTACCACTAAAAGTACCACTCCTATTACTACTGCTAGAATTACTACTAGTGGTACTTCAGCTACTACTAATACTGCGACTACAACTATAACTACTACTGCTACTACTACCACTTCTAGTACTACTGCAACTACTGCTGCTTTGACTCAACTACTATTGAGACCACTACTACTACTGCCACTGCTACTACTGCTTCTGCTACTACCCTTACTACTACTCCAACTGCTACCACTACTACACTACGACTACAACTATTCCTACTAGAACTACAACAACTCCAACAATTTCTACAATTCTTACTACTCATACTATTATTATTACTACTACTACTGAAACTACTACTACTACCACTACTACTACTACTTCTACTGCTGCTACTACAAGTACTCCTACAACTACCACTACTACTCCGACTACTACTGCTACTACTACTATTACTACTACTACTACTACTACTACTACTACTACTACTACTACTACTACTACTACTACTACTAGTACTACTACTACTATTACTACTACTACTACAACTATTGCTCCTACTACAGCTACTACCACTACATTTATTACAGCTACTACGACTGCTGCTCCTATGCTTACTACTCCAACTACTCCAACTATAGCTATTACTACTACTGCTATTACCACTCGTACTCCAACAACTACTACTACAACTCGTACTACCACTCCTACCACTACTCCAACAACAACAACTACGACAACTACTACAACAACTACCACTCCTACTACTATAGCTACAACCTCTAATTCTGCTTCCACTACTACTACTTCTACTACTACTAATACTACTATTACTTCTACTAATCCTATTGCTACTTTTAATACTATTTGTACTACTACTACTACAACTACTACTATTACAGCTGCTACAACAACTACTACTTCTTTTACTAGTATAACTACTACTACCCCTACTCCAACTCCTACTACTACCATAACTCCTACAACTACTACTACTACCACTGCTCCATCTACTATTACCCCTACTCCTACTCTAACTATAGCTACTACAACTAATACTACTACTACAACTATAACTACTACTAATATTACTACTCCTGCTGCTATATCAATGACAACTCCTATTATAACAACAACGACTACTACTACTACTGCTCCTCCTGCAGCTACTATTTCTAAGACTACTACTACAACTACTATTACAACTACAACTACAATAGCTACAACAATAACTACTGCTACTACTATTACTACAACTATTGCTGCTGCTACTACTACTACTACAACTACTACCAATACAACTACTATTGCAGCTGCTGACACTGCTGCTACTACTACTTCTACTACTACTACTACTACTACTCCTACTACTTATCCTACTAATATTACTACTACTTCTACTACTACTACTACTACTATTACTACTACTACTGCTACGACAATTATGACTACTACTACTGCTACTATTACGGCTAGTACTTCTGCCACTACTGCTGCTGCTAATACTTCGACTACTATTAGAACCACTGCTACTACTATTACTACTGCTATTCGAACTACTACCACTACTTCTATTACTGCAATTGCTACTATTGCTACTTCGACTACTGCTAGTACTACTACTTCTAGTACTACTACTCCTTGTGCCACACATACTCCTCTACCTTCTGCTGCAACAACAACAACAACAACTACTACTACTAATACTCCAAGCACCACTCGTACTCCTATTGCTACTACTAGCACTACTACTACTACTCCAACTCCTACTATAGCTACTATGAATACTCCTTCTAGTTCTACTACTACTACTCCAACTCCTACTCTAAGTACTACTTCGACCACTACAACTTCTTGCGCTACTACAACTACTTTTGTTCCTACAACCACTGCTACCGCCACTACTACTTCTGTAACAACAACTACAACTAATACTATAATTACTACTGCTTCTACTTTAGCTACTACTACTACTGCTACAACAACTATAGCTACCACCACAACTACCACTAGTGTTATTACTGCTACTACGACTATTGCTACAGCTGCTACTACTACTACTACTTCTACGACTACTACTAATTCTACTACCGCTACTACTGCTGCTGCTACTACTACTACTACTACTACTACATCTACTCTACTTTTCCTACTACTATTACTATTTCTACTACTATGAATGCAGCTACCGCTACTACAACTAATACAACTACTTCTATTTCTACTACTACTATTGCCACAATCACTACTATTGCTACTACTGCGACTATTGCCACTACTGCCACTACTACTACTACTAGTACTACTACCGCTGCTGCTACTGCTGCTACTACTACTACCACAACGACTGCTACGATTGCTGCGATTGCTACTAGCAACACAACTAGTACAATAATGACTACTACTACTAATGCTACTACGACCACTAGAACTATTACTACTACTACTACTACGATTACCACGGCTACTATAGCTACTGCTAGAACTTTTGCTTGTACTGCTTCTGCTACTACTACTACTACAACAATAACTACTACTATTGCAACTACTGCTACTACTTCAGCTACTACTACTACAACCACTACTACTACTACAACAACAACAATAACAACTACCACTACTACTACTAGTATGACTACTACTATTCCTCCTAGTACTACTACTACTACCACCACCATTACTTCTCTTACTATTACTACTATAGCTACTACTGCTACTACTACTACTACATCTACTGCTTCTACTACAGCTACTACTACTGCGACTACCACTACTACTACTACGGCTCTACTGCAACTAGTAATACTTCAACTACTACAACAACTATTGCTATTACTGCTGCTATTACTACTACAACAATAAAAACAACAACAACAACAACACCAACAATAACTACTACTCCTACTAGTGCGGCTACTACTTCCAATCCTACTACAACAACAACTACTGCTACTATTGTACTTACCACTATTGCAACTGCTACTATAGCTACAACTGCTACTATTGCTACTACTGCTACTGCTATTGCTGCTACTACTACACCTATTATAGTCCCAGCTACTACTACTACCACTATAACGCTGCTGCAAGCACTACTAAAGCTACTACTATTACTATTAGAACTGCTACTATGGCTACTGCTACAATTGCTACTACTGCTTCAGCTGCTACTATTACTAATTTTACTACTACTACCCCTACTTCTACTACCACTAATTCTACTACTACCACTACTTCTGCTACTACTAATGTTGCTTCTACTATTGTTGCTAATCTTCTTATTACTACTACTACTACTATTTCTACTGCTGCTACTACTACTACTACCGCTACAATGGCTACTACTGCTACCACTACTCTGACTCTACTACTAATACTATTGCTACTACTATTAAAATAACTACTACTACTACTATTGCTGCTACCACTATAATTCCTACTACAACAACTACTACTACAACTTCTACTACTTCTACTACAATTATTACTACTACAACTACCACTACTACTATTGCTGCTATACTGCTACCAGTACTAATTCTACTAGTACTATCACTACTGCAACTTCTACTACTCCACCATAGGTACTGGTATTACTGATACTACTACAACAACAACAATAACAAATACCAGAACTACAACTACTACTCCTACTAATGCTACTACTACTGTCATTCCTACTACAACTACTAATGCTGCTACTACCACTATACTCACAACCTTTGCTACTGCTACTACTACTACTACTACTACTGCTACTGCTGCTACAGTTACATCGACTATAGCTCCTTCACTTTCTACTACTACTACAACAGCTTCTCCTACCACTACTATAGCCACTACTACTATGACTACAACTGCTACTACAGCTACTACTATAACTAATACTTCCACTACTTTTACAGCTACTACTGCAACTACCGCTATAAATCTTGCTGCTGCTACTATTGCTACTACTCCTACTTCTACTACTACTAATTCTCGTACTACTACTACTTTTGCTACTACTAATGTTGCTTCTCCTACTGCTATTACTCTTACTACTACTACTATATTACTATTACGAATGCTACTCCTATCGCTACAGCTACTACTGCTAGAACAGCTATTACTGCTATCACTATTATGACTACTAATAACACTACGAATACAATTACTATTACATCAACAAGAACAACAACAGCTAATACAATTACTGCTACTACTACTATTGTTACTACAACTACTACTACTATAACTACTACTGTTGCTTCTACAACTGCTACTACAGCTACTGCGATAACTACTACTACTACTTCTACTACTACTACTACTCCTCCTACTACTACTACTACTATATCTACTAGTACAACTACTGCTATTACTGCTACAATTAATACTACTACTACTGTTACTACTATTGCTGCTACCACTATTGCGACTACTACTAGTATAGCCACTATTGCCGCTACTACTTCTACTATTACTGTTGCTGCTACTCCTACTACTACTGCTGCTGCTGCTCCTCCTACAGTTGCAATTTCTACTATTACTAATACTGCTATGACTTCTAGTAATGCTAGTACAATCACAACTAGTACAACAAAGACTACTACTATTACTACTACTATTGCTACTACTACTACTATAACTATTGTTGTTGCTACTACGACTACTACTACTACTACTACTTTGACTATTACTGCGACTAATACGACTACTACTGCTGCTACTACTACTATTGTTGTTACAACTACTAGTACTAGTACAGCAACTATTGCGGCTACTGCTACTACTATTACTACTAGTAGTAGTGCTTCTATTGTAGCTACTACAACTACTGCTTGTCGTACTGCTACTACTACAACTACTCCTACTACTACTAATACTGCTAGTGCAACTGCAACAACAACTACTGCTACTGCTACTACCACAACTAACGCTACTACTACTGCTACTGATGCTACAACTAGTGCTAATGCTCCTACTACTAGAATTGCTACTGCTACTAGTACTGTTACTACTACTATTGCTACTCTTGCTACTGCTGCTGCTGCTTCTACAGTTGCTGTTAGTACTACTACTAGTACTACTGCTACAACTGTTGTTGCTACAATCGCCGCTATTGGTACTACTAGTAATACTCCTACAACTACACCTACAACTAATACTACTACTGCTATTACTACTACTTCTACTCCTACTCCTACTCCTACTCCTACAACTCTAACTACTGCTACTTCTACTACTCTGTGTGCTACTACTAATACTACTCCAAATACGACTATTGCTACAACTGCTACTACTACAACTACCGCAATTACTACTACCACTTCTACTTCTGCTACTGATGAAATTGTTCCAACTACTACAACTAATACTACTTCTACTGCTGCTACTGCTACTACTGCTACTATAGCTCCTACTACTACCACCCCACCTACTGCAGCTACTACTAATATTGCTACTACTACTGCAACTACTGCCACTACTATACTATTGCTGCTGCTACACTATTACTACTGCTGCTAGCGCCACTACTACTATTCCTACCACCATAATTTCTATTGCCAGTGCTAGTACAACAACAACTACTACCAGTACTACAAGTACAGCGGCTGCTAATAATATTACTACTACTGCTCTTACTACTAATACCACTGCTACTCCTACTAATGCAATTGTTGATACTACTACTAGTTCTACTCCTATTACTACTGCTGCTACTACTAATACTACTACTACTACTACTACTAGTGCTACTACTGCTACTGCTACCACTACTGCTACTATTGCTACTGCTACTACCACTGCTATAATTACTGCTGCTGCTACTACTATTATTACTACTACTACTAATAATAATAATACTACAATAGCTGCTCATGCTGTTGCTTCTGCTATTGCTGCTACTACTACTACTACAACTCCTGCTCCAGCTACTACAACCACTACTCCTACTCCCAATACTGCTAGTACTCCTCCAATTCCTACTCCTACTCATACTACTAGTACTACTTCTATTACTACTACAACAACAACAACAACTAGTACTACTACTTCTTCTACTACTACAACAACAACAACTACTACTCTTGCTGCAGCTACTACTACTACTTCTATTGCGACTGCTATGACCCCAACTACTACTACTACTGCTGTAGCTGCTCCTACCACTTCTTTTCCTACTACTACTGCTACTTATACTAATGCAACAAATACTATTTCTACAACTATAATAACTACTACTACAACAACAACTACTACTACTACGGCTGCTACACTACTACAATGCTACTATTTCCCCTACTATTACTACCACTACTAGTAAAATTTTTTCTATTACTGCTAGTGCAACAACAACTACTACAACTGTTGTTGCTACTGCTATTACTAATAATATTACTAACACTGCTTCTTCTTCTTCTACTACTACTACTACTTTTCCTAATACTACGACTACTGCTACTGCTAGTTCTCTACTTCTCCTACTACTACTACTACTGCTACTACTACGACTAGTATGAATTCCACTGCTGCTACTATTGCTATTATTACTACTACTACTACAATTACTCAACTTTTCCTACTACTATTACTTCTACTACTAAGACTACGGCTACAAATATAGCTACTATCACGACTATTGCCTTTACTGCCACTACTACTACTCCTAGTACTTCTTCTGCTGCTGCTGCTGCTACTATTACTACGTCTATTGTGATTGCTACTATTGCTACTGCAAACAAAACTTGTACTATAATGACTACTGCTACTTCTGCTACTGCCACTACAACTACTACTACTACTACTACTTTTATTACCACTGTTACTATATCTACTACTATAATTACTGCTATTACTGCTTTTGCTGCTACTACTACAAGAACTACTACTGATGCAACTACTGCTACTATTACTACTGAAAATACTATAACTACCACTCATATTACACCTACTACAACCACTACTACTACAACTACAACTACAACCACAACTACTACTAATCCTAGTACTACTACTACTACTATCACTTCTCTTACTACTACAACTACTACTACTGAAACTACTACAACATCTACTACTTCTACTACAACAACTTCTACTGCAACTACTACTATGACTACTACTACTCTACTGCTACTAGTACTACTTCTGCTACTGCTACAACTACTGCTATTTCTATTGTTCCTCCACTACTAATGCTATTACTACTACTACTACAACAACAATAATACAAACAACAACTACTACTCCTACAACTGCTGCTACCATTGCCACTCCTACTGCTACTACTATAGTTGCTACTACTACTATAGTTACTACTATTGCTACTGTAACTACTACTCCTACTGCTACTACTAATTCTCCAACTACTACTACTTTTGCAACTACTAATGCTGCCTCTGCGACTACTACTACTCTTACTATTAATTCCCCTACTACTACTACTGCGGCTATTGCAACTGCTACTACTGCTACGACTGCTACTACTACAACTATTGCTACAATGGCTGCTACTGCTACCACCACTACGACTGCTACTAGTACTATGATTACTACTAGTACTACTACTGTAACTACTATTACAATAAGAACAACAACTACTACTATAGCTACTACTACTCCGACGACTACTATTGCTACAACAACAACTCTTGCTACTACTACTACTACTACAACTACTACTACGACTCCTACTACTACGACTACCTCTACTACTACTATAGTTAATATGACTACTACTATTACTACTGCTACTATTGCTACTATCGCTACTACTACAGTTGCTGGGACTACTCTGACTATTTCCAATACTACGGCTACTACTGCTACTGTTGTTGCTGCTACTGCCAATGCTGCTACCGCCACTACTGCTATTGCTATTATTATTACTACTACTGCTCTGACTGCTACTACTGCTACTACCAACACAACTAGCACAACAATGCCTACTACTTCAGTGGCTCCTACTACTACTACAACAACTACTACTTTGTTGTCGCTATTACAACTGCTACTATAGCTAGTACTACAACTTCTCCTAGTACTTCTTTCGCTAGTACTACTGCTACGACTCCCACTACTACAACTATTTCTACTACTACGACTACTACTACTATAACCACTACTACTACTACAACTATTGCAACCACTACTTCTACTACTGCAACAACTACAAGAATAAGAACTTCTACTACTACAACAACAACTACTACTACTACCACTACTAATACCACTATTAGAATTACAACTACTCCTAATACTATGACTACTACTAGTATTTCTCTTACTACTATAACTACTGCAGCTATTGCTACAACTATGACTATTACTACTATCGCAACTCCTACTACTACTGCTACAGCTGCTCCTACTGCGACAATTATGACAACTACTACTGCTCTAGTGCTACTAGTACCACTTCTACTACTACAACAATAACTGTTGCTTCCACTACTGCTACTACTATAACACTAACAACAGCAACAACAACAACTACTACTGCTCTACTACTAATAGCAGTATTACTGCAACTATTGCGTCTACTTGTACTACTACTATTAGTAATACTACTACTGCTGCTGCTACTACTACTTGTCCTTTTGCTATTACTACGACTACTGCTACTACTGTTGCAACTACTACTACTTTTCCTTCTGCTACTACTACGACTACTGCTACTACTGTTGCTACTGCTACAAATGTTACCACTGCTATTAAAACTACTGTTGCTAGTACCGCCACTACTATGACTACTGCTACTAACACTACTACTAGTTCTACAACTACCACTACTAGCATGGCTACTACCACTACTGCTGCTACAGATTCTACTACTACTGATACTACTACTTGTACCACTACTACTACTACCAATAGTACCACTTGTACTACTACTGCTACTCCCCCTCCTATTACTATTTCAATTGCTACTACTACTGCTATTGCTGCAACTACTACTGCCACTACTGCTGCTGCTGCTGCTGCCTCTACTGCTACTACTACTATTGCGTCTACTACTGCTACCACAATTACTATCACTACTACAACTGCTACTACTACTGCAACTCGTACAACTACACCTACTATTACAAAAACTACTACTACTATAAAAACTGCCGCTGCTGCTATTGCTGTTGCTACTGCTCCCACTACTACTGCTGCTGCTACTACTGTTGGTAATACTACTTTTCCTACTCATGCTCCTATGACTACTATTACTATGCCTACTCCTACTGCTGTTACTACTATTCCTACTCCTACTCCTGCTCGTACAACTTCTCCTACTGCTGCTACTACTACAACTACTCCTACTACTTCTACTACTACTCCTACTCCTACTCCACCTCCAACTACTGCTACTCGTACTACTACTGTTACAATTACTACTGCTACTACTACAATTTCTACTACTACTACCACTATTACTTCGTTTACTACTACTACTACTCCAAATATAAGAACCACTACTACTGCCCATAATAATACTACTACTATTGCTGCTACTATCACTACTACTACTACTATTACTGCTACTATGGTTGCTACTGCTACTATTGCTAATACAATTGCTGCTACTACTACTCCAAGTACAGCTACTATTACTAATACCGCTACGACTACCAATATTACTTCTACTGTTGCTGCTACTACTACTTTTTCACCTACTACTACTACTTTTGCTATAACCACAAATAGTATTACTGCTACTAGTACAACTACAATTTCTACTACTAATGCTAGTACAAATACCACTCCAACTACAACTACAACTACTGCTGCTACTAAAAATTTTACAACTATTGCTGCTACTACTTCTCCTGCTATAATTACTACTGCTGCTACTTGTGCTACTACTGCTATTGCTACTCCTACTAATGCAACTGTTGACACTACTACTACTTCTACTCCTATTACAACTACTATAATAACTAATAATACTACTACTACTTCTACTACTATTATTGCTACTACTACTTCTACTTCTACTGCTACTATTCCTATGGCTACTACTACTACCAATTCGGCTACTACGGCTACTACTGCTACCACTACAACTAGTACTATAGCTACTACTAATACTACTACGAATTCTATGACTACTATAGTTACTACTACTGCTACAACTACAATTGCTACTAGTTTTGCTGCTTATACTATCACTAGCACTACTACTGTTATTACTACTACTATGGCCACTAATGCTATGACTGCTACCACTACTACCATTGCCACCACAACTACAGCTACTAGTATTGCAGCTTCTACTACTACATCTACTACTTCACCTAGTATTACTACTACCACAACAACAACTACTACTACTTCTACAAATGCTACTGCTTTGCTATTGCAACTACTGTAACTAGTACTACTACTATTACTGCTACAACTGCTACTACTACTACTACTACTAATACTTTAACAATAACAACTACTACTACCAGTACAACAACTACGACAACAACTACTACAGCTATTATTACTACTACTTCTACTACTGCTACTACTACTACAACAACTACTACTGCTACAACTACTACTGCTAGCATTGCCACTACTACTAATACTCCTACTGCTACTACTCTTCTTGCTACTGCTACGACAACTACTAATTCTACTACTGCTAATATGCTAATACTACTACTACTACTACTACTATAACTACTCCACTTTTCCTACTACTACTACTACTTATACAACTATGACTACTGCTACTACTACAACAACTAATAATACTACTATTGTTACTACTACTACTACTACTTTTACAACTACCGCTACTATAGCAACTACTACCTCTACTGCCACTGCCACTGCTACTGCTACAGTACAACTGCTGCTGCTACTGCCAGTGCTACTACTTCTGCTGCTGCTGTTGCTACTGCTATGATTGCTACAACCGCTACTACCAACACAACTAGTATAACAACAACTACTAATACTACTTCCGCTGTAGCCCCTACAATAATAACTTCTGCTGCTGCTGTTGCTAGTGCTATGATTGCTACAACCGCTACTACCAACACAACTAGTATAACAACAACTACTAATACTACTTCCGCTGTAGCCCCTACAATAATAACTACTACTACTGTTATAACCCCTGCTACTACACCTACAACTTCAACTATTTCTACTACTGCTTCTACTACTTCTACTTCTACAACAACTACTACTACAACTACTACTACAACAACTAACTGCCACTACAACTACAACTACAACTACAACAACTACTACTTCTACTACTACTACAATAATAACAACTACCACTACTACTACTGTTACTAATATTACTACTTTTAGTACTATGACTACTAATATTACTTCTCTTACTACTACTACTATGGCAACTACTACTACAGCTACTACTACTGCTACTGTTACAACTTCTACTAGTTCTACTACAAAGACCACTATTGCGACTACCACTACTACTACTGCTGCTCTACTGCCACTAGTACTACTTTTACTACTACTGCAACTACAGTTGCTTCTACAACTACGCCATTGCTACTAGTATTACTGCTGCTGCTACTACTACTACTACTACACTTACTACTATTGCTACTACTACTACTGCTACTACTACTACTGCGACTACTATTATAGCTACATGTACTAGAGCTCCTACTACTACTACTACTAGAATGGCTACTGCTACCACTACTATAGCTCCCACTATTTTGGCTATAATTGCTACAATGGCTACTGCTATAACTGCTAATGCCACTATTGTTGCTGCTATTCCAACTACTGCTACTTCTACTACTGCAACTATTGCTACTAATATTGCTACTATTACATTACCCCCACTCATACTTCTACTACTACTAATTCTCATACTGCTACGACTTCCACTACAACAAATGCTGCTTTTGCTACTACTACTACTCTTACAACAACAACAACAACAACTACTACTCCTATTGCTACTACCACTACTGCTACAATAGCTACTATTGCTGCGACCACTACAATGACTACTACTACTACTACCACAAATTTTGCTGCTACAATAGCTACTTCAAATACAATCGTTACTGCTACCACTGCTGCAACCACTATTACTCCTACCGCTACTACTGCAACTACTGCTACTAATATTACTACTACACCTATTTCTACTACTACTAATTCTTCTACTACTACTACTTCAGCTAGTACAAATACTGCTTCAGCTACTACTACTACTCTTACTACTACTACTACTACTACTACTACTACTACTACTACTACTACTACTACTACTACTACTACTACCACTACTACTACAACTACAACTACTACTACTACTGCTGCTGCTGCAACTACTACTACCACTACGGCTTCTACTACCAATACGACTACTACTACTACTATTAAAACAACGACTAATACTCTTACTACTACTACTACCTTAACCACTACGACTCTTACGACTATTATTACTACTACTATTGCTACTACTACTGTAGCTGCTACTGCTACTACTACTACTACTACTATTTCTTCAACTAGTACTACTACTAACTCAACTACTACGATACTACAACTACCGGAGCTACTGCTACTACGACTACTGTTACTGCTGCTGCTGCTACTCATCTACTACCACTACTACTACTACAACAACAACTACTACTACTACTACTACTACGGTTGCTATTACTATTACTACTACTCTTGCTACTATCACTACAACTACCCGTACTACTACCGCTACTACTACTGCTACTACTACTGTAACTACTGCTACTACTACTACTACTACTACAACTACAATCAGTACTACCACAACTATCGCTACTACTAGTACTATTACTACTGTTACTAGTCCTAGTACTACTACTACTACTATTACTTCTCTTACTACTACTACAACTACATCTAGGGCTACTACTACTGCTACGACTATAACTTCTACTACTACTCCAGCAAATGCTCCTCCGACTACTACTACTACTACTATTTCCCTACTACTAGTACTACTCCTTCTACTACTACCACTACTACTACTTTTGTTGCTGCTCTATTGCTATTAATATTACTGCTACTACTGTAACAATGACAACTACTCTTGCCACTACTACTATACTTACAACTTTTAATAATGCCGCTACTGCTACTACTACTATTGCTGCGACTACTCCAACTGCTACTACTACTATTGCTAGTATGGCTCCTACTACTACTACTACCACAACAGCAGCTATTGTTACCATAACTATAGCTACTACTATTGCTGCTACTACTGCTACTGCCACTATTGCTACAATTACTAGTGCTACTATTGCTACTAATATTACAACTACCACTTTTACCATGACTCCTACTTCTACTACTACAAATTCTCCTACCCCTACTACTTCTGCTACTACAAATGCTGCTACTCCCACTGCTACTACTACCTCTACTGCAACATAAACAACAACAACAACTACTACTGCTACTACTACAGCCACTGCTACTACTGCAACGACTGGTACTACTAGTCCTACTAATGCTACTACTACTACTCCTACTAATATTGCTACTACTACTAATACTACAATGGTTACTATTACTCCCACTACTACAATTGGTACTAGAACTACTATTGCTACTACTGTTACAACAACAACAGCAACTACTACAACAACTAAAACTATTACTACTGCTACTACAATTACCACTACTACAACCACTACAACTGTTGCTAATATTGGTACTACAGCTGTTGTTACAACAATAACAACAACTACTACTTCTGCTACTACTACTACTAGTACTACTACTACTACTACTTCTGTTACTACCATAGCTACTACTAGTACTACTGCTACTACTATAGCTATTGCTACTATTACTACTATTGCTACGGCTACTACAATTACTACTACTATCACAACAACTACTACTATTGCTACTATTGCTACTACTTCTACTGTTATGACAATAACAACAACTTCTACTACCACAACTGCTGCCACTATTACTTCCACTACAACTGCTACTGCTACGGCTACTACTACTACTACTATTCATGCTACTACCACTACAACTACTACTGTTATGACTACAAATACTATTATTACTACTACTACAACATCTACTGCTACTAATAGTACTACTTCTACAACTACTTCTATTACTATTGCTGCTACTACTATTGCTACTGCTGCTACTACTACTACAGCTACTACTGTGACTACTGTTATTGTAACAACTGCAACTACTGCAACTATTGCAACTGCTATGTTTGCTACTGTAGTAGCTGCTGCTACTACTGCTAGTATGACTACTACTATTGCGACGACTACTACTATGATGACTACTTTTCCTACTACTATTACTACTGCTGCAACTTCTGCTACTATTACTACTACTATTTTGACTAATACTATTGCTGCTACTCCAGCTACTGCTACTACTAGTATTACTAGTACTACTATTACTACTAATACTACGAGTGCTACTACTAATACTATTACTTCTCTTACTACTATTGCAACTACCACAACAACTGCTACTACTGCTATGACTATAACTTCTACTACTACCACTACAAACGCTCCAACTGTGACTACCAGTACTACTACTACTATTTTTCTGCTGCAAGTACTACTCCTTCCACTACAACCACTATACTACTTTTACTGCTGCTCTAGAACTATTGCTACAACTCAAACTACTATAACAATGACAACTACTACTGCTGCTTCTACCACTACTACTACTATTGCAACTACTGCTACTGTTACAAATACTAGTACTACTACTACTACGACTACAGTTACTTCTACTACTACTCCTGCTACTACCATTACTACTACTGCTGCTGCTGCTGCCGCTACAACGACTACTACTACTACTACTACTACAACTACAACTTCTACTTCTACTACAACTACTGCTACTATGATTGCTACTGTTGCTGCTACTACTACTACTATTGCTACTACTGCTACTACTTCTATTGCTACTACTACTACAACTACTGCAACTGCAACTATTGCTACTAATACTTATAGTACTAGTACAACTGTTGCAACTCCTAAAACTACTATAACTATTACTACTACTTATGCTAGCATAATTTTTGCTACTATTGCTGTTGCTGCTACTACTATAGCTGAAACTACTGGTGCTACAATAGTTACTACTGCTACTGCTGCTGCTACTGCTACTACTACAACTGCTACTACTATTACGACTTCTACAACTGCTACTACTGCTATTTCGGGTACTAATACTACTCTTGCTACTCCTACAATTGCAACTACTGCTACTTCGGGTACTAATACTGCTACTTATACTACTAATACTACTCCTGCTACTACTTCTACAATTGGAACTTCTGCAACTTCAGGTGCGGCTACTACTACTACTACTACTACTACAGCAACTACTGCTTTTACTACTACTACTACTGCCACTCCTACTACTGTTATTACCACAACTATTACAACAATTATACTATTACTAATACTACAATAACAACTACTACTACAACTGGTACTACTTCTACTACTACTAGTACTAAACTGCTACAACTGCTACAACAACTACTACTACTTCTACTACTATCAGTACTACTACTGCTACTACTACTACCACTACTTATACTACAACAAGTACTACCACTGCTACTATTGTTACTACTACTGCTTCTACTACTACTACTATACTAGTTCTTCTTTTACTACTACTCCTACTACTACTATTATTACTACTGCTACGACTGTTGTGGCTACTACTACTACTACCACCACCACCACCACCACCACCACGACTACTACTACTACTACTACTACTATTACTACTACTACTACTACTACTATCACTACTACCGCTATTACTCCTACCACTTCTTCTACAACTATGGCTACTTCTATTATTACTACTAGTACTGCTACTATTGCTACTACTACTACTACTATTACTACTACTACTACTACTACTACTATCACTACTACCGCTATTACTTCTACCACTTCTTCTACAACTACTACTACTTCTACTACTACTACTACTACTACTACTACTACTACTACTACTACTACTACTACTACTACTACTACTACTACTACTACTATTGTTATTATTACTACCAGTATTACTATTGTTGTTGATGCAGTTGCTAATACAACTAATACTTCTGCTACTTCTCTAATAACTACTACTACTACTTCTACTCCAAACACTCCTACTACTACTAGTACTACTACTAATACTCCTACTACAACTATTACTATTTCTACCTCTACTGCTACTACTACAACTACTACTAATACTACTACTATTACTATTACTACTACTACTACTACTACTACTGCTACTGCTACTACTACTACTACTACTAGCACAACTACTACTCCTTCTACTGCTACTACTCCTACTCCCACTGCTACTGCTACTACAACAACTACCGCACCTATTACTACCACTGCTTCTACTACTACTACTACCACTTCTTCAACTACTACTACTACTCCTAATACTACTACTGCTACAGTAGCTACTACTTCTATAACTATTACTGCAGCCACTATTGCGACCACCACCACTACTACTACAACTATAACAACTACTAATACTGCCACTTATACTATCGGTACAACTACTATTGCTGCTACTGCAACTACTACTACTACTGCCACTATGACAGCTACTACTACCACTATTACTATTGTAACTGCTACAACTACTACTTCTGCTGCTATTATAACTATTATTATTACTATTACCACTGGTACTGCTACTATTGCAACTAATACTACTACTAATATTATTGCTACTTCTACTACTTTTACAACTACTACTAGCACTACTACTACAACGACTACTACTACTGTTATTTCTACTACTTCTATTTCTGCTACTACTAGTATTATTGCTACTACTTCTTCTACTTCTACTGCTACTACTACCACATTACTATTGCTACTAGTGCTACTACTATTGTCCCCACCACTACTACAAATACAATTACTGCGACTCCGATAACAGCTACTACTACCACTCTGCCTCTCCTTCTACTACTACTATTACTACTACTACTACTATTACTACTACTACTAGTAGTACCATGACTACTAATAGTTCTATTAATGCTATTACTGCCACTACTACCACTCTACTTCTCTTACTACTACAACTTCTACTACTATGACTATGGCTACAACTAATACGACTAATACTATGACTACTATTACAACTGCTACATCTGCTACTCTCGCTATGACTGCTACTACTATCACTACCACTACTACTATTATTGCAGCAGCTTCTACTAGTACTGCTGCTGCGACTGCTACTACTACAATCATTACTACTCCTGCTGTGACTGCTACTTCTACTACTACTACTACTTCCATAACAATAATAACTACTACTACTACTACTACTAATACCCCTCCTCCTAATCCAAATACTACTACTGCTATTACTACAGCTAATGCTATGAATATTATTACTACTATGACTACTACTGCTGCTGCTGCTACTATTACCGCTACTTCTGCTACCACTACCACTGCTACTACTAAAACTACTACAAATACTTCTACTTTTGCTACAATTGCTGCTACTACTGCCACTACTACCATTACTACCACACCGTTACTACTGCTACTACATCTACTAGTACCACCACCACCACCACTACTACTACTAATACTACTTCGACTACTACTACTACTAATATAGCTACTACTATAGTTGCTACTACTATAGCAGAAGTACTAGTAGTAGCAGAAGTAGTAGTAGTAACAGCAACAATAGTAGCATCGGTATTTGTTGCAACACTAATAGTAGTAGTTGTAGTTATAGAATTAATAGTTGCAACAAAAGCAACAGTAGTACTAGTAGTAGTAGAAGCAGCAGAAGTAGTAGCCAAAGTAATAGTAGCAATAGTAGTAATAGTAGTAGTAGTAGTAGAAGCAATAGTAGTAGTAATAGTAGTAGCAATAGCAGCAGCATTAGTTTTAGTTGTACTAATACTTGTACTAGTAGTACTTGTTGTTGTAGTAGTTATAGTTGAAGTAGTAGTTGTAGCAGTAGAAGCAACAGCAGCAGTAGCACTAGTAGTAGCAAAAGTAGTAGTAGTAGAAGTAGTCATAGTAGTAGTAGTAGTAGTAATAGGAGTAGTAGTAGTGATAGTAGTAGTCGTAGCATTTGCTTCTGTAGTAGTAGTTGTAGTAGCAGTAGTAGTAGCAACGGCAGTAGTAATCATAGCAGTAGTAGTTGCAGTAGTAGCAGGAGTTGTTGTCGTAGTAGTAGCAGCATTAAAAGTAGTAGTCATAGTTGCCATAGTTGTAGTGGAAGCAGAAGTAGTAGTCATTTTAGCAGCAACTATAGTCGTAATCATAGCAGTAGTTATTGCTGTAGTAGTAGCATAAGTAATAGTACGAGGAGAAGATGTAGTAGTAGTAGCAACAGTAGTAGTTGTTGTAGTAGTTGAAGCAATAGTAGTAGTAGTATTAGTAGTCATAATAGTAGTTTGAGTAGTAGTAGTTGCAGCAATAGTAGCAGTAGTTGTAGTAGTAGTAGTAGTAGTAGAAGTAGTTGCAGTTGCAGCTATTGCTGCAGTAGGAGTAGCAATAGTAGTAGTAGCAGCAGAAGTTGTATTTATAGTAGTTGTCATAGCAGCAATAGTAGTATTTGGAGTAGTAGTAGAAGTTGTAGCATAAGAACTAGTTGTAGTAGTAGTAGAAGTGGTAATAGTAGTAGTTGCAGTAGTAGTAACGGTTGTAGTTGCAGCAGTAGTAGTAGAAGTAGTAGTAGTTGCTATAGTAATAGAAGTAGTAGTAGCAGTACTTCTAGTAGGAGGAGGAGGAGTAACAGCAGTAGTAGTAGTACTAGAAGTAGTAGCTGTTGTTGTTATTATAGCAGGCACAGTAGTAACAGTAGCAGTAGTAGCATTAGTTATAGTAGTAGTACTTGTAGTAATAGTAGTTGTAATAATAGTTGTTGTAGTAGTAGTAGTGGTAGAAATAGTAGTAGTAGAAGCATTAGTAGTTGCTTTAGTTGTAGTAGTAATAGAGTTAGTAGTTGTAGTTGTAGTGGTAGTACTAATAGTAGTAACAATTGTAGTTGAAGTTGGAGAAGTAGCAGTAGTAGTAGTGGTGGCAGCAACAACAACAATAACTGCAGTAGTAGTTGTAGTGGTAGCAACAACAACAACAACAACAATAGTTAGCACCAGTAGTAGCAGCAGCAGTAGCTATAGTAGTATTACTAGGAGTAGTAGTAGTAATATTAGTAGTCATAGTAGTGGTAGTAGTAGTAGTAGTAGTGGCAGTAGCTATAGTAGTAGTAATTGCAGCTGTAGTACTAGTAGTAGTAGCAACAATAGCAGTAGTAGCTGAAGTAGTAACAGTTGCGCTAGTTCTTGCAGTAGCTGCTATAGTAGTTGTAGTATTATTAGATGTAGCCGCAGTATTAGGAGGAGTAGTAGCAGTAGCAGTTGAAGTAGTAGAAGCTGTAGCAGTAGTATGAGTAGTAGTGGTAGAAATAATAGTAGTAGTGGTGGTGGTGGTGGTGGTAGTAGTAGTAGTAGTAGTACTTGTAGTAGTAGTAGCAACAGTAGTAGTAGCAGTAGTAGTATCGGTAGTAGTAGCAATTGTAGTAGTAGTGGTGGTGGTGGTGGTGGTGGTAGTAGTAGTAGTACTTGTAGTAGTAGTAGGAGTACTAGTAGCAGTAGTAGCAGTTGAAGTAGTAGTAATAGTAGTACTAGTGTAGTTGTAGTAATAGTAGTACTAGTGCTGCTCCTATGACTCCTACTAGTACAACTGCAACTACTGCTACTACAACTACTTCTATTGCTATTATTCCCACTACTGCTACTTCTGCTACTGCTGCAACTGTTACAACTTCTACAACTTCTACTACTACAACGTCTGTTACCACAGTTGCTACTATTTCTGTAGCAACCGCTACTATTATTAGAATTACTGCTACTACTACTACTACAAATAATACTACTAGTATTACCACTAGCCCTACTACTACTACTACTGTTGCTGCCGCTGCCGCCGTTGCTACTACTACTACTGCTCCTCCCCCAACTGCAACAACCACTACTACTGTTACTGCTACTACCACAACTTCTCCTACTACTCCTATTGCTATTATTAATACAACTACTGCAACTATTACTTATATTACTATTGCTACTATTAATACTACTATTACTACTACTACTACTATTGCAGCTACTACTGTTCCTACAACTACCACTACCTCTACTACTACTGCTACTACTACTACTACTACTACTACTACTACTACTACTACTACTACCGTGGCTACTTCTACTACTGCTACTAATATTGCTACAACTGCTGCCACTACTACTACTACTACTACTACTACTACTACTACTACTACTACTACTACTACTACTGATGCTACTGCTCCTACTACAACAACTACTACTACTGTCGCTACTACTGCTGCTACTTCGAGTACTACTACTACTGCTACTACTACTGCTACTTGTACTACTGCAATAACTTCTATTTTCACTACTTCTGCTACTACTAGTATTGCTACTACAACTGCTTCTACCACTACTACTACTAACCATGACTATTGTTGAAGCTACTATGGCTACTACTACTACTACTACTACCACTATTGCTACTTCTACTATTGCGACTCTTACTACTACTACCACTACTCCTACTAATGCTGCTGCTACTACTACTATTGCCACAACTACTGCAACTACTACCACTATTGCTAATACTACTGCTGCTGCTGCTGCTACTACTGCTTCTATAGCAGTAGCTACTAGCACGACTACTACAACAATTGCTACTACCACATCTACTTCTACCACTACTGCTACTACTACAACTATTAGTACTACAACAACTACCACTGCTGCTATGACTACTACTACTGGCACTACTTCTATTATTACTACTACTTCTACTACTGCTGCTACTGCTCATACTGCAACTACTAATACTACTACTTCTAATACTACTACTCCTAAAACTGTACTACTACTTCTACTACTACTGCTACTGCTACTACTGCTACTACCACTGCTACTACTACTACTACTACCACTAGTACCACTACTGCTACTACTACTATTACTACTATTGCTACTAGTAGTACCACTTCTACAATTACTTCTATTGACACTACTACCATGACTACTACTACTTTTCCTACAACTACTGCTATAGCTACTGCTGTTGATGCTTCTACTACTACTTCTACTACTACTCCTATTGATACTACTACTACTACTACAACTACTACTACCACTACAACTACTACTACTATTACTACTATGGCTACTAATAATACTAATATAATTTCTTCTACTTCTACTACTACTGCTGCTGCTACTACTACTACAACAACTACAACAACTATAACGACATCTACTACTACTACTCTTCAACTACTACTACTAATGCTACTACTAGTTGTGGTACAACAACAATAACAACAATAACAAATACTACTACTACTACTAATACTAAAACTACTACTGCTACTGCTACTACTACTACTACCACCAATGCTGCAGTTGCTACTGCTACTTCTACTACTACAACTGCTGTTGCTGCTTCTACTGCTACAGTTACTACTATAGCTACTTCTACTATTACAGCTACTACTACTGCTACTACAGCAATGATTGAGGTTACTACTACTAAACTTACTACGGCTGCTACTGCTGCTATTACTACCACTACTACGACAGCTACTGCTGCAACAATTACTACTACCACTACTACCGCTACTACTACTTCTACTACGAATACTACTAATTGTGCTACTATTGCTATTATTACTATTACAACAACTACAACTACTTTGGGTAATACTACTACTACTACTATTACAACTGACACTACTACTACTCCTATTGCTATAGTTGCGACTACTACTACTACTACTAAAGTTGCTAGTGCCTTTACTACTACTGCTACAATTACTACTCCAATAGTTGCTGCTACTACTCTAGTTGTTACTACTACAACTAATACTAGTACTACTACTACAACTACTACAGTTGCTGCTACTACTACTAGCGCTACTACCACTGGTGTAACTACTACTGCTAGTGTGATTGCTACTGCTACGACTACGACTACAACTACAACAACTGCAGCTACAACTATGCCTACGACTACTGCTATCACTACTCCTACTACTACTACTACTATTACTACTATTTCTTCTACAACAACTACTACCATTAGTAGTACTCCAACTACTACTAATACTACGACTGCTCCTACAAATACTACTGCTGCTACCAATACTACTACTGCTACAACTACCACTACCACAACTTCTGCTGCTGCTGCTTCTACTACTACTAGTACTGCTGCTACGACTGCTACTCTTACTACTTCTCTTACTACTATAGCTACCGCAACTTCTACTGCTACTTCTACTGCTACTTCTCCAACTACTACTCCTATTGCTGCTACTGCTATAGCTTCCACTATTATTGCTCTGCTACTACTACTACTGCTACTACAGCCACGACTGCTACTACTACTACTACTATTGTTACTATGGCTGGTACACCAGTTATTACGACCACTACTATGACTGCTATTGCTGCGACTTCTGCTACAACTATTACCACTACTACTACCTCTGCTATAGTTGCTAAAACTAATATTACTACTACTACCACTGTTACTACTACTACTACTGCTACTATCTCTACTAATACTACTGCTGCTACTACTATTACTACTACTACTACTACTACTATTGCGACTAATAGTGCTACAACTACAACTACTACTACTCCAACTACCACTACTATAGCTGCTACTACTACTACTATTATTACTGCCACTGCTACTACTGCTGCTACTACTATTGTTGTTACTACTACTACTAATACAAGTACTACAACTACAACTGTTGCGGCTGCCGGTACTGCCACTACTACAACTACAAGTACTAACACCGCTGCTGCTGCTACTATTACTATTGCCATTGATACTACTACAACTACTACTACTACAGCTACAGCTACAACTATGGCTACTACTACTGCTTGTACAACTACTACTTCTACTACTACTACTACTATTAGTACTATTATTACTACTCCTACTACTACTAATGTTGCCGCAGCTCCTACAACTACTGCTACTAATACTACAATTACTTCCACTACTACTTTTGCTTCTACAACTGCTACTACAACTACTACAGCTTTTACTACTAATACTACTATCATTGCTGTTGCTACTGCTGCTGCTACAACTATTACTACAACTTCTACAACAACACTGCTACGACTACAACTACTCCTACTAATACTACTATTAGCACTACTACTTCTACTGCTCCTACAACTACTACTACTACTGCCTCTACAATTACTACTACTGCTACTGCTACTATGCTACAACTACAGCTACTGCAAGTGCTACTAGTACTACTGCTACTACAATAATGACTGCGGCTAAAACTACTATAATTACTATGGCTACTACTGCTGCTATTATTACCACGACTATGACTACTATTACTGCGACTACTGATAGAACTATTACTATTACTACTACCGCTGCTACTTCTGCTACTTTTGCTACAACTTCTATCACGACTACTACTAATACTACTACTACTACAACAATTACAACAACTTCTACAAATACTATTCCTACTAATACTATTATTACAACTACTACTATTACTACTAATACTACTACTGCTACAACTGTGACTACTTCTACAGCTGCTACTGCCACTACTACTACTGCTGCAGCTGCAGCTGCTGCAGCTACTATAGTTGTTACAACTACAACTAATAGTAGTATTACTGCTACAACTACTGCGGCTATTGCTACTGCTACTACTACTACTAGTACTACTACCGTTGCTGCGACTACTACTGCTATAGCTATAGCTACAATTATGCCTATAATTACTGCTATCACTACTCCAACTACTAGTACTACTATTACTATTTCTGCTACAACAACAACTACTACTACTAATACTGCTGCTGCTCCTGCAACTACTGCAACTACTGCTACATTTACCACTGGTGCGACTAATACTACTACTGCTACAACTACCACTATCGCAACTACAACTACTACCGCTACTGCTGCTACTAGTACGACTGTTGCTACTGCTACTCTAAATACTTCTCTTACTAGTATAGCTACTGCAACTTCTACTACTACTACTACTACGGCTTCACCTGCTTCTACTCCTACTGCTACTACTATTGCTGCTTCCACTATTATCACTACTGCTGCTACTACTACTTCTGCTACTACAACCACGATGGCTACTACTACTACTACTGTTACTAGGGTAGCCACGCCGACTATTATGACCACTACTATGACCGCTACTACTGCGACCTCTGCTCAACTTTTACTACTACTACTACTATGGTTGCTTCAACTACTACTTCTGCTACTTCGGTTAACACTAATGTTACTACTACTACCACTACTACTATTACTACAATTACTACTATCTCTGCTAATACTACTACCACTACTACTATTACTACAACTACTACCATCTTTGCTAATAATATTATTACTACTACTACTATTACTACTGACACTACTGCTACTACTACTACTACTCCAACTACAACTACTATTATTGCCGCCACTACTACTACTACCACTACTACTACTACTATAGCTACTACTACTGCTACTACTATTGTTGTTACTACTACTAGTAATACTAGTATTACTACTACAACTACTATGATTGCTGCTACTACTAGTACTACAACTACTAGTGCTACTACCGCTGCTGCAACTACTGCTATTGCTATTGTTACTACTATAGCTACAACAATGATTACGACTACTACTACTACTATTGCTGTTACTACTACTACTACTATTAGTACTACACTTATTACTACTAATGCTGCTACTGCTCCTACGACTACTGCTACTAGTACTACAATTACTACAACTTCTTCTACTACTGCTACTACAACTACCACTTCGTTTACTACTAATACTACTACTAGTACTAATACAACTATCATTGCTACTACTACTCCGACTGCTACAACTATTACTACTACTTTCCCTACTTCTGCTTCTACAACAACTACTGCTATGGCTACTACTGGTTCTACAACAGCAACTACAACTACTGCTACCACAATTACTACTACTGCTACTGCCTCTACTACTACAACTACTACAACAAATACTGCTACAATGACTAATACTACTACTACTAATACTACTATTAGCACTACTACTTTTACTGCTCCTATAGCTACTACTACTACTGCCCCTACAACTACTACTACAGCTCCTGCTGCTACAGCTACAACTGCTGTTATTGCAAGTACTACTACTACTACTACTACTACTGCTGCTGCTACTCCTACTGCTACTACCACTACTACTACCACTACCACAACAACTACTATGGCTACTAATGGTACCACTACTACTACTACAACTGCTACCGCTACTCCAACTACAACACATACTACTACTACTACTACAACTATTGCTGCTTCTGTAACTACTGCTTCTACTGCTGTTGCTCCCACTATTATTGCTAGTACTACTGCTACAACTACTACAACTATAGCTATAACTAATACTACTACTGCTGCTGCTACTACGATTGCTACTGTTGCTACTACTATCACTACTATGGCTGCTACTATTGCTACTACTGCTGCTACTGCAGCAACTATTACTACTACAACAACAACTAGTACTACTGCTCCTACTATCTCAGCTACTGTTGTTATGGCTTCTACTACAACTACTATTATTACTATCATAACTACTACTGCTTCTACTAACACTATGGCTACTTCAACAACAACAATAACTACTACTACTACTACCACCAACACAACAACTTCTACTACTACTACTCCTATTACTACTACTACAACTACTACTACTACTACTACTACTATTGCTGCTACTATGTTGTTACTACTACTAGTACTACTACTACAACCACTGTGGCCGTTCCAACTGCTACTACTACAACTACTAGTACTACTATTGCTACTACTACTACTAAAGCTAGTTCTATCGTTATTGCTACGGCTACTGCTACTACTGTTGCAGGTACTGCTATAGCTACTATTACTGCTACTGCCACTACTACTACTGCTGCTGCTATAACTGCAACTACTACAACTACTACAACCACTACTACTACAATTACCACAACTACAACAATTACTTCTACTACTGCAACAATAATCACAACTACTACCACTACTACTAGTACTATTACAACAACTACTACAACTACTGCTACAATTATCAGTACATCCTCTACTACTACTACAATAGCTCCTATCATGACAACCACTACTACAACTACTACTCTACTGCTACTAGTACTACTTCTGCTACTACTATAACTACAACTGCTTCTACTACTATTACTGCTACAACTGCTACTACTATTGCAACAACAACTGCTACTTCTAGTACTACAACAACTATTACTTGTACTACTAATGCTACTACTACTATACCTATGACTATTGCTACTGCTACTGCTGCTATTGCTACCACTATTACAGCTCTTACTACTACTACTACTACAAGAGCTACTACTCCCACTACTATAGCTAATATTATTATTACAACTACTATTACTATGGCTACTTCTACAGTTGCTACTACCACTACTCCCACAGCTACTTAAGCTACTACTGCCACTACTTTTGCTACTACTAATGTTGCTACTGCTACTACTATGACTCTTACTACTACTACTACAACTACTACTATTATGACAACTACTATTTCTATTTCTACTACTATAACTACTAATACAACTGCTACGATTGGTAGTATTACTACTACTACTCCCACAACAACTACTACTACTACCAATACAACAATTGCGGCTACTACTACTGCTACTAATATTACAACAACAATAACTACTATTAATACTACTATGACTATTACTACTGCTCCCGCAACTACAACAACAACAACTACTACAACTACTACTATAGTTGGTACTATAGCTACTAGTACTACTGCTACTACAACAACTACTACTACTATTAGTACTACAACTACTACTACTTCCACTACTACTACTACTACCACTACTACTACAGCTACTACAACTGCTACTAGTTCTGTGACTACTTCTACTACTACTACTATAGCTACTGCTACTACTCTCACTACTACTAATGCTACTACTGCTTCAATAATTAATGCTTCTACAGCTTCTACTGTAGCTACTACAACTACTACTAGTGCTACTACAACTATTCTTGCTACTACTATTGCGACTACTACTGTTGCTGCTACTTCTACTTATACTACTACTGCTACTACTACTACTCTTACCAGTACCACCACCACTACTACTACTATTAAAACTACTACTGCAACTATTACTACTTCTGTCACTAGAACTACAACTACTCCAACTAATACTACTGTTGCTGCTACTAGTATTACTACTAATACTATTACTACCGCTACTGCTACTTCTAGTACAATTATTTCTACTAGTACTACTACTAGTTTTGCAACTAAATCTACGACTGCTAATACGACAACCTCTGCGACTATTGCTACTACTTCGACTACAACAACTGAAACTGCTACTACTACTACAACTACTACTACTAACACTACTACAACGAGTATTACTACTGCTGTTGTTGTTGTTGTTGTTGCTGCTACTAATACTACCACTCCTAGTACTTCTCCAACTACTAATTCAATAGCTACTACGACTGCTACTACTTCTGCGACTACTTCTACTACTACTACTTCTGTTGCTACTGCTACTACTCTTACTACTACTAATGCTACTACTGCAACTACTACACTACAACTACTACTAGTGCTACCACAACTGCTCTTGCTACTACTACTGCGACTACTATTGTTGCTACTACTTCTACCTATACTACTACTCTTACTAGTACTACTACTACTACTAATACTACTATTAAAACTACTACTACTCTTACTACTGCTACTACTACTACTACTTCTATCACTAGAACTATAGCTACTCCAACTAATACTACTACTGCGACTACTAGTATTATTGCTAATACTATTAGTGCCATGACTACTACTACTACTACTATTTCTACAACAACTACTACTAGTTCTGCAACTAAATCTATGATTGCTAATACTATTACCTCTGTGACTATTGCTACTACTTCGACTACAACAACAACAACAACAACAACTATGACTACTCCTCTTGCTACTTCTGCTATGATTACTATAACTACTACTTTTACTGCAACGACTACAACTACTACAACTTCTACTACGGCTACTGCTACTACCTCTACTACTACTGCTGTTGCTACTATTGCAACACTACTACTACACCAATAACTACTACGACTACTACCACTACTACTACTGCTACTACTATTTCAACTTCTCCAATTGCTACTACTACGACTCCTACCACTACTACTACTACTGCTACTATTGCAACTACTATTGCTACTGTGATTGCTCCTACTACTGCTGCTGCTACTACTACTACTGCAACTACTATAACTACTACTACTACTACAACTACTAGTTCAACTACTACTACTACTTCTACTGCAACAACTACAACCATTGCGGCTGCTACTGCTACTACAACTACTACTTTTATAACTACTGCTACTACTATTGCTACTATTATAGCTGTTACGACTATTACTCCTACTACTGCTGCTGCTGCTCCTTACTAATGACACTGCTACTACCACTACAACTACTACTACTGTTGTTGCTATTGCCGCTGCTGCTAATAATCCTACTATTACTATAACTTCTCCAACCAATACTACTACTGCAATGACTACTATTGGAATAACTATTGTGACTACTACAACTATTCCTACTACTACTACTACTACTACTACTACTACAATTGCTACTACTGTTACTACTACCACCAGTACTACTACTACTGCTACTTTTACAACTACTACTACTACTGCTGCTGCTATTACCCCTACTACTACTATTGATACTACTACTTCAAATGTTGCTGCTACTACTAGTACTAGTACTAGTACTACTACTACTACTACTACTACTATTACTACTACTACTACTTCTGCTACTACTACCACGGCTAGTACTTCTAGAACAACTGCTATCACTTCAACAACTACAACCACTACCACTACTACTACTACTTCTACTGCTACTACTACAACTACTAATAATACGACTACAATTCCTACTACTACTACTACTACTCTTGCTGCTGCTAATACTATGATTACTACTGCTACTTCTTCTGCTGCTATTAAAACAACAAATGCTACTGCTTTTGCTACTCCCTCAACTACTAGAACTACTGCTATTGCAACTACACTACTAGTACAACTACTACTACTTGCGCTACTAATACTACTAAGACTACTAAAACTATTACTACAACAACTACTACTACAACTTCTCCTATTGCTACTACTACTACTCCTCCGGCTACTACTACTGCTACTCTTGCTACTACTATTACTTCTACTACTACTACTATTGTTATTACTACTACTAATACTACTACTATGGCTGCTACTACTACTACTACAACTATTATTACTACTACTACAATAACTTCTCCTATTGCTACTACTACAACTACTTCTACTGCGGCTGCTGCTGCCACTACTACAACTACTTCTACTTCTACTACCACTGCTACTACTACTACTAGTGCTACTACTAATACACTACCACTACAACTACTACTATTAGCACTGCTACTAATCTAATAACTACTATAATTACCACTACTAGTACTACTTCTACTAATACAACTACTCCTATTGCTACTAATATTACTCCTATGACTACTAATACTACTACTGCTACTGCTACTACAACTTCTACAACTACTACTGCTACTACTACTCCTGCGAATACCACTATTCCTCCTACAGCTCATACTACTGCTACTACTACTCCTCCTTCTACTACTACCACCACTGCTATTACTACAACTACTCCAACTACTACTGCTTCCCCTAGAACTACTACTAATACTACTACGATAATAACCACTACTACTACCCCATCTATAACTCCGCCTGCTACAACTACTACAACTACCACTGCTACTACTACTACTTCTACTACTACTACAACTACTACTTCTACTACTACTCCAACTCCTGCTCCTACTACTACTCCTACTACTAATTCTACCACTACTACTATGGCTACTACTACAACAACTACTACGGCTACTACTACAACAACTACTACGGCTACTACGACCTCTACTACTACTGCTACTACTATTCCTGAAACTACTGCTACTGATACTACTACTACTACTACTATTGCTACTGGTACTACTACTACTCCTATTACTTAAACTACTACCGCTACTTCTGCTGCTGCTACTAATACTACTCCAACTACTACTATTACTTCTACTATTACTTCGACTACTAGCACACCTTCTGTTGGTACTCATACTTCTACTCCTACTACTGCTACTACTACTGCTCCTACTACTACTCCTACTCCTACACCTACTTCTCTTACTAGTACTTCTACAAATACTGCTACTACCACTGCTACAACAACTACTACTTCTACTTTTGTTACTACTACTACTATTGCAACTAGTACTACTACCACTACTACTACGACTACTATGACAACAACAACAACTACTACTATAACTATTGCAACTTGTGCTATAACTAAAACTTCAACTATAACTACAATGACTACTACTTCGACTACAACTACTGCTACTGCTTCTACTACTACTTCTCCTACTACTACCACTACGGCTGCTACTACTACTACCACTACTGCTATTACTACACTACAATAACTATTGCTATTGCTACTACTGGTACCGCCAGTACTACCACAAGTGTTACGATTATTGCTTCTGCTACAACTATAACTTCTCCTACTACTACAACTTTTGCTACTACTACTGCTGCTCCTACTACTGCTACTACTACTACTACTACTACTACTCCTACTACTACTTCTGCTACTACAACTACTGCTGCTACTACTACTACGGCTACTACTACTACGGCGACTACTATTAGTTCCATGGCTAATGCTACTGCTACTGCTCCTGCTACCACTACTGTGACTTTTGCTACTATTGCTTCGTCTACTACTACTTCAACTACTAATACTGCTTCTACTACTATTTCTGCTACTACTACCACTGCTCCTACAACTACAACTACTACTATTGTTACAACAACTACTACTTATGTGGCGACTAATACTACTGTTGCTACTACTACCACCACTAGTACTACAACTACTAGCACTACTGCTATTGCTCCTACTACTACAATAGTTACTACTACTACCACTACTATAATTACTACTACTACTACTACCGCCACTACTACTACTACAACTACTGCTACCCTAATACTACTATTGTTGTTGCTGCTTCTACAACAATTACTACTACTACAATTGCTGCTGCTACTATTACTACTACTAAGACTACTACTACTACTAGAACTACAACAACAACAGCAACTACTACTACCACTACTTCTCCTACAACAACAATAACAACTACTGCTACTACTTCTCCTACTACTGCTGCTGCTGCTGTTGCTGCTAATGCTATTGCTACAACTACGACTATTGCTGCTACAACTACTACAGCTAATACTACTTCTTCTACTACTATTATTACTGCTACAACTACTGCTGTTGCTACTACTGCTACTGCTTGTACTACAACAACTACAAGTACTACTGTAACTACTTCTACAACTACTACTACTGTAACTACTACTACTTTTGCTGCTGCTGCTGCTATTGCTATTGTTGTTGTTGCTACTACTACTATTATTGTTGCTACTACTGCTACAAGAACAGATACTGTTGCAACTACTGCTACTGCTTCTACTACAACTACCACCAGTACTACTGTTACTTCTTCTAGTACCCCTACTACTACTGCTGCTGCTACTACTACTACTACTAATAGTACATGTTTTACTATTGCTACTACTACTATTACAACTACTACTGCTACAACAACAACTACTACTACTTCTGCTGATGTTGCTGCTCCTACTAAAGCTTCAAGTAATACTAAGACCACCACTAATGTCGCTGCTTCTGCTACTGGTGCAACTACTACTACTGGAACTGCTGTAGCTACTACTACTAATACTACTACTACTTGTTCTACTACTTTTGCTACTCCTTTTGCTGCTAGTACGACTACTACAACTACTACTACTTTTGCTACTACAACTAAAATTGCTACGATTTCTACTTCAGCTACTACTACTACCGCAGCTACTACTGCTACTACTTCTATTACACAACTACTGCTAATGATACTGCTACTACTACCATAACTACCACTACTACTATTATGGCTAATGTCGCTACTGCTTTCCTACTGTTGCTGTTTCAACTACTATTATTACTACTGCAACTAATTTTCCTCCTACTACTAGTACTACTACTACAAGTATTGTTGTTGTTGTTGCTACTCCTACTGTTGCTACTATTATTACTGCAGATGTTGTGACTGATATAATTACTACAACTCCAGCTACTCCTGCTACTCCTAGTTCTGATTCTACTAATACTTCCACTACCATGACTACAACTACAAATGCCACTAGTACTCCTCCTTCTATTCTACTACTATTACTATTATTACTACTACTACTACTATTATGGCTACTGCTTTCCTGCTATTGTTGTTGTAGCTACTATTACTAGTACTGCCACTACTTTTCCACCTACAGCTAGTACTACAACTACTAGTACTGTTGTTGTTGCTGTTGCTCCTATTGTTGCTACTATTATTACTGTAGATGCTGTAACTGATATAATTACTACTACTCTTGCTACTACTGCTACTACTAGTTCTGCTACTACTAATACTACCACTACCATGACTACAACTACAAATGCCACTAGTACTACTTCTATTACTACTACGACTACTACTACTACTACTACTACTCTTACCACCACCACTACTACTACTGCTACTGCTACTACAACTACCACGACTACTACTACTACTACTACTACTACTACTGCAACTACTGCTACTGCTACAACTACCACGACTACTACTACTACTACTAATACTACTACTACTACTACTACTACTACTACTACTATAATGACTACTACTACTGTTGCTGCTGCTGCTGCTTCAACTACTGCTAATACTACTAGCACTACTACTACCACTTCTGCTTGCTACCACAATGATAGCTATGTCTACTACAACAACTAGTACTATTGCTACTAATTTTTCTAATACTATTGCTTGTACTACTACTGCTGCTACTACTACTACTACCATTAGTACAACTATTACTAAACAACTACTGCTACTACTGTTGCTGCTACTGCTACTGCTACTGATATAACTACCTACGTGACTACTACTGCTACTACAACTACTAAGACTACTATAACAACTACTACTACTACAACTACTATAGCTTCTACTACTGCTTCTATTGATCCTGCTACTACTACAACTGCTACTATTACAATAGCTACTACCGCAACTAGTGCTACGGCTACTACTACTACAACTACTAATACTAATACTACTACTACTACTACTACAACAACTACAGCTGCTACTACTACAACTACTATTGCTACTCTAGTACTATTATTATTGCTACTATTTCTTCTACGGCTACTGCTACTACTCCTACTACTACCACTACTACTGTAACTACAACTACTACTCTAGCTCCTACTATAGCTACTTCTAATACCACTACTACTCATACTGCGGCTAATACCATTGCTAGTACTACTTCTACTACTACCATGACTATAATTCCTACTACTGCTACTACTTCTACTGCTACTATGGCTGCTAAGACTGCCACCATGACTACAACAACAACAACAACAATGACAATGACTACTACTAATACTACTACTTCAACTACTTCTGCTACTACTTCTACGACGACTGCTCCTACTGCTACTATCACTAATGTCACTATTACTACTAATACTACAACTACTACTATAGCTATGACTACTATTTTTACTACAACAACTACTACTACTAATCCTTCTACTACAACTACTGCCACTACTACTACTATGCCTACTACTACTACTACTACTATGAGTTCTACTATTGCTACTATTGCAACTACTACTACTACTCTAACTACTACTGCTTCTGCAAGTACTGCAATTACAACAACTACTACTACTACTACTACTACAACAACAACAACAATAACTACTACTACTACTACTCCTGCTACCACGGCTGCCACGACTGCTACTACAACTACTTCTGGTACTATTGCAACCACTACTACTACTTCTACTACTACTGAAACTACTACTACAACTACTATGATTGTTACTACTACTGCTACTACTACTATTATCGACACTACTACTACACTGCGACTACTACTACTACTACTACTACTTACTACTACTACTACTACTACTACTACTACTACTACTACTACTACTACTACTACTACTACTACTACAACTACTACTACTATTGCTACTACCACTACTACTCCTCCTCCTCCTCTCATACCACTATTTGCTACTACTGCTACTACAACTACTACTCCAACTACTATCTTACCTACTACTACTATTCTACAACAACTACTACTGTTGCTGTGCTTACTACGACTAATGCCACTCCTACTATTACTTCTGCTACTACTACTACTCCAGAACAACAACAACTACTACTACTACCACTACGACTACTGCTCCTACTGCTACTCCTACTGCTACCTCTCCCACTATTATAATTATTGCTGCTACTACTACTACTCCTACTACTACAACAACTACTACTACTACCACTACCAATACTTTTACTACCATAAATGCTACTACTACAACTTCTGGTACTACTACTACTACTAATACTACTACTACAACTCCTACTACCAATATTACTGCTAGTACAACAACTACTGTTGTTGCTACTACTACTACTACAACTGCTGCTACCATTCCCATTATAGCTATGACAAGTACCACTACAATCACTCCTGCTACTACTACTATTATTTTAGCTACTGCTATCGCAACTGCTGCTCCTACAACAACTACTACTACTCCTACAACTATGGTTAATGCTGCTTCTATTACTTGTATGACTGCTGCTACTACAACTTCTATTAATACCGCTACAACAACAACTATTGTTGATACTAGAACTCCCATTGCTATTGCTACAATGATAACAACTACTACAGCTCCTGCTACTACTCTAACTCCTACCATAACTACTACAGCTCCTGATACTACAACTATGACTACATCAATAGCTACTATTGATACTCCAACTACAATAGCTACAACTACCACTTCTACTACTATTGTTGTTACTCCTACGATAATAACTACTACTACTACATCTACTACTATTCCAACTACTACTACTACTTTTGCTACTACTACTACTACTACAGTGGCTACTATTGATGCTCTTACCACTACTTCTACAATGACTCCTACAATTATGACTTTTGTTGCTACTTCTACTACAACTACTGATGCTATGAGTGCTACTACTCCAACTACTACAACTTGTGTTACCATTGCTACATCTACTACAACTATAACTACTACTACTTCTACTTCAACTACTTCTTCTACTTATACTATAACTTCTCCTACTACTACCACTGCAACTACTACTGCTACTACTATTAATACTACTGTTGCACGAATGACACTACTGCTACTACCACCACCACTACTACTACTACAGCTGCCACTATTACTGCTTCTGATACAACTACTATTTCTCCTACTACTATTACCGCTGCTACTATACTACTACAGTACTACTACTACTACTATTACTACAACAACTACTACTGCTATTACTATTACTACTACTACTACTATTACTGTTACTACTACTACTACTATTACTACTACTACTACCATAACTACTATTAATACTACTACTACTACTACTACTACAACAACAACAACAACAACAACTACTTTTGTAACTACAACGACTCCAACTGGTACTACTTTGGCTACTACTACCGTAGCAAAAATTATTTCCTCAACAACTACAACTGCTACTTCTACTACAACTACACTGCTACTACTTTTATTTCAGCTCCTGCTACTGCTTCTACTACTACTTCTCAAACTACCACCACTAGTACTACTACAGCTACTACCACTACTGCTACTAATACTATTCCTACTACTCCTACTGATACTTCTTGTTCTACAACTACCACTACTATTACTATGGCTACCACTCTTTCTGCTTTCGCTATAACTACTACTTCTCCTATACTACTACTTCTGCTACTACTGCTGCTGCTACTGCTACTACTACTACTACTACTACTATTACTACTACTACTACTACTACAACTACAACTATTGCTACTATTACTATAATTATTACCACTACTGCTACTTCTGCTACTATTACCACTGCTACTGCTACTACTAGTACTACTACTACTACAACTACTACAACTACTATAGCTACGAATAGCACTGCTACCACTACTGCCACTTCTACTACTACAGCTACTACTACAACTGCAACAGCTACTACTATTACAACAACTACTAAAACTACTGCTGCTGCTACTACTACTATTACTACTACTACAATTACTGCCACTACTACTACTACTACTATTGCTTCGTAAAATTTCTGTTGTTGTTGCCACTACTGCTACTACTACTACTACTACTGCTGCTTTTGCTACTACTACTACAATGACTAATTAAACTTCTACTACTACTACAACTACAACTACTATCACTATTGCTGCTACTGCTTCTTCAACAACTACTACAAGAACTACTATGACTACTTCTGCTATAACTACTGCTGCAGCTACTATGACTACTACTACTGTTGATACTATTGCTAATGCTGCTACTACCACTTCTACTACTACTATTACTACTACTGCTACTACAACTACGGCTACTACAATTACTACTTCTACTGCTTCTATTACAACTACTACTAGTACTATTGCTATGATTTCTGCTACCACTACTTTTGCTACTACGACTACAACAACAACAATAACTACCACTACTACTTGTGCTAATATTGCTACTACTACTATAACAACAACTACTACTACTATTATTTCTATTACTGTTACAGCTGTACCTACTACTACCGCTGCTACTACTACTATTACTACTTCTACTACTACTACCAACATCATCACTACTACTACTGCTAATGTTGCTATTGCTACTGCTGCTGCTCCTACAACTAGAACAACAACTACTACTACTACTACTAATATCACTATTACTATTACTACGACTACTAGCGCTAATATTTCTACTACTACTTCCTATGGCTGCTATTACTACTGTTGCTACTACTACTACTACTACTACCACTACTGCTACTACTAATGCTACTACTACTGCAACCACTACTACTACTACTACTGCTACTTCTACTTCTACTACTACTACAACAAAAACTACTACTACTAATGTTGTTGTTGTTCCTACTACTACTTCTAGTAATACTACTTTCACGGCAAATGCGATCGCTTCTACTATTACTGCAACTACTACTAATGCAACTACTGCAGCAACTACTATTAATACTACTACTACTTATTCTACTACTTTTGCTACTCCTACTTCTGCTACCACTACGAATACTATTTCTACAGCTACTACTACTATTGCTACTATTACTACTACTGGTACTGCTACTACTGCTACTAGTAGTACTACTACTACTATTTTTGTTGTTGCTTCTACTATTACTACTGCAGCTATTACTATAATAAATGCTACTACTGCTATTACTATTACTACTATCATTACTACTGCTACAGCTGCTATTGTTTCCGCAACTACTACTACTACTTCTCCTCGTACTACTATTATCGTTACTAATACTACTATAGGTAGTACTCCTACTGCTAGTACTAATAGTACTAGTACTACTACTGCTACTACTCTTGCTCTTACTACGATTGCTAATGCTACAAAAGCTACAATAATTATTATTTATACTAGTACCAATACTACTACTGCTACTACTACTTCTACTACTACTGCTGTTGCTGCTGCTACTAATACTACTTCTACTACTACTCCTACTATTATTACTATAATGATTGCTATTGCTACTACTACTACAACTACTACTATAACTACTACTATGACTACTACTACTACAACTACTACTACTACTACAAAAGCTATTTGTACTGCTACTACTACTATTGCTACTACTACTACTATTGCTTCTACTACTCCTACTATAGCAAAAGTAGTAATTGTAGAAATAGTAGCAACACTAGTAGTACAAGTAGTAATAGTAGAAATAGCAGCAGCAGTAGTAGTAGTAATAGCAGTAGTAATAGTAGTAGTAGTAGTAGTAGGAGTAGTAGTAGTTGTTGTAGTAGCAACAGTAGTAGTAGTAGTAGTAGTAGTAGTAGTAATATTAGTGGTATTAGTATTAGCAGTACTAGTAGTAGCAGTTGTCATAGTAGTAACAAAAGCAGCAGCAACAGACTAGCAGTAGAAGTAGCAGAAGTAGTTTTAGTAGTAGTAGGAGTAGTAATAGTTGTAGGTGTAGTAGAAGCAGGAGTAGTAGTAGTAGTAGTAGCAGTAGTAGTTGTAATAATAGTTGTAGTATTAGTAGCAGTACTAATATTAGCAGTAATTGGTATACTAGTTGTAGTAGTAGTAGTAACAGTTCTCATAGGATTAGCAGCAGCAGTAGGAGTAGCAGTTGTAGTTGTAGCAGTTGTAGTAGTAATAGCAGTAGTGTTAATAGTAGTTGTGATAGTAGTAGCAGTGGTTGAAGTAATAATAGTTGTAGTAGGATTATTAGTTGTAGTAGTAGTTATTGTATGAGTGTTAGGAGGAGGAGGAGTAGTAGTAGTTAGAGATGTAGTACGAGTCATTGTAGTACTAGCAGTAGCATCAATAGCTATAGTAATAGCAGCCGCAGTAGTAGCGGTAGTAGTAGTAGCAACAACTGGAGTAGTAGTAGTAGTGATAGCACTAGTAGTAGTTATTATTGTAATACAAGTACTAGTAATAGTAGTAGTAGTTTGAGAAGTAGTTGTGGTAGTAGTACTCACAGCGGCCACAAGAGTAGCAACGAGAGTGGCAATAGCAGCAATAATAGTTGCAGCAACAGCGGCAACGGTAGCAGCAACAGCGATGATAATAGCAATGGTAGTAAAAGTAGTAGTTATTGCAGTAGTAGTAGTTGTTGTATTAGTTGAGCTAGTAGCAGCAATAGTCATAGAAGTAGTAGTAATCATAGTTGTTGTAGTAGTAGTAATAGAAGCAGTATTAGTAGTAGTAGTTGCTCTAGTAGAAGTAGTAGTAGCAGTAGAAATTTTGGAAGTAGCAGTAGCAGTAGTAGTAGTATTAGTGGCAGCTATAGCAATAGTAAAAGTAGTAGTACTAGTAGTAGTAGTAGTAGAAGTGGTAGTAGTAGCAATAGTAGTAGTCGTACTAGCAGCAGTTGTAGCACTTGTACTAGTAGTAGTATTAGAAGTATGAGTAGTAGTTGTAATAGTAAGAGCAAAAGCAGTAGTAGCCGTAGCAGTATTGGCAGTAGTAGTAATTGTAGTGGTAATCATAGGAGTAGTAGTTGCTGAAGTAGTAGTAGCAGAAGTAGTAGCAGTAGTACTAGCAATAGTATTAGTAGAAGCAATAGTAGTTGTAGTAGTAGAAGTAGAAGCAGCAGTAGAAGTAATAGTAGTTGTTGTAGCCGCTGTATTAATAGTTGTAGTAGTAGTAGTAGTAGTAGCAGCAGCAATATTAGTAGTAGTAGTAGTAGTAGCAGCAGCAATATTAGTAGTAGTAGTAGTAGTAGTAGTAGTAGTAGTAGTAGTAGTGGCAGACGTAGTAGTCATAGAAGTAGTAGTAACCTGAGTCGTAGCTGTAGTGGTCAAATTAGTAGTTGCAGAAGTATTAGTAGTACTAGTAGTAGCATTAGCAGCAGTAGTAGCTATAGTAGTACTAGTAGTAGTAGAAGTCGCCATAGTAATAGTAGCTGCTGTAGTACTAGTAGCATTAGGAGAAGTAGTAGTAGTAGTACTATTATGAACAAAAGTAGTAGTAGTAGTAGTAGTAGTAGTAGTAGTAGTAGTAGTAATGGTATTAGTGGTCATTATTGTAGTTGCAATAATAGTAAGGTAGCTATAATAGTTATGGTAATAGGAATAGTTGGAGTAGTAGTAGTAGCAGTAGTGGCTATTGCAGTAGTAGTTGTAGTACTAGTAGTAGTAGTAATAATACCCGAAGTAGCAATAGTAGCATTTGTAGAAGTACTGATAGTAGTGGTGGTGGAAGTAGTAGTAGTACCCAAAGTAGCAGTAGTAGTATTAGTAGTAGTAGTAGCAATTGTAGTAGTACCCTAAGTAGCATTAGTAGTAGTTTTAGAATAAATAGTAATAGCAGTAGTAGTAGCAGCAACAGTAGTAGTACATGATGTTGTAGTAGTAGCAGTTGTAGAGGTAGTAGTAGTTATAGTAGTGACAGTAGTAGTAGTAGTAATAATAGCAGTAGTAGTAGCAATAGTTTTTATAGTAGCAGTTTGAGGAGTAGTAGTTGTTATAATAGCTGTAGCTATAATTGTAGTAGCATCAGTTGTAGTAGTAGTAGAAGTATCAATAGCAACAGTTATAGTTGTGGTAGTCATACAGGTAGTAATAGCAATAGTAATAGTAATAAATGTAGGAGTTGTAGTGGTAGTAGAAGAAGTAGTAGTCACAGTAACAGTAGTTGCAGTAGCATTAGTGGTAGAATAAATAGTAGTATTAATAGTAGTCATAGTAGTAGTAGTCATAGTAGTAGTGGTAGTAGCAGCAGCAGCAGTAGCAGTAGTAATAGTAGTAGTAGCAGCAGCAGCAGCAGCAGCAGTATTGCAAGCAGTAGTAGTAGCAGTTGTAGCAAATGTAGCTCTAGTAGTCATTGTAGTTGTAGTAGTAGTAGCAGTAGCAGTTGTTGTTGTTGTAGGAGTAGCAATAGTAGCAATAGTAGAAGTAGCAAGTTAAGTAGTCGTGGTTGTAGTAGTTGTTATTGTAGGAGAAGTAGTAGTAGTACTAGTAGTACTAGTAGTTGTTGTTGTTGTAGTAGTAGCAGTAGAAGTACTTGTCATTGAGATAGTAGTGACAACAGAAGTAGTAGAAGTAGTAGTAGTTGTAGAAGTAGTAGTAGTAGCTGTAGGAGGATTTGTAGTAGTAGCAGTAGTAGTAGTAGTTGTAGTAGCAGTAGTGGTGGTGGTGGTGGTGGGGGTGGTGGTGATGGTAGTAGTAGTAGTGGTGGTGGTGGTGGTAGTAGTAGTTGTAGTAATAGTAGCAGTAGTAGCAGTAGTAGTTATTGTAGAAGAAGTAGTTGCAACGGAAGTAGCTATCGGAGTTACAGTTGTCGTGGCGGTAGTAGGACTGAAGAAGTAGTAATAGCAGTTGTAGTAAAAATAGCAGTAGTAGTAAAAGTAATAGAAGTAGCAGTATAGTAGTCATGGTAGTAGTATCGGGAGTAGTAGTGCAAGCCATAGTAGCCGTAGTTCTAGTAGTAGAAGACGATGTAGTAGTTGTTGTTGTAGTACGAGTTGTTGCAGCAATAGGAGCTGAAGTAGTAGTAGCAAAAGTAGTAGCAGTTGAAGAAGTACTAGTAGTAGTAGTAGCAGCAGTAATAATAGTAGTAGCAGTAGTAACAGTAGTAGTAATAGTAGTAGTAGAAGTATTTATAATAATAGTAGCAGTAGTTATACTAGTAGCATTAGAAGTGGTAGTAGCAGTAGTAGTAGAAGTAGTAGTCCTAAAATTAATTGAAGTAGTAGTAGTAGTAATGGTAGTAGTGGTTGCAGTTGTAGTAGTAGTAATAGTAGTATTAGGAATAGAAGTAGTAGTAGAAGTAGCAGTTGTATCAGTGGTAGTAGTAGCCGTGGGATTATTAGTAGTAGTGTCCGATGTAGCGGTAGTAGCATTTGTAGAAGTAGTAGTGGTATTAGTAGTAGTCATTGTAGTGGCAGTTGTAGTAGTTGTACCCGAAGTAGCAGCACCAATAGTAGTAGTAACAATTGTAGTAGTACCCGAAGTAGCAGTAGTAGCAGTAGTAGTAGGACTACCTGAAGTAGCAATAGTAGCAGTTGTAGAAGTAGTAGTAGTAGTAGTAATAATAGTAGTTGTAGTAGAAGTTGCAGTAAAAATAGCAGTAGTAGTTGTAGGAATTTTAGTAGTAGCAGCAGTAGTAGCAGATGTTGCACTAGTATGAGTAGTTGTAATTGTTGTTGTAGTAGTAGCAGTCTCAGCAATTGTAGTAGTAGTAGAAGTATTAGTAGCAGCAGTAGCAGCAGTAGTGGTGGTAGTAGTAGTAGCAGCAGCAGCAGCAGTAGTAGTAGTTGCAGCAATTGTTGTAGTACTATTAGTAGCAGCAGAAGTGATTGTAGTAGTGGCAGTCGTAGCAACAATAGTAGTAGCAGTAGTAGGAGCAGTAGTTGTAATAGTAGTAGGGGTATTAGAAGTTGTGGCTACTATAGTAGTAGTAGTAGTACAGGTAGTATAAGTAGTAGTCGTAGTAGAAGTTTGTAATAGTAGAAGTAGTAGTACAAAAGTAGTACCAGTAGCACCATTAGTAGTAGTGGTAGAAGCAGTAGCAGTAGTAGCTACAGAAGTAGTAGTAGCAGTAGAAATAATAGAGTAGTAGTTGTTGTTGTTGTATTAGTGCTAGTAGTAATAGTATTAGCAACAACAACAACAGTAGCAGTAGTTGTCATAGTTGCAGTAGCAGCAATAATAGTAGTAGTAGTAGTTGAAGCTATAGTAGTGGTAGTAGCAGTAGTTGTAGTAGTAGTGGTAGCTGAAGCAACAGCAGTGGTAGTAGTAGTAGTTGTTGTTGTAGTAGTACTTGCAGTGATAGTAGTCATTGTAGTAGTTGCATCAACGGTAGTAGTAGGATTAGTAGAAGAAGTAGAAGTTGTTGTTGACATAGTAGAGGTAGTAGGTGTAGTAGTAGTAGTAGCAGCAACAGAAGTGGTTGTAGTCGCTGCTGTAGTAGTAGTTGGAGTAGAAACTATAGCAACAGTAGTAGTAAAGATAGTATTAGTAGTAGTACTAGTAGTAGTAGTTGTTGTAGTAGTAATAGTTGTAATAGTAGTTGTGGTAGTAGTAGCGGAAGTAGTAGTAGTAGGAGTTGGAGTAGGGGTAGTAGTATGAGTATTTATAGTCAAAGTAGTGGTAGTAGTTGTACTAGTAGTACCAGTAGTAGTAGTAGTAGGGGTAGTAGCAACATCAGTTGTAGCAGTAATTGTAGCTAAAGTCATAGTAGTAGCAGTAACAGAAGCTGTAGTAGTAGTAGTAGTATCAATAGTAGAAGTAGCAGCGGCAGCAGCAGTAGTAGTAGTAGCAGTAGCAGTAGCAGCTATAGTAGTAGTAATAGTAGCAGCAGCAATAGTAGTAGTAGTATTAGTACTAGTAGCAAAAGTAGTAGTAGTAGTTATTATTGTTATTATTGTTGTTGTTGCTGTAGAAGCAGTAGTAGTAGTAGTAGTAGTAGTAGTAGCAGTAATAATTGCAGTAGCTGCGGTAATAGTAGTGGCAGTAGTTGCAATATTAACAACCGTACTTGAAGTAGTGGGAATTGTTCAGAGTTATTAGCAGGAGTACTAATAAAGAAGTACTAGAAGTAGTAGTAGAAGAAGTAGTAGGAGTAGTAGGAGTAGTGGCAGTAGTAGTAGCAGTTTTAGCAAAAATAGTAGTATAACTAGTAGTAGTAGTGGTGGAAGTAGTAGTAGTAATAGTAATAGTAGTAGTAGCCATAGTGGTAATAATAGTAGTTGTAGTAGTAGTAGTAGTAGCAGTAGTTGTAGCAATAGCTGCTACATTAGAAGTATTAGTTTTAGATGTAGTAGTTGTTGTAGTAGTAATAATAGCAGTAGCAGAAGTTGCAGTAGTAGTGGTAATAGTAGTGGTAGTAGCAGTAGTAGCAAAAGTAGTACTAGTAGTACTAGCAGTTGTAGTAGTTGTAGTAGTACTAGTAGTAGTAGTAGTAGTAGAAGCGAAAGTAGTTGTAGTAGCTGTAGTGGTAGTAGACACAATAGTTGTAGTAATAGTAACAGCAGCAGAAGTAGTAGTAGTAGTAGTACTAGTTCTAGTAGTAGCAAAAGAAGTAGTAGTAGTAGTAGTAGTACTAGTAGCTGTAGTAGTAAAAGCAGCAACAATAGTTGTAGTAGTAATAGTAGTAGCTATAGTAATAATAGTAGCAACAACAGTAGGAGTAGTAGAAGCAATAGTATTAGTAGTAGTAGTAGCAGAAATACTAGTAGTTGTAGTAGTAGTAGTAGTAGCTGTGGCTGTAGTAGCTGTAGTGGGCGTAGTTGTAGTAAAAGTAGTAGCAGTAGTAGCGGTAGCAGAAGTTGATGTAGTAGCAATAGCTGTAGTTGTAGCTACAGTATTAGTAGCTGTACTAGTAGTAATAGGAGTTGTAATAGTAGTAGCAGTAGTACGAGTTGCAGCAGCAGCAGTAGTAATAGTAGTAGTAGTTGTTGTTGTCATAGTAGTTGCAGCACTAGCAGTAGCAGAAGCAGTAGTAGAAGTAGTTGTTGTTGTTGTAGCTGTTGTAGTAATAGCAGTAGTAGTTGTAGTTATTGTTATTATAGTAGAAGTTGTAGTAGTAATTATAGCCGTTGAAGTAGCAGAAGTAGTCGTAGTAGAATTAGTAGCAGAAAGCATCATAGCTATAGTAGTAGAATTCATTGTAGCAGAAGTAGTAGTAGTTGTAGTAGCAATAGCAACAGTAGCGATAGTAGCAATAGTAGTAGTAGTAGTAGTAGAAGTATTTGTAGTAATAGTAGCAATAGTCGTACTAGTAGTATTAAATATAGTATTATTAGTAGTAGTAGCAGTAGCAGTAGTAGTATTAATAGAAGTAGTAGTTGTGCTTGTAGTTGTTGTTGTAGTAATAGTAGTAGTTGGAGTAGTAGTAGTAGCAGAAGTAGCAGTTGTAGCAGTAGTAGTAGTAGCAGTTGGGGTAGTAATAATAGTATCCAAAGTAGCAATAGTAGCATTTGTAGAAGTAGTAGTGGTAGTACTAGTAGTACTAGTAGTAGTAGTGGCAGTAGTAGTTGTACTCGAAGTAGCAGTAGCAGTTGTAGCAGTTGTAGTAGTACTCGAAGTAGCAGTAGTAGTAGTTGTAGAAGTAGTAGTGGTAGTAGTAGTAGTAGTTATAGTAGTAGTACCCAAAGTAGCAATAGTAGCAGTTGTTGAAGTAGTAGTAGTTGTAGTAGTGGTAACAGTAATTGTAGTAGTAGTTGTAGTAATTATAGCAGCAGTAGTAGTAAAAGTAGTAGCAGCAATTTTTGTAGTAGCAGGAGTAGTACTCGTATGAGCAGTTTAAATACCTGTAGTAGTACTTACAGTAACAAAAGTTGTATTAGTAGTAGAATTATTTGTAGTAGTAGTACTACTACTACTACTAGTAGTAGTAGCTGTACTACTACTACTACTACTACTACTAGTAGTAGCAGTAGTAGCAATAGTAGCAGTAGTTCTTGTGGTACTAGTAGCAACAGTAGTAACAGTAGTAGTGGCAGTAGCAGCTACAATAGATGTAGTAGTAGCAGCAGCAGTAGTTGTAATAGTAGTAGGGGTGGTAGAAGTTACAACAATAGTTGTAGTAGCAGTAGTACAAATAGTAGTACTAGTAGTAGTAGTAGTAGTAATAGTAGTAGAAGTACTAGCAGCAATAGTAGTAGTAGCAAAAATAGTACCAGTAGTAGTAGTGGTGGTAGTAGTAGAAGTAGCAGCAGTAGTAGTAGTTGCAGTAGTAACAACTACAGCAGTTGTGTTAGTAATAGTAGTAGTAGTAGTTACAGTAGTACTATTAGTTGTAGTATTAGCAACTGTAGCAACAGTAGTAGTGGTAGTAGTACTAGTAGTTGCAGCAGCAGCAGCAGCTGTAATAGTAGTGGTAGAAAATGTAGTAGTAGTAGTAATAGTAGTAGTAGCAGAAGCAATAGAGGTAGTATTAGTAGTTATAGCAGTCGCAGTCGGAGCAGTAGCAGCAGTAGCAGCAGTAGTCATTGCAGCAGTTGAATTATAAGTAGTAGCAGGAGTAGCAGAAGTAGTAATAGTTTTTGCTATAGTAGAAGTAGTAGGTGTAGTAGTAGTAGCAGCAGCAGTTGTAGCAGCAGTAATAGTAGTGGTAGCAGTAGAAGCAGTAGTAGTAGTTGGAGTAGCAATTATAGCAGCAGCAATAGCAGCAGCAGCAGTAGTAGCAGGAGTAGTAGTAGCCGAAGTAGTAGTGGTAGTAGTGATAGTAGTAATAGTAGTATTAGTGGTGGTGGTGGTAGTAGTAGTAGGAGTTGGAGTTGGCGTAGTAGTATGAGTATTAGTACTCAGAGTAGTGGTGGTGGTAGTAGTAGTAGGAGTAGCAGCATTAGTTTTTGCAGTAGTTGTAGCAAAAGTCATAGTAGTAGCAGTAGAAGAAGCAGTAGTAGCACTAGTAGTAGCAATAATAGAAGCAGTAGCTGTGGTAGTGGTAGTAGGATTAGCAGTAGTTGCTGTAGTAGTATTAATAGTAGTATCAGTAGCATAAGTAGCATTATTAGTACTAGTAGTAGGAGCAGTAGTGGTATTAGTATTAGTAGTTGTAGTTATAGTAGATGCAGTAGTAGTAGCAATAGAAGAAGTAGTTGTAGTAGCAGTAATAATAGCAATAGCTGTTGTCGTAGTAGTAGCAATAGTTGTAGTATTAGCTGTAGTTCTAGAAGTTGTAGGAGTAGTAGCAGAGTTAGTAGCAGTAGTACTAGTAGAGAAGTAGTAGAAGTAGTAGCAGAAGAAGTAGTAGGAGTAGTAGCAATAGTGGTAGCAGTAGTACAACTAGTTGTAGAAGTAGCCGTAGAACTAGGAGTAATAGTAGTAGTAGTAGTAGTAGTAGAAGTAGTAGCAGCCATAGTGGTAATAGTAGTAGCCGTAGTAGTAATAGTAGTAGCAGTACTCGTGGCAGTAGTAGCAACAATGGAAGTAGTAGTATTAGTAGTAACAGTAGTTGTAGTAGTATCAACAATAGTATTATTAGCAATAGTACTTGTAGTAGCAGTAGTAGAAGCAAAATTAGTAGTACTAGCAGTAGTAGTAGTAAAAGCAACAATATCAGTAGTTGTAGTAGCAGCAGTAGTAGTAGTAGTTGCTGTATTAAAAATAGTAGTAGCAGTAGTAGAAGTAGTAGTAGTAGTTGTTGTAATAGTAGCAGCAGCAGTAGTAGTAGTAGTAGTAGCAGCAGGAGTAGTAGTAGCAGTGGCAGTCATAGCTTCTATAGGAGAAGTTGTAGAAGTCGTAGTAGAAGTTGTTGTAGCAAAAGTAGTAGAAGTGATAGTAGTTGTAATAGCAGTAGTAGCAGCAGTGGTAACAGTAGTAGTCGTAACAACAGCGATAACACTAGTAGTAGTAGAAGTAGTAGTAGTTGTAGAATAAGTAATAGCAGCATTGTTAGTAGTAGTAGCAGTACAAGTAGTAGTGGTGGTAGCTATAGTAGTAGCAGAAGCAATAGCAATAGTAGTAGTCATAGTAGTACAAGCAGTATTAGTAGTAGTAAAAGAAGTAGCCGTAGCGGCAACAAGAATAGTGTTGTAGTAGTAATAGTAGTAGTAGCAAAAGTAGTAGTAATAGTAGTAGTAATAGTTGTAGTAGCAGTAGTCGTACAGTTGCAGTAGCAGTAGTAGTAACAGTAGTAGTAATAATTATAGAAGCAGTAGTGGCTACAGTAGCAGTAGTAGTTGTAGTAGGAGAAGTAATAATAGGAGTAGTAGCAATAGCAGTAGTCCCTTTAGCAGCAGTAGTAGAAGTAGCAGCGACAGCGACAGTAACAGCAGTAGTTGTAGTAGTAGTTGCAGTAGTTGTAGTACAATTTTAGTAGTAATAGTAGTGGAAGTAGTAGTAATAGTAGCAGAAGTAGCAAAAGTAGTACTCGTAGTACCAATAGTGGAGTAGTAGAAGATGTCGCGGTAGTAGTGGTAGTAGCAGTTGTAACAATAGTAGTAGTTGTTGTAGGATTAGTAGTAGTAGCAGCAGCTACAATAATGGCTGTAGTGGCAGCACTAGAAGTAGTAGTAGTAGTAGTAGTAGTAGTAGCAGCAGTATTGTAGTAGATGTTGTAGTAGTAATAGTAGTAAGAGTAGAAGTACAAGTAGTAATAGTAGTAGTAGAAGTAATAGTATTATCAATAGCAGCAACAAAAGTAGTAGTACTAGTAGCAGCAGTATTAGCAACAGTAGCAGTCATAGTAGTTGTAGTTGTAGTAGTTATTGCAGTACTATTAGCAGCAGTTGCAATACTTGTAGTAGTTGTTGTTGTTGTTATTGTTGTACTAGTAGTAGTAGTAGGAGTAGTAGTAGAAGTAGTTGTAGTAGTAGCAATAGTAGTAGCAGTAGAAGTAGTAGCAGTAGTTGTAGTAATAGCAGAAGTAGAAGTATTTCAAGTAGCAACACTAGCTGCAGTACTAGTAATCATAGTAGTAGTAGTTGTAGTAGTAGTTGTAGCATTTGCAGTTGTAGTTGGAGTAGTAGCAGTAGTAATAGTAGTAGTAGTAGTAGTAGTCATAGTAGTAGTAGTTGTTGTAGCAGTAGTAGTAGTAGTTGTTGTTGTAGTAGTTGGAGGAGTAGGAGGAGGTTGAGTTGGAGCAATAGTAGTATTAGTAGTTGGAGTAGTGGTAGTAGTTATAGTGGTGGTAATAATAATCGTAGTAGTTGTTCTTGTTGTAGAAGTAGTAGTAGCATTAATCGTAGTAACAATAGTAGTAGTAGTTACAGTTGTAGTATCAGCAACAGTAGGAGTAGTAGAAGCAGTAGTTGTAGTACTAGTAGAAGTGGTAGTAACTGCAATTGTAGTAGTTGTGGTAGTACGAGGTGGTGTAGTGGTAGTAGTAGTTGTTGTTGTTGTAGCATCAGCAGCAGTAGTAGTAGTAGATGTAGTTCTAGTAGTAGTAGAAGATGTAGTAGTAGCAGAAGTAGTAGCGGTAGTAGTAGTAGCATTAGGAGTTCTAGTAGTAGCAATAGGAGGAGTAGTAGTAGTAGTAGCAGTAGTACAAGTGGAAATAGTAGCAGCAATAGTAGTAGTAGTAGTTGAAGTAGTAGCAGCAGCAATAGTAGCGATAGTAGTATGAGAAGTTCTAGTAGTAGTAGTAGGAGTAGCAGTAGTAGTAGTAGTAGTAGTAATAGTAGTAGTAGCAGTAATAGGAGTAGTAATAGTAGTAGTAGAAGTTGTAGTAGCCATTGGTGTAGTAGTAGTTGTAGTAGTTGTAGTATTTGTACTAGTGGTAGTAGTTGTTGTAGTAGCAGTGGTAGTTGTAGTAGGAGTAATAGGAGTAGTAGCAGTAGTAGTTGTAGTAGGAGGAGTAGTAGTAGTAGTAGAAGTAGTAGTAGTAGTAGCAGTAATAGGAGTAGTAGTAGTAATAGTAGAAGTTGTAGTAGCCATTGGTGTAGTTGTAGTATTTGTACTAGTGGTAGTAGTTGTTGTAGTAGCAGTGGTAGTTGTAGTCGGAGTAATAGGAGGACTAGTAGTAGTAGTTGTAGTAGGAGTAGTAATAGTAGTAGTAGAAGTAGTAGTAGTAGAAGCAATAGGAGTGTTAGTATTACTAGTAGTAGTACTAGTTGTAGTTTTAGTTTTAGTAGTAGTAGTAGTAGGAATAGTAGAAGTAGCAATTGTACTAGTAGTAGAAATAGTAGTTGTAGTAGTAATAGTAGTAGTTGTTGTAGTAGTAGTAGTAGTAGCAAGTCACTGTAGCAATAGTGGTAGAAGAAGTAGTAGTAATAGTAGGTGCAGGAGGAGGAGGAGGAGGAGTAGTAGTAGTAGTTGTTGATGTTCTAGTAGTAGTAAGAGTAATAGTAGTAGTAGTAGCTATAGTATTGGTAGTAGTAAGAGTAATAGTAGCAAGAGTAGTTGTAGTAATAGTAGCAGGATAGTAGTAGTAGTAGTAATAGTAGTCGTAGTATTAGTAGCCGGAGTAGTAGTAGTTGTTGTAGGAGAAGTTCTAGTAGTTGTAGTAGTAGCTGTAATAGGAGGAGGAGTAGTAGTAGTAGCAGAAGTAGTAGTAGTAGTAGCTGAAGTAGTAGTAGCTGTAATAGGAGGAGGAGTAGTAGTAGTAGCAGAAGTAGTAGTAGTAGTAGCTGAAGTAGTAGTAGCTGTAATAGGAGGAGTAGTAGTAGTAGTAGCAGAAGTAGTACTAAAAGTAGTAGTAGTAGTAGTAATCGTACTAGTAGAAGTACAAGTAGTAGTTGTAGTAGTAGTAGCAGTAGCAAATGTTGTTGTTGTTGTTGTAGTAGTAGTAGTAGTAGTAGTAGTCATCGTCGTCGTCGTCGTCGTTGTGGTGGTACTAGTGTTAGTAGTAGTAGTAGTAGTAGTAGTAGTAGTAGTAGTAGTTGTAGCAAAAGTAGTAGGAGTTGGTGCACGAGGAGTAGTAGTAGTAGCTGTGGTAGTAATTGTAGTAGAAGCAGTAGCAGTTGGTGTAGGAGCAGTAGTAAGTAGAAGTAGTAGTAGTAGTAGACTTAGCAGTAGTAGTAGTTGTAGCAGTAGTAGAAGTTATGGTAGTAGTAGGAGCAGTAATAGTTGTAGTCAATGTTGTAGCAGCAGAAGCAGTAGTAATGGTAGTAGTTGTGGTTGTAGTAGAAGCAGTTGCTATTCTAGTAGTAGTAGTATGAGTAGTTTTTGTAGTAGAATTAGTAGTACTGGAAGTAGTAGCAATAGTAGTACTGTTATTATTTGAAGTAGGACTAGTAGCAATAATAGTAGTAGTAGTAGCAGGAGTAGTAGTAGTTATAGTAGGAGAAGTTTCAGTAGTTGTAATAAAAGTAGCAGTAGTAGTAGAAGTAGTAGTAACTTAGCAGTAGAAATAATAGGGTCAGTAGTAGTAGTCGTAGTAGTAGTAGCAGTAGTAGTAGTAATAGTAGTAGTTGTAGTAGTAGTACCAATAGTAGTTATAGTAGTAGGTGGAGTAGTAGTTGTTGTTGTTGTTGTTGTCGTTGTAGTAGTAGCCGCATTAGTAGTAGTTGCAGCAGTAATTATAGTAGTAGGTGGAGTTGTTGTACTAGTAGTAGTGGTGGTTGTTGTAGTAGTCATAGTAGTAGTAGCAGTCGCAGCAGTAGTGATAAGTGTTGCTGTAGTAGCAGTAGTAGTAGTAGTAGTAACTGTACGAGTTGGAGTCGTAGTAGTAGTAGTAGTTGAAGTGGTAGCAGTAGTAGTAATAGTAGCAGCAGTAGTAGCAGTAGCAGTAGGTGTAGTAGCATTAGATGTAGGAGTAGTAGTTGTATTGGTAGGAGTAGTTACAGTAATAGAAGTAGTAGTAGTAGTAGTAGTAGTAGTAGTAGTAGTAGTGGTAGAAGTTGTTTTTATAGCTGTAGTAGTAGGAGAAGTTTTAGTAGTTGTAGTAGTAGTTGTTGTAGTGGCAGTAGAAGTAGTAGGAACAACTATAGTAGCAGTAATTGGGGTAGTAGTAGTAGTCATAGTCGCTTTAATATCTGTTGTTGTTGTAGTAGTAGTAGTAGTAGTAGCAGCAGCAGCATTAATAGTAGTAACAATAGTAGTTATAGTAGTAGTTGGAGTAGTAGTTGTACTAGCAGTAGTAGTAGTACTAGTTGTAGTAGTAGTAATTGCCGTAGTAGTAAGTGTTGTTGTAGTAGTAGAAGTAGTTGTAGCTATAGTAGTAGTAGTAGAAGTACGAGTAGGAGAAGATGTAGTAGTAAGAGTAGAAGTAGTATCAATAGTAGTAGTTGTTGTAAGACGATTAGCAGAAGTAGTAGTTTTTATTGTAGCAGTAGCAGTATTATTTGTAGTAATAGTAGAATTAGTAATAGTTATTATAGTAGTACTGTAGTAACAGTAGCAGTTGTTGTAGTAGTAGAGGTAGTAGTAGAAGTTGTAGTTGCCGTAGAGGTAGCAGTGGTGGTGGTAGTAGTAGTAGTACTAGTAGTAGTAGTAGGAGGAGTAGGAGGAGGAGGAGGAGTAGTAGTAATAGTAGTAGTAGTAGTAGTCGTAATAGTTGCGGTAGTAGGAGGAGTAGTAATAGCAATTGTTATTGTTGTTGTAATAGCCGCAACAGTAGTAGTAGAAGTTGTAGCTATAGTAGTTGTAGTAGTAGTAGTAGTAGTGCTAGTACCAATGATAATGGCTGTAGTAGTAATAGTAGTAGTAGTAGGAGAAGTTTTAGTAGTTGTACTATTAGCAGTAGTAGTATTATTTATAGTAATTGTAGTAGTTGTAGGAGTAATTGTAGTATTAGTAGTGGTTGTTGTGTTTGTAGTGTAGTAATAGTAGCAGAAGTAGTAGAAGCAGAGGTAGTACCAGAAGTAGTTGTTGCAATAGTAGTAGCAGCTGCAGTAGTAGTAGTAGTAGTAGTAGTAGTAATAATAGTAGCAGTAGCAGCAGTAGCAGTAGTAGTAGTTTTGGTTGTAAGAAGAGGAGTACTAGCAGTAGTTAATGTTGTTGTTGTAGCAGCAGTAGCAGTTGTTGTGGTCATGGTTGTACAAGTAGTAGTAGTTGTTGTTGTTGTAGTAGTCATTGTAGCAGAAGTAGTCATTGTCGAAGTAGGAGCAGAAGTTGTAGTAGCAGTTGCAGCAGGAGTAGTAGTTGTTGTTGTTGCTATTGTTGTATTAGTTGTTGTTGTAGTAATAGTAGTAGTAGTAGTAGTAGTAGTAGCAGGAGTAGTAATAGTAGTAGCAGTAGGAGAAGTTTTAGTAGCTATGGTGGTAGTGGTAATAGTAGTAGGAGTAGTAATAGTTGTTGTAGTAGTGCTAGAAGTAGCTGTAATAGCTGTTGCTATAGAAGTAGTTGTAGTAATAGTAGTATTTCTAATAGTAGTAGTTGTTGTTGTTGTAGTAGTAGCGGCAGTAGCAGTAGTAGTTGGAGACGAAGCAGTAGTAGTAGCAACAGTAGTTGTAATAGTAGGTGGAGTAGTAGTAGTAGTATTTGTAATAGTAGTTGTAATAGTGGTTGCTATAGTAGTAGTTGGAGGAGTCATAGTACTTGTAGTGGTAGTAGTAGTAGTTCTAGTAATAGTAGCAGCAGTAGGAGTAGTAGTAGAAGTAGTAGTAGCAAGAGTAGTAGTAATAAGAGGTGGAGTGGTAGTAGTAGCAGTAGTTGTTGTTGTAGTAGTAGTAGAAGTAGTAGTTCTGATAGTAATAGTCGCCGTAGTAGTAGTAAGTGTTGTAGTAGTAGCAGAAGTAGTAGCAGCAATAGGAGTAATAGTACCAGTTGGAGTAGTAGTAGTTGTTGTAGTAGTAGTAGATGTAGTAGCAATAGTAGTACTTGAAGTACTGGTAGTAGTAGTAGCAGTAGGAGTAGTAGTAGTAGCGGTAGAGGTAGTAGTAGCGGTAGTAGGAGTAGTTGTAGTAGTGGAAGCAGTAGTGGTAGTAGTGGTAGAAGCCCTTGTTGTAGGAGCAGCAGTTGTAGGAGGAGGAGGAGGAGGATTAGCAGTACCAATAGTTGTTATTGTAGCAGTAGTAGTATTATTTGAAGTAATAGTAGAATTAGTTGTAGTTGTCGTACTAGTGGTGTAGTAACAGTAGCAGTTGTAGTAATAGTATAGGTAGTAGTAGAAGTTGTAGTTGCCATAGAAGTAGCAATCGTAGCAGTAGTACTAGTACTAGTAGCAGTGGTAGCAGTATTACTAGTACTAGTAGTAGAGGTAGTAGGAGGAGGAGTAGTACTAGCAGTTGTTATTGTTGTTGTAACTGCCGCAGCAGTAGTAGTAGAAGTTGTAGTTGTAGTAGTAGTAGCAATAGTAGTAGAGTAGTACTAGTAGCAATGACAGTAGTAGTGGTAGTAGTAGTAGTAGGAGAAGTTTTAGTAGTACTATTAGCAATAGTAGTATTATATGTTGCAATACTAGTAGTTGTAGGAGTAGAGTTGTTGTAGTAGTAGAAGTAGAGGCAGTACTAGAAGTAGTTGTTGCAGTAGTAGCAGCAGCCGCAGTAGTTGTTGTTGTTGTAGTAATAGTAGTAGTAGTAGTAGTAGTAGTAGTAGTAGTAGTAGTAGTAGGAGTAATAGCAATAGTAGTAGTAGTTTTGGTAGTAGGAGCAGGAGTAGGAGTAGTAGTTAATGGTGTTGTAGCAGTAGCAGCAGCGGTTGTGGTCGTGGTAGTACTACTACTAGTAGTTGTTGTTGTAGTAGTTACTGTAGTAGTAGTAGTAGGTGTAATAGTAGTTGCAGTAAGAGTAATAGTAGTAGTAGTTGTTGTTGTTGTATTAGTTGAAGTAGTAGTTGTAGCAAACGTAGTAGTAGTAGCTGGAGTAGTAGTAGGAGGAGGAGGAGGAGAAGTTTTAGTAGCTGTAGTTGTAGCAGCAGCAATAATAGTAGTAGGAATAGTAGTAGTAGTACTAGTAGTAGTAGTAATAGTCGTTGCTATAAAAGTTGTTGTTGTTGTTGTAGTAGTAGCAGCAGCAGAAGTAGCTGTAGTAGGAGAAGAAGAAGTAGTAGCAACAGCAGTAGTTGTAATAATAGGTGGAGGAGTAGTATTAGTAGTAATGGTAGCTGTAATAGCGGTTGGTGTAGTAGTAGTTTGAGTAGTAGTAGTATTTTTAGTAGTAGTTGTTGTTGTTGTAGTAGTAGTAGTAGAAGAAGTAGTAGTAGTAGCAACAGTAGCAGTAATAGTAGGTGGAGTAGTAATAGTTGCAGTAGTAGTAGTTCTAATACTAATAGTCGCAGTAGTAGTAGTAAGTGTTGTAGTAGTAGTAGTAGTAGTAGTAGCAACAGTAGTAGTAGTAACAGTGGGAGTAGTAGTAGTAGAAGAAGAAGAAGAAGAAGTAGCAATGGTAGTAGTTGCAGTATTAGTAGTAGTAGTAGCAGTAGGAGAAGGAGCAGTAACAGTAGGAGTAGTAGTTGTTGTTGTAGGGGTAGTAGTAGTAATAGTAGTAGTAGTAGTTTTATTAGATGTAGTTGTTGTTGTTGTTGTTGTTGTTGTAGTAGTAGTAGTAGTAGTAGTAGGACTACTAGTAGTAACAATTGTACTAGTAGAATAGTAGCAGTTGTAGTAGTAGTAGGAGAAGGAGTGGTAGAAGTTCTAGTTGGCGCTGGAGTAGCGGTAGTAGTTGTAGTAGCAGAGGTAGCGAAAGAGTAGGATTAGTAGTAGCAATAGTAGGAGAAGTAGCACAAGTAGTTGTAGTAGCGAAAATAGTTCTTGTAGTAGGTGTAGTAGTAGTTGCAGTAGTAGGAGTACGAGTAATAGTAGTAGTAATACGAGTAGCAGCTGCAGCAATAGTTGTAGTAGTAGAAGTTGTGGTTGTAGTGGGTTTAGTAGTAGTACTAGTAGTGGTAGTAGCAGTGGTAGTAGTAGTGGTAGTTGAAGTAGTAGCAGCAGCAGCATTAGCAGTAGTAGTAGAAGCAGCAGCAGTAGTAGCAGCAGCAGTAGTAGTAGTAATTGTCGTTGTTGCCGTTGTTGTAGTAGTAGTAGTAGTAGAAGTAGTACTCAGTATAGGATTAGTAACAGCAGTAGTGGTGGCAGAAGTAATAGTAGGAGTAGGACTCAGTATAGGATTAGAAATAACGGTAGTAGTAGTTGGAGCAGTGGTACTCGTAGTAACTGTAGGAGTAGGAGTAACAGTTGGAGTTGGAGTAGGAGTAGTAGTAGTAGTTGGAGTAGTAGTCGTATTAGTTGTTCTTGTCGTAGAAGTAGTAGTACTAATCGGAGTAGTAGTAGTAGCAGGAGCATAAGTAGTAGTAGGGGTAGTAGTTGTTATTGTACTAGTAGTTGTTGTAATAGTAGTAGCAGTAGCAGCAGTAGTAATAGCAGTAGTGGTAGTAGTAGTAGTAGGAGCAGTAGTTGGAGTAGTAGTAGTAGTAGGTGTAGTCGTTGTAGTAGCAGTAGTAGTCCTTGTCGTAGCAATAGTAGTAGTTGTAAGAGTAGTAGTAGTAGTAGAAATAGTAGTACTAGTAGTAGTAGTAGTAGGAGCAGTAGTGGTAGCAACTGTAACAGCAGCAGCAGTAGTAGTAGTTGCATTAGAAGTTATAGTATGAGTGGTAGTAGTGATTGTACTAGTTGTAGTAATAGTAATAATAGTATTAGGAGTAGTAATAGTTGTAGTAGTAATAGGACGAGTAGTACCACTAGAAGTACTAGTAGTATTGGTAGTAGTAGGAGGAGGAGGAGGAGTTGGAGTAAAAGTAGTAGTAGAAATAGTAGTAGTAGTTGTAGTAATAGTGGTAGTAGTTGTAGTAGCAGTTGTAGTAGTAGCAATAGAAGGTGTTGGAGCATTAGTTGTAGTAGTTAGACTAGGAGTTGTAGCAGTAGTAGCATGAGTAGTAGTACAAGTCTGAGAAGTGGTGGAAGTAGTTGTAGTAGTAGCAACATCAACCGTAGCAGCAATAGTAGCAGCAGAAGTAGTTGTAGTAGTAGTAGTTGTTGTTGTTGTAGTAGTAGTAGTATGAGTAGTAGTTGTTGTAGTAGTAGTAGTTGTTGTTGTTGTAGCAATAGTAATATTAGTAGGAGTTGTAGTAGTAGCAGTAGTAGTAGTAGCAGTTGCAGTAGTAGTAGTAGAGTATTAGTAGCAGGAGTAGAATCAATAGTAGTAGCAGTAGTAGTAGTGGAAATAGTAGTAATATAAGTAGTAGTAGTAGATGGAGAGTAGTATCGTAATCGTAGTAGTAGTAATAGTAGTAGTAGTAGTTTTTGTAGTAAATGTATTTGCAATAATAGCAATAGCTGCAGCAGGAGCAGTAGTTGTAGTAGTGGTAGCAGTAGTAGTAGATGCTATAGTAATAGTTGTGGCAGTAGTATTAGCTGAAATTGTAGTGGGAATAGTAGTTGTAGTAGTAGGAGTAGGAGTACTCGAAGTAGTAGCAACAGCAGTAGCAGTTGGAGTAAAAGTAGTAATAATAGTAGTAATAGTTGTAGAAGTGGGAGTAGTAGTAGTAGGAGGATGTGCAGTGGCAGTAGCGGTAGTAGGAGGATGTGTAGTGGCAGTAGCAGTAGTAGGAGCAGTAGTAGTAATTATGTTGCCACTACGACTGCTATTACTACTGCTGCTACTGCTACGAATATTACTTCTACAACTAGAACAACTACTACTACTCCTATATTACTATTACAACTACTCCAATTGCTACTACTACTCCTACAACGACTACTACTACTGCTGCAATTACTACTATTTCTACTACTACTACGACTGCTACTAGCACTGCCACTACTCCAACAACTACTACAATTGCTGCTACTACTACTACTAATACTACTACTACTACTACTATTGGTACTACTAATACTAGAACTACTACTATTACCGCAACTACTACTACTGCTACTACTACAACTACTGCTTCTACAAGAACAACAACTACTACAACTACAAATACTACTTCTACTACTGCTACTACTAGTATAACAATTTCTACTGCTACTGCAACTACAAGTTTGATTACTAGGATTACTACTACTACTAACACTACTACTACTACTGCTGCTACTGCTGCTACTGTTACTACTACGACTACCACTACTACTACTTCTACTCATTCTGCTTTAGGTACTTATACTACTATTTCTAGTTCTACAACTAGTGCTGCTACGAATGCTACAGTTACTACTATTACTACTACTACTCCTATTACTACTACTATTACTACTACTACTACTATTATTATTACAATAACTACTACTACTCCTACTACTTCTACTACTGCTGTTGCGACTACTACTATAACAACAACTGCTACTACTATTACTACTACTACTTCCACTGGAGTTGCTACTACTACAAGTACTATTATTTCTACTACTTGTACTACTACTACTACTGCTACCGCTGCTACTGCTATTGCTGCTACTGCTACTACTACAACAACGATAACTACTACTACTACAACTTTTACTGCTCCTATTGTTACTACTACTACTACAATGGCTACTACTACTAATATTACTACTCCTACTGCAACTGCTACTACTACTACTACTACTACTACTATTTTTACTACAATTTCTACTACTTCTACTACTGCTACTACTACTACTACCACTTCTGCTTCAGCTACTACTGCTGCTACTACTATTACTATGACTACTACTTCTTCTACTACTACTACTACAACTACTACTACTACAACTACTTCTACAACCACAACTACTACTACCACTACTCCAACTACGATTGCTCCTACTACCACTACTACTCCTACTACTCGTAATACTAGTACTACTACAACAACAACTACTATTACTACAACAACAACTACTACTAATACTATTACTGTTACTATTACTAATATGTCTTCAACTTCTACTACTACTACTCCTACTCCTATTGCTAATACTAGTACTACTGTTACTCCTACTGCTGCTACCACTACTGCTATTCCTACTATTGCGACTATAACTACCACTATGTCCACTACTCCAACTACCACTGCCAACTACTACTGCTCCTACTTCTACTATTCCTACTCCTAATACGACTAATACTATGTCTACTACTAGTACTTACTACTAGTACTACTACTACTACTACAATTACCACAACTTCTACTACTACTACTACTGATACAACTACTCCTATGACTACTATTGCTACTACTAGTAGTAGTACGACTACCACTACTACTACAACAACTACTAGTACTACAACTACTACTATTACTACTATGACTACTACTACTACCACCACCATAGCTATTGTTGCTAGTACTACTTCTACTCTGGCTACTATTACTACTACTACTACTGCTACTCCAACTACTACTTCTACAATTACTACTACTGCTGCTAATACTACTACTACTTCTACTACTACTACAACTTCTACTTCTACTTCTGCTACTATTGGTAGTAGTAGTTCTACTACTACAACTTCTACCGCTACTGCAACGGCTACTTCTGCCGCTACTACTACTACTACTACTACTACTACTACTACTACTACTACTACTACTACTACTACTACTACCACTACTACTACTACTACTTCTACTACTACTGCTGCTACTACTATTATTACTAACACTATTGCTACTTCTACTACTACAATTGGTACTACTACTACTCCAATTACTGCTTTCGCTACAATTACTACAACCACTGCTACTACTTCTTCTTCTTCTTCTACTACTACTACTACTACTACTGCTACTATTACTACTACAGCTATTGTAGCTAATACTTCTATTACTTCTATTGCAATGACTACTCCTACTACTACTATTCCTACTGCTACTACTACTGTTAATAATGTTACTACTACCACCACCACTACCACTACTATTGTTACTAGTACTACTACTACTGCTACTACTGTTACTACTACTACTACTATTACTACTACTGCTACTGCTACTGCCACTTATACTACTACTACTTCTACTACTAGTAGTATTCCTCCTCCTCCTACTACTACTACTCCTCCTACAATTATTACTATTATTTCTACTACAGCTACTGTTGCTGCTACTACTACTACTACTGCTACTACGACTTCCACTACTAGTTCTACTAGTACTACTACTATTACTTCTACTTCTACTATTATTACTAATGCTACTAGTACTTCTACTACTACCACTACCACAACTACTTTTGGTAGTGCTATTACTAATACTAATACTACTACTCTGACTAATACTTCTATAATTACTACTACTACAACTTTTACTACCACTACTGCTACTACTACTACTAATAGTTCTACTACTACTATACTACTTCTACTTCAGCTACTGCTACTGCTACTGTGAGTAATACTCCTAGGACTACTTCCAGTACTACTTCTGCTCCTACAAATATTACTATGACTGCTATGACTAGTACAACTACTATTACTATGACTACTACTACCACTACTACCACAACTACTAATATTGCTGCTACTATTACTACTACTACTACAACAACAACAACAACAACTACTACTACTACTACTCCTCCTACTACTACTAAAACAACAACTACTCCTACTAATGCAAGTACAACTACTCCAAATAGTATTCCTTTGCCTACATGTATTCCTGCTACTACTCCCACTACTACCACTACAACTACTAATACTACGACTACAACAACTACACAACTACTACTGCTGCTGCTATTACTACTACAACTTCTACTTCTACTACTGCTACTAATGCTACTAGTAGTACTACCACCAATACTACTACTGCTATTGCTACTGCTAGTACTGCTGCTACTACTACTACTGCTATTGCAGTTGCGGCTATTGCGACTATTACTATGGCTACTACTACTACTACTCCTATTGCTACTACTATTACTGCTACTACCACTCCTGCTACTTCTGCGGCCACTACTACAACTACTGTTACTAATATTATGATTGCTACTATGACTACTACTATTGCTACTGCTATTACTATTGCTGCTGCTGCTAATAATAGTAGTCCACCAACAACTACTACTACTACTACTACTAATGCAACTATTACTACTGCTTCTACTATAACAAATACTGCTAATACAACAACAACTACTACTACTACCACTACTACAACTACTACGACTACTACTCTTAATAGTGCTACTACTACTACAGTTTTATTTGCCACTTCTACTACTACAACCACTATTGCTTCAACTGCTATTGCTACTACTGCAACTACTATAGCACTGCGGCAACTACTAGTGCTTCTGCTGCTACTCTTGCCACTACTACAACAACAACTACTACTGCTACTACTACTGCTAATACTACTACTTCTACTTCTACTGCTACTACTATTATTGCTACTGCTGCTACTACTTCAATTACTACAACTTTTGTTACTCCTACTAATACTAATTCTGCAACTACATGTATTACTATTAATATTACAACTACTATTACTACTACAGCTACTACCACTACTTCTGCTACTACTGCTACTTCTACTACTACTACTACGACCACTACAACAACTACTACTACTACTACTACTTCTACTACTGCTACTACTACTACTACTAATAATAATAATAATACTACCACTGTTGCTCCCACTACTACTACTACCATTACTGCTATTATTACTACTATTACTGCTAGTACTGCTATTGATACTGCTGCTACCCCTACGACTGCTACTACTTCTATAACTTCAGCTACTACTACTACTTCTCCAACTACTACTACTGCTACAACTAATAATACTATTACTACGGTTACAACTTTTACTATGACTACAACTACTACTACTGGTGCTGCTACTACTACTACAACGACTACTACTACTACAATAACAACAACAACTACTACTACTATTACTAGCACTACTACTGTTGTTGCTGCTACTATTACTACTGCTACTACTACTACTATCGCCATACTATTGCTCTACTGCAACTACTACAATTATTACTATTAAAACTAATTCTGCTTCTACTACTACTACTTTTACTACTGCTACTGCTGTAGCTGTTGTTGCTACTACTACTATGGCAGCTACTACCACAACTACCACTTCTACTACTACTGCTACTGCTACCGTTGCAACCGCTGCTGCTACCACTACAACTGTTACAATTACTGCTACTACTCCTATTATTACTGCTACTGCTAATACTACTACTACTGTTGCTGCTACTGTTGCTACTACTATTTTTACTACCGTTACTGCTACTACTATACCAACTTCTCTTACTACTATACCTACTGCTTAACTTACTGCTACTACTGCTACTACTGCTATTGCTTCTACTGGTACTGCTACTACTACTCCTGACATAACTACAAATTGTACTGTTACTGCTATGACTCCTGCTACTACTACTAATACAACCACTACTACTTCTACTCCTACTACTACTCCTTCTACTACTATTACTACTACCCCTACTGTTACTATTACTGCTACTTCTGTTATTGGTACTACTACAACAATTACTACTATTTGTACTACTATTGCTGCTTCTATTAGTACTACTACTAATACCACTATTACTATTGCAATGGCAACTACTTCTACTGCTACACCTATTACTACTACGACTTCTACTACCACTACACCTACTATTACTATTAATATTACTATTGCCGCTGCAGCTACTACTACTGCTACTACTACTTCTACAACTGCTACTCCTTCAATTGCTACATTTATGACAACTATTACTACTAATGCAGCTGCTACTGCTGCTGCTAGTACTGCTACAACCACCACCACTACAACTATCTCTACCTCTACTACTACTGCTACAACAGCTACAACACTACTACAACAACAACAACTACAACTACTGCAACTACTACTACTGCTACTACTACTACTACTACTACTACTACTACTGTTGTGACTACTACTATGACTACTACTTGTACACCTACTGCTATGAATACCACTACTACTACTACCTCTACAACTACTGCTACTGCTACTACTACTATACTAGTAGTACAACTACTACTATTGCTCCTCCTACTACTCCTACTTCAATTATTGCTACTACTACTATACTACTACACTACTAGTACAACTACTACTATTGCTCCTCCTCCTACTACTACTACAATTATTGCTATTACTACTAATACTACTACTAGAACTACTACTACTACTAATACTACTACTAGAACTACTACTACTTCTACTGCTACTATTACCACTATGAGTACTACTAGTAAAAGTACTATAACTATAATTACTAGTACGACAACTACACCAACTAGTACTACTAGTTCTCCTATTGCTACTACAACAACTACAACTACTGGCACAACTACTACCTCTACTACAGCGACTACTACTGCTACTACTACTACCACTACTGCAACTACAACAACTGGGACTACTACTACCTTCACTACAACGACAACTACTGCTACTTCTACTTCTAATACTACAACTGCTACTGCTACAACTACTACTACAACTCCTACAACTACTACCACTACTCCTACTATTACAGCAACAACTACTATTGCTACTACTACTACTACATCTACTACTAATACTACTACTTCTACTACAACTACAACTACTACTGCAACTGCTACTACTACTACTACTCCTCCTCCTCCTCTTGCTACTACTACCACTACTACTACTAGTACTACCACATTTACTACAACTACTACTACTACTACTACTACTACTACTACTACTACTACTAGCACTACTCTAACTACAACTACTACAACTGCTACTACTACCTCTACTACTACTTCTCCTATTCAGCTACTACTTCTGCTACTACTACAACAACTACTACTACTGCCACTACTCCAACTATGACTACTACTCCTACTACTCGTAATACTAGTACTGCTACAACTACTACTACTACAAATACTATTACTATTACTATTACTAATACAACTAATACTTCTACTACTTCTACTACTACTTCTACTGCTACTATTATTACTGCTACTTCTAATTTTTCTACTAAAGCTCCTATTTCTATTACTACGACAATTGCTACTACTACTACTAGTACTACTATGACAATTGCTACTACTATTGCTATAACTAGTCCTTTTACTACTAGTACAACTTCTGCCACTGCTACGACTGCTACTACTACTACTACTTGTACTACTACTACTACTACTACCTCTACTATTACTGCTGCTACTACTATTACTATAGTACTACTACAACTACTATTAGCACTATTGCTACTCCAACTACTACTACTATTACTAATACTACTGCTACTATGGTTACTATGATAACTACTCCTACCATGACTACTACAACTACTGCATCCACTACTGCTGCTATTACGACTGCTACTACTTGTCCTATTACTACTACAAGTACTGGTACTACCACTACAACTACAACTACTGCTACTATTACTACTACTACTTCTACTACTACTACTTCTGCTACGACTACTACAACTACTACTGCAACTGGAATAGCAACTGTTGCTACTACAACAACAACTACTAGTACTACTACTTATACTGCAACAAATAGAGCCATTATAGCTGATACTGCTGCAATAACTATTACTATTGCTACAATTTCTGCTCCTACTACTAATATTATACTACTACTACTGCTACAACTACTGCTGCAAAATACTACTAGTACAGCTACGGCTATTACCCTTACTACTACTAATACTATTACTTCAACTCCTACTACTACAAGTATTACTATGAGTACTACTACTACTACTACTAGTACTACTACATCAACTACTACTACTACTACAAGTACTACTACTACTACTTCTTCTCCCATTACTACTACTGCTTCTGCAACTACTACCACCACCACCACTGTTACTACTTCTATTATTGCTACAACTATTACTCTGATTATGACTACTGCTACTTCTACTGCTATTACAACAACTACTAATACTGCTCCAACCTCTACTACTACTACTACTACTACTACTACTACAATAGTACTACTGCACAACTACTTCAACTACTAATATTGCTACTAGTACTACTCCTATTACCATGACTATTGCTACTACTACTACAACAACAATAACTACTACTGCTACTACAGCTACAACTACAACTACTACTCCTACTACTATAGTACTACGAGTATTGCTACTACTACTACTTCTACTTCTACTAATAGTACTACTGTTGCTGCTACTATTACAACTATTACTCCAATTCCTACTACAACTACTCCTACCACTACTACAATACTACTACTACTACAGCTACTACTACTACTATTTCTACTACTACTTCACCTACTACTACTACTATTACTGCAACAACCGCTAGTAGTACTGCACTACTGCTAAAACTACTCCTACTAGCATTGCTGCTACTCCAACAATGACTACTATTACTACTACTAATACTACTATTATTACTACTAATACAACGACTACAACAACTCCCTTTCCAACTGCTACTACTACTCCTACTACTATTACTATCGCAATAACTCCTACTATTAACAATACAACTACTACTTATACTACTAGCACTACTACTACTACTCCTACTGCTACTACAAATACTACAACTAGTATTAATACTACTACTACTACTACTACTCCTATAACTACTATTGCTACCACTTCTACTACTCCTCCTACTACTATTGCTATAACTACTACTGCTGCTACTTCTACTGCTACTACTACTACTACTACTCCAACTCTTACTCTAACTGCTACACCTACTAATACTTCTTTTGCTACAACTACTACTACTACAACTACTACTGCTACTACTACTTCTACTACTATTGATGCTACTATTACCAAAAAATACTGCAATTGCTACAACTACTACTACTTCTGTTGCTACTGGTACTACTACTACAACTACTACTGCTACTACTACTACTACTACCACTGCTACTTGTGACACTCCTACAACTTTTACCACTACTACTCCAACTACCACTACAACTACTACACTCCTACTACTACTACTACCACCATCACCAGCACTCCTACTATAACAATTACAACTTTTGCAACTGCTACTACTGCTCCTACTGCTACTATTACTACGGCAACAACTGCTACTACTACTACTACTACTACTACTACTACAACTACAACAACAACAACATTACTAAAAGTACAACTGCCACAACTACTACTCCTTCTACTTCTGCTACTACAACTAATGCTATCAGTACTACTACTACTGGTACTACTTCTACTACTACTGCTACAACTACTGCTGCTACTACCACTACTACTATTCCTACTCCAACTCCTACTGTTGCTACTACTGCTACTTTGTCCAACTACTACCAGTACATCTACTACGACTCCTACTGCAACTCAAACTACTGCTACTACTACTACTACACCTACTGCTGATACTACAACTACTCCCAATACTACTACTAATACTAATATTACAACTATTATTGCTACAACTGTTACTACAACAACAACTACAACAACAACAACTACTAGTACAAATAGTAATCCTACTACTACTACTACTAGTCCTATTATTACTACTATGACTTATACTACTACCACTATTACTACAACTACTACTACTACTGCTACTACTTCTACTAGTATTGCTACTACTACTACTCCAACTACTACTAGTACTACTGCTGCTACTACTATTCCTACTACAAATCCTACTATTTCTACCACTTCTATTACTACTACTAACCCTACTCCAACTACTACTACTACTACTACTACTACTACTACAACAACAACAACAACAACAACAACTACTACTACTACTACTACAACAACAACAACAACAACTACTACTACTACAACAACTATAACTACTAGCACTAATACAACCTCAATTAGGGTGACTACTACTGCTACAACTAACTCTGATACAACAACTGCTACTACTGGTACTACTACTACTACTACTCTTACAGCTACTACTAATCCTACTATTAGTGCTACTACTACTACTGCTACTACTACTTATCTACTACTAGTACTACAACAACAACAACAACTTCTAGTACTACTACTGCTACTGCTACTACTACTACTGCTATTACTATTGCAGCCCTTCATCCGCCTCGTCCTTCTCCTGCTACTACTACCACTACTACTAGTACTACCACATTTACTATTTCCCATACTCTTACTACTAGTACCATTACTATAACTATTGTTATAGCAACTACTACTGCTACTATTATCTTTATTACCACTATAACTACTACTTCCATAACTTCTCCTATTACTGCTACTACTTCTGTAACAACTACTACAACTCCAACTACTACTGCTACAACTAAAACTACTATTGCTACTACTACTCCTCCTCCTCTTGCTACTACAACTACTATGATTACTAGAACTACTACTTCTGCTACCACTACTACTATGACTACTACTGCTAGTACCTCTACTACTGTAGACGTTGTAGTAACAATAGTAGTCATACTACTAGTAGTAGAAGAAGCAGTAGTAATAGTAGTAACAAAAGTAGTAAAACTAGTAGAAGTAGCTACCGTAGTAGCAGAAGTACTAGCAATAGTAGCTATAGCAGCGGTAGTAGTAGATGAAGTAGTTGCAGTAGCAATAGTAGTAGTAGTAAAAGCAATAGTAGTAGTAGTTGTAGCAATAATAGTATTAGCGATAGTAATAGTAGTAGTAGTAGTAGTAGTAGTAGTAGTAGTAGCAATTGCAGTAGTAGTTGTAGTAGCAATAGTAATAGTAGTTGTAGTAGTAATAGCAAATGTAGCAGTAGTAGCAATAATAGCAGTAGTAGTAGTAGGTGTAGTAGGTGTAGCAGCAGCAGTAGTAGTAGAAGTAGCGGCAATAGTAGTAGTATTATTAGTAGTAGCACTAGTATTAGTACTAATAGTAGTGGTAGTAGTAGCAGCAGCAGTAGTAGCAGTACTAGTTGTAGTTGTAGTAGTAGTAGTAGTTATTATATTAGTAGCAGCAATAGTAGTTGTAGTCATAGTGGTAGTAGTAGTAGTAATGGCAGTAGTAGTAGCAGTACTTGTTATTGTTATAGTAGTAGCTATAGCAGTAGCATAAGTAACAGCAGTAGTAGTATTAGTAGTAGTTGCAGTATGAGAAGTCATAGTAGTAGTAGCAGTATTAACAACTATAGCAATAGCAGCAGTAATAGAAGTAGTAGTAGTAGTAGTAGTAGTAGAAATTGTATTAGTAGTAGAAGCAGTAGTAGTAGTTGTAGCAATAGTTGTTATACCAATAGTAATAGTTGTAGGAGTACCAGCAGAAGTGGTAGTGGAAGTAGTGGCAGTAGTAGTAGTATTATTAGTAGTAGCAGTAGTATTTGTACTATTAGTAGTGGTAGTAGTTGCAGCAATAGCAGTAGTAGTAGCAGGAGTAGTAGTCATAGTACTGGCCATCGTATTAGTTTTAGTAATAGTAGTTGTTGTTGTAGTAGGAGCAACAACAGTAGTACCAATCATAGTGGCAGTAGCAGTAGTAATAGTAGAAGTAGTAGCAGTAGTTGTTGTTATTATAGTAGTAGTAGTAGTAGCAGTAGCAGTAGTAGTAGTTATAGTAGCGGTAGAAGTAGTAGTAGTATTAGCAATAGTAGCAATAGCAGAAGTAGTTGTTGGAGCAATAGTAATAGAAGCAGTAGTAGTAGTAGTGGCAGTACCAACAATAGTTGTAGTAGTTATGGAAATAGTAGTAGTAGTAGAAGCAGTAGCAGTAGTCGTAGCAGTAATTGCCATTGTAGTGGTAGTACTATTAATATAAGTAGTAGCTGTAGCTACAGCAGTAGTAGTCATAGTAGTAGTAGTAGTAGTAGAGGAAGTTGTTGTTCTTATTGTAGCAGTTGTAGTAATAGTAGTAATGGTAGTAGGAGTAGTAGTGGAAATAGTAGGAGAAGTTGTAGGAGGAGCGGTAGAAGTAGTAGTAGTAGTGGGAGTAATAGTAGTAGTAGTAGTAATTGAAGTCATAGTAGATGTATGGGTAGTAGTCGTAGTAGTAATAGTAGTTGGGGTGGTGGTAGTATTAGTATTAGTAGTAGTAGAAGTAGTTGTAGTAGTAGTAGTAGAAGTAGTAGCCACAGTAATTGAAGTAGTAGTAGGAGTTATTGTATTAGTATTAGGAATAGTAGTAGTAGTACTAGTAGTAGTTGTTGTATTAGTAGCAGTAGTAGCAGCATCAGTAGTAGTAGTAGCCACAATAGTAGCCACAGTTGTTGTTGATATTGTGGTAGTGGAAGTAGTAGTACAAGTATTAATAGTAGTAGCAGTAGTAGTAGTTTTAGAACTAGTTGTAGTAGGAGGAGGAGGGGGAGAGTTATTGTAGTAGTATTAGGAGGAGTTGTAGGAATAGTAATAGTAGCAGTAGCAAAAATTGCAATAGTAATAGTAGTAGTAGCTGAAGTCTCAATAGTAATAGTAGTAGTTGTAGTAGTAGCTGTAGTAGTACTAATATTAGGAGTAAGAGAGGTAGCGATAATAGTAGTAGCAGTAGTTGTACTAGGAGTAGTAGTAGGAGGAGGAGGAGTAGTAGTGGTGGTGGTGGTGGTGGTGATAGTTGTAGTAGTAGTAGGTATCTTAGTCATCGTCATTGTTGTAGTAGTAGTAGTAGTAATAGTAGCAAATATTGTAGGAGTTTTAGGAGCATCAGCGATAGTAGTAATAGTAGTAGTTGTAGAGGTAGCAAGAGTAGTAGGAGTGCAAGTAGTTGTAGTAGTAGTTGTTGTTGTTGTTGTTGTTGTTGCAATAGTAGTAAGGAGTATAGTAGCAGCAGCAGCAGCAGTAGCAGTAGTAATAGTAGGAGTAGTAGCAGCAGTAGTAGTAGGAGGAGAAGGAGGAGGAGGAGTAGTAGTGATAGTAGCAGTAGTAGCAGTGGCAGTAGTTGAAGTAGTAGTAGTAGTAGTCGTAGTAGTAGTAGTAGTAGTAGTAGTAGTAGTAGTAGTAGTAGTAGTAGTAGTAGTAGTAGTAGTAGTAGTAGTAGTAGTAGTAGTAGTAGTAGTAGTAGTAATAGTGGGAGTAGTAGTAGTAGAAGTTGTCGTAGTTGTTGTTGTAGTACTAGTACTAGTACAAGTAGCAGTAATAGTAATAGTGGTAGCGGTTGTGGTCATAGATGTTGTTGTAGTAGCAGTAGAAGTAGTTGTTAGAGTAGCAGTACTAGTAGTAGGAGTAGTAGTTGTTGTAGTAGGAGTAGTAGTAGTACTTGTAGTAGTAGGATAAGTAGTCAAGGAATAGGAATTATTGTAGTAGTCATAGTAGTATTAGTTATAGTAGTAGTTCTTGCTGCAGTAGAAGAAATAGTAGTAGCAGGAGAATTAGTTGTTGTAGTCATCGTAGTAGTAGTAGCAGTAGTCATAGTAGTAGTAGTAGTATTAGTAATAGTAGTTGTAGTAGTAGTTGTAGTAGTAGTTGTTATTGTAGCAGTAGTAGTTGTTGTATTTGTAGTAGAAGTAGCAGTAGTAGTAGTAGTAGTAGTCATAGTAGTAGCTGTAGTTGTTCTTGATATTGTGGTGGTAGAAGTAGTCGTACTAGTATTAATAGTAGTAGTAGCAGCAGTAGTAGTAGTACTGGTAGCAGTATTATGAGTAGTAGTAGTAATAGTAATAGTGGCAGTAGCAGAAATTGCAATACAAATAGTAGTAGTAGAAGAAGTTGCAACAGTAATTATGGTAGTAGCATAAGTCACAATAGTAATAGTAGTAGTTGTAGCAGTAGCTGTAATAGCAGTAGTAGTAGTATTACTAGTAGTAGCAGCAGCAATAGTAGTAGTAGCAGTAGTAGCAGAAGTAGTAGTAGTAATAGTGCTAGTAGTAGTAGGAGTCGTAGTCATAGTTGTAGTAATAGTAGTAGTTGTAGTAGGAGTTTTAGGAGCACTAGCAGTAGTAGTAATAGTAATAGTTATAGAAGTAGTAATTGTAGTAGGATTAGAAGTAATTGTAGTAGTAGTAGTTGTTGTTCTAGTAGCAGTAGCAGTGATAGTAGTGGTTGTAGCAGTGGTAATAGACTTAGTAGTAGGAGTACTAATAGTAGTAGTTGTTGTTGTTGTAGTAGTATTAGTAGAAGTAGTAGTATTTGTTGTAGTAGTAGTATTAGTAGTATTAGCAGCAGCAGTAGTAGTAGTAGTACTAGTAATTGTAGTAGTAGGAGGAGGAGTAGCTATAGTTGTTGTAGTAGTAGTTGTAGTAGTAGTTGTAGTAGAAGTAATAGTAGCAGCAGTAGTAGTAGGAGTAGTAGAAGTAGTTGAATTATCAGTCGTAGCATTTGTAGTATCAATAGTTGCTACAACAGAAGTAGGTGTAGTATTAGAAGGAGTAGTAATGGCAATAGTTGCAGAAACAACAGCTGTATTGGTATTTGTAGCAGTAGCAACAGTAGTAGCAGGAGTAGTACTAGTAGTATTAGTAGTTATAGTAGTAGTCATAGCAGCAACAGTAGAAGTAGTTGTAGTAGTAGTAGTAGTCGTAGTAGCTTTAGCAGCAGTAGTAGTAGTAGTTGTCATGGTATTGCTAGTGGTAGTAGTAATAGTTATAATAGTAATAGTAGTAGTAGCAGGAAAAGTTGTTGTAGTAGTGGCAGCATTAGTAGTAGTAGTAATTGTAGCAGTAGCAGTCGTAGTAGTGGTAGTAGTTGCATTAGCAGTAGTAGTTGTAGTAGTAGTGGAAGAAGCAATAGTATTAACAACAAAAGTAGTAGCTATAGTAGCCGAAGTAGTAGTAGTAGTAGTTGCAGTAGCAGTAGTAGATCTAGTAGTAGCAGCAGCGATAGTAGTTGTAGTAGCAGCAATAGTAGCTGTTGTTGTAGCAGAAATAATTATAGCTGCAGTAACAGTAGCAGCAGCAGCAGCAGTAGTAGTAGAAATAGTATTAGTAGCTGTAGTAGCAATAGTAATGGTGGTTCTAGGAGTAATTGCAAACATAGTAGTAGTTGTAGGAGGAGTAGCAGCAGTTGTAGTAGTATTATTAGTAGCAGCACTAGTATTAGTGGCAATAGTAGTGGTAGTAGTAGCAAGCAGCAGCAGTAGCAGTAGTAGTAGCTGGTGTAGTAGTAGTTGTTGTAGTACTAGTAGTTATTATTCTTGTAGTAGCAGCCGTCGTGGCAGTAGTAGTAGTAATAGCAGTAGTAGTAGAAGTGGTAGTAGTTGTTATAGTAGTAGCAGCAGCAGTAGTAGTAGTAGTATTAGTAGTAGTTATTGTAGTAGCAGAAGTAGTAGTAGCAGTAGTAGTTGTAGTATGAGAAGTCATAGCAGTAATAGTAGTATTAGCAATAGTAGCAATAGTAGCAGTAGTTGTAGTAGCAGCAATAATAGAAACAGTAGTAGTAGTGGCAGTACCAACAGTAGTAGAAATAGTAGTAGTAGCAGAAGCAGTAGCAGTAGTTATTGCAGTAGTTATCATATGAGTAGTAGTACTAGTAGGAGTACCAGCAGCAATAGTAGTAGAAGTAGCGGCAGTAGTAGTAGTATTATTGGTAGCAGTAGTAGTATTAGTACTAATAGTAGTGGTAGTAGTAGCAGTGGCAGGAGTAGCAGTAGTAGTAGTAGTAGTAGTAGTAGTACTAGCCGCAGTAGTACTTGTATTAGTAGATTCAGTACTAGTTGTTGTTGTGGTAGTAGCAGGAACAGTAGTAGTTGTCGTAGTGGTAGTAGTAGTAGTAATAGATGTAGTATCAGCAATAGTTGTTATTGTTATAGTAGTAGTAGTGGCAGTAGTAGTAGCAGCGATAGTAGTAGTAGTAGTAGTAGTATTAGTATTAGTTGATGTACTAGCAGTGTTAGTAGTAGCAGTAGTAGTTGTAGGAGAAGTCATAGCAGTAGTAGTAGTATTAGCAACATGAGTAATAGCAGCAATAGTTGTTGTAGCAGCAGTAGTAGCGGCAGTACCAACAGTACTAGTAGTAGTAGTAGTAGAAATAGTAGTAGTAGTAGAAGCAGTAGCAATAGTAATAGAAGCAGCAGTAGCAGTAGTTGTCATTGTAGTGGTAGTAGTAGTAGTAAGATAAGTAGTAGCTGTAGCAACAGTAGCAGTAGTAGTAGTAGTTGTTGTTGTAGTAGTAGTAGTATTGTAGTAGTAGTAGAAGTAGTTGTTGTTGTTGTAGCAGTTGTGGTAATTATAGTAACAGCAGTAGGAGTAGTAGTGGAAATAGTAGGAGTAGTAGTAGGAGTAGTAGTAGAAGTAGTAGGAGTAGTAAGAGTAATAGTAGTAGTAGTAGTAATTGAAGTTGTAGTAGAAGTACGAGTAGTAGTAGCAGTAGCAGTAGTTGGGGTGGTAGTAGTATTAGTAATAGTAGTAGTAGTGGTAGTAGCAATTGCAATTGTAGTAAAAGCCATTGTGGTAGTCATTGTATTAGTAATAGTTGTAGTAGGAGTGGTAGTTGTAATACTTGTAGTAGTGGTAGTAGTTGTAATAGTGGTAGTAGCATAGTAGCAGTAGTAGTAGCAGCAGTAGTAATAATAGTAGTAGTAGTAGTAGTAGTAATAGAAGTAGTACTATTCGTAATAGTAGTTTTTGTAGTTGGTGCAATTAGAGGAGTAGTAGTAATTATAGTAGAAGTACTAGTAGTAGGTGTAGTAGTAGTAGTAGTAGTAGTAGTTGTTGTTGTTGTTGTTGTTGTTGTTTTTGTTATTGTTGTTGTGGTTGTAGTACTTGTAGTTGTTGCAGTTGTAGTAGTCGAAGTAGTAGTAGTAACAGTGGTAGTGGCAGTAGTAGATGTACTAGTAGTAAGAGCCGCGATAGTTATAGCATAAGTTGTAGCCAAGTTTGTACAAGTAGCCCTATGAGGTGCAGTAGTATCAGTAGCATTAGTAGTAGTAGCAGTGGTAGCAGCAATAGTAGTAGCAGTAGTAGTTGTAGTAGCATTAGCAGTAGAAACAGTAGTTGCAGTTGTTGTAAGAGCAGTAGTAGCAGTAGTCTCCGTAGTAGTAGCAATAGTGACAACAAATGTTGTTTTAGTAGAACTAGTAGTAGCGGTAACAGTAGCTGTAGTAATAGTGTTGTAGTAGTAGTTGTAGCAGTAGCCGTACTAACAGTAGTAGTAGTTGTAGTAGCAGTAATAGTACAAGTAGTAGTAGTCATTATAGCAGTAGCCATAGTAGTTGGGGTAGTATTAATTTTACAAATAGTAGCAGTAGTAGTTGCAATAGTAGTAGTAGTAGGATAACTCGTAATAGTAGCAGTAAAAGTACTAGTAGCAGCAGAAGTTGTTGTAGTTATAGTAGAAGCTATAACAATAGCCGTTGTAGTAGTAGCAGCAGTAATGGTAGCAATAGTCCTAGTAGTAGTAGCAGTAGTAGTAGCAGCACTAGTAGCAACAGTTGTATTAGTAGTAGTAGCAGTACTAGTAGAAGTAGTAATGGCAACAATAGCAGTAGCATTAGTAGTAGTTATAGTCGTAGCTGTAGTAGTAGTAGTAGTAGTAGTAGCAACAGTAGTAGTAGTAGTAGTGATAGTAGTTGTAGTAGTTGCAACTGTAGTTGCAGTTGTTGCAGTAGTGGTAGTAGTAGTTGTAGTTATAGTGGTAATAGTAGTAGAAGTCATAGCAGTCATGGTAGTGGTAGTAGAAGTAATAATAGTAGCCCGTAGTAACAGAAGTAGTAGTGGTAGTTGTAGGAATAGTTGTAGAAGTAGTAGTAGTAGTAGTAGTAGAAGTAATGCTAGTAGTAAAAGTAGTATTAGTAGCAACAACACCATTAGTCGAAGTAGTAGTAGTAGTAGTAGTAGAAGTAATGCTAGTAGTAAAAGTAGTATTAGTAGCAGTTGTAGTAGTAGTTGGAGTGATAGTAGTAGCAGCAGTAGTAGTAATAGTATTAGTAGTAATTGCAACAGTTTTAGTGCTTGTAGCAGTATTAGAACTAGTAGCAATTATAGTAGCAGTAGTTGTGGCAATTATTGCACTAGTAATGGTTGTAGTGGCAACAGCCATAGTAGTTATTGTGTAGTAGTAGTAGTTGTTGTAGTAGTAGTAGTAGTAACATTAGTAATAGTGGCAACATAGAGACTATTAGTAGTAGCAGTAGTCGTAGTAGTAGCAGGAGTCGTAGTAGTAGCAGTAACAGCAGTAGTCATAGTAGTAACAGGAGTAGTAGTGGTAGTAGCCAAGGTAATAGTAGCAGTAGCAGCAATAGCAACTGTAATATTAATAAGCAGCAGCAGTTGTAGTAATAATAGTAGTAGTAGTAGTAGAAGTAATAGAAGTTGCCAAATTAGTAGTAGTAGTAGTAGTAGTAATAGTAGTAGTAATTATTATTATTATTATTGCAGTAGTCATAGGAATATTAGTAGTAGTAGCAGTTTTCGCAGCAACAGAAGTAGCAATGGCAGTAGTAGCAAAGTTAGTAGTAGTAGCTGTTGTAGCAGTGGCATCAGTAGAAGTAATCAGAGTAGTATTAGCAGTTGTAGAAATAGTAGTAGCAGTAGTAGAAATAGCAATAATTGTAATAGTAGTAGTGATAGTAGTTGTAGTAGTAGTTATAGTGATAGAAATAGTAATTAAAGTAGTATTGGTTGTATTTGTAGTATTAGGATATGTGGTAGTGGTGCCAGTAACTGTAATACAAGTAGCAGTAGTAGTAATCGTAGTAGCGATAGTTGTAGTAGGGGAAGTAGTAGCAGTACTTGTAGTAATTTGATTAGTAGTAGTAGTAGTAGCGGTAGTAGTAGTGCTAGCATTAGTAATAGCAGTAGCAGTTGCAATTGTAGCAGTAGTAGTAGACGCAACAATAGTAGTGGTAGTAGAAGAAGTAGTAGTAGCATCTGTAGTAGTAGTTGTTGCAGTTGTAGTAGTAGTTGCTGTTGTATTAGAAGAAAGATTAGCAGATGTTGTCATGATAGTAGTAGTAGTAGTAGCCGTTGAAACAGTCATAGCAGTGGTAGCAATAATAGCCATAATTTCAACATCAGTAGTAGTTGTCATAGCAGTAGTAGCAGTAATAGTAGTAGAAGATGTAGTAGAAATAGCACTAATTATAATAGTAGTAGTGATAGTAGTTGTAGCAGTAGTTGTAGTAATAGCAATACTAATTGAAGTAGTATTGGCTGTATTTGTAGTATTAGGAGATGTGGTAGTGGTGCCGGTAACTGTAATAGAAGTAGCAATAGTAGTAATCGTTGTAGCGGTAGTTGTAGTAGGGGAAGTAGTAGCAGTACTTGTAGTAATTTGATTATTAGTAGTAGTAGTAGTAGCGGTAGTAGTAGTACTAGCATTAGTAATAGCAGTAGCAGTAGCAATTGTAGCAGTAGTAGTAGAAGCAACAATAGTAGTGGTAGTAGAAGAAGTAGTAGTCGGAAAGTAGTAGGAGTAGTTGAATTAGCAGCAGTAGTAGTAGTAGCAGTAGTGGAAGTATTAGTAGTAGAAGTAGTAGTAGCATCTGTAGTAGTAGTTGTTGCAGTTGTAGTAGTAGTAGTTGTTGTATTAAAAGTAAGATTAGCAGATGTTGTCGTGATAGTAGTAGCAGTAGTAGCTGTTGAAGCAGTCATAGCAGTGGTAGCAATAATAGCCATAATTTCAGCATTAGTAGTAGTTGTCATAGCAGTAGTAGCAGTAATAGTAGTAGATGATGTAGTAGAATTAGTAGTAGTAGCTATAGTAGTAGTTGTTGTTGTAATACTAGTAGTAGAAGTAGGACTAATAGCAATAGAAGTATTAGTAGTAGTACTAGTTATCATAGCAGAAGTAGTAACAGTAGTAATAGAAGTAGGCGTAGCAGCAGCAGCAGCAGCAGTAGTAGTAGTCATAGTAGTAGTAATTATTGTATTAGTCATAGTAGTAATAGTAGTAGCAATAGTGGAAGTAGTAGTAGCAGCAGTAGTAGCACTGGTAGTCGTAGTATTAATAATACTTGCAGTAGTAATAGTAGCAGCAGAAGTAGGAGTAGTAGCAGTTGTAGCAGAAGTAGCAATAGTAGTAGTTTAAGTAGTATTAGTAGTTGTAAAAATAGTAGTAGTAGTAGTGGTAGTGACAGTGGTGGTAGTAGCAGCAATAAAAGTAGCAATAATTGTAGTAGTAGTACTAGTAGTAGTAGTAAAAGTGGCAGTAATTGTAGTAGTAGTGGTGGTAGGAGTAGTAGTAGCAATTGTAGTAATCGCAGTAGTAGTAGTACTGTAATAGTTGTAGTAGTAGTAGTAGTGGTAGCAATAGTTGTAGTAGGGAAAGTAGTAGCAGTAGTTGTAGTAATATGGAAAGTGATAGTAGTAGTGGTAGCAAAAGCTATAGTAGTCAAAAAATTAGTACGAGTAGTAGTAGCAGAAAAAGTAGTAGTGGTACCGAAAGCAGTAGTTATCGTAAAAGCACTACTAGCAGCAGTAGAAGCCGCAGCGGTAGTAGTGGTTGTCGTAGGAGTAGTAGTGGTAGTTGTCGTAGTAGTAGTAGTTGTAGTAGGAGTAGTAAAAGTAGTAGCAGTAGTAGTAGTAGTAGTAGTGGTAGTAATAGTAGTAGTTGATGTAGTAGTAGTAGTAGTAGTTGTTGTTGTTGTTGTTGTTGTAGTAGTAGTAGTAGTAGTGGTAGGAGTTGCAATAGGAGTTGTGGTAGTAGTTTCAGAAGTAGCGGTAGTAGCAATACTAGCAAAAGTAGTACTAGTCTGAGGAGCAATCGTAGCAATAGGAGTTGTAGCAGCAGTAATAGTTGTTGTTGTTGTAGTAGTAGTAGTAGCAATAGTAGTAGAAATAGTAGTAGTAGTAGTAGTACTAGTAGTAGCCAGCGTAATAGTAGCGGTAGTAGTAATAGTGGTAGTAGTTTTAGTCATAGTAGTAGTGGTAGTAGTAATAGTAGTAGTTATTGTAGTAATAGTAGTAGTTAGTAGTAGGAGTAGCTGCAACTGCAGCAGCAGTAGTGGCTACAGTAGTAGTAGTAATAATAATAGTAGTAATTATTCTTGTTGTACTAGTTGTCGCAGCAGAAGTAGTAGTACTAGTAGTCATAGTGGTAGTAGTAGCAGGAGTAGTAGTAGCAATTTAAGTACCAGTAGTAGTAGCAGCAGCCATAGTACTAGTTGCAGTAGAAGCAATAGCTATAATAGTAGTAGTAGAAGTAGCAGCAGTACTAGTAAAAGTAGTAGTAGAAGTAGTAATAGTAGCAGTATTAGTTGTTGTTGTAGTAGTAGTAGTACAAGTAGTTGTAGTAGTAGTATTAGTTGTTGTAGTAGTAGTAGTAGAACAAGTAGTAGTAGAAGTAATAGTAGTAGTAGTAGTGGCAATAGTAGCAGTAGCAGCAGCAGTAGTAGCAGTAGTAGCAGTAGTAGTTGTAGTAGTAGTAGAAGCTATTGCGGTAGAAGTAGTAGTAGAAGTAGTAGTAGTAGTGGTGGTAGTGCTAGTTGTTGTAGGAATAGTAGTAGTAGTAGTAATAGTAGTAGTAGTAGTAGTAATAGTTGTTGTAGTAGTCGTAGTTGTAGTGGTTGTAGTAGTGGTAATGGTAGTAGGAGCAGTAGTTGTAGCAATAGCAGTAGGAGTGGTAGCAGCATAGCAGCAGGAGCAGTAGTAGTAGCAATAATGGTAGTTGTTCTTCTTATTGAAGCTGTAGTTGTTGCAACGACAATAGTAGTAATAGTAGCAGTAGGAGTAGCAATAGTAGTAGTAGTACAAGTAGCAATAGCAGTAGTGGTAAAAGTAGTAGTAGGAGCAGTAATTGTAGTAGGAGTAGCTGTAGTAGAATTAGTTGTAGCAGTAGTTGTAGAAGTTGTAGTAGTCGTAGTAGCAATAGAAGTAGTAATTGGTGTAGTAGTAGTTGTTGTAGTAATAGTAGCAGTTGTGGTAGGAGTATTAGGAGTAATTGTAGTAGTAGTAATAGTACTAGGGGTAGAAGTAGATGTAGCTATAGTCGCAGCAGTAGTGGAAATTGTTGTAGTAGTGTAGCAACAGTAGTAGTAGTAGTAGTAGTAGTAGTAGTAGTAGTAGTAGTAGCAATAGTAGCAGTTGTAGTAGTAGTAGTAGTAGTTGCATGAGTCCTCGTAGTAGGAGAGGTAGTGGTACTTGTTGTTGTTGGAAAAGTAGTAGTAGTTGCTATTGTTGTCGCAATTGTAGTTATTGTAATAGTAATAGTCGTAGTTGTAGTAGTAATTATAATAGTAGCAATGGTAGTTGTAGCAAAAGTAGTAGAAGTTGTAGTAATAATTGTTGTAGAAGAACCAGCCATATAGTTGCAGTAGTAGTAGTAGCAGTAGTAGAAGTGGTAGGAGATGCATTAGTAGTAGTAGTAGAAGTAGCAGCGAAATTAATGACAGCAGTAGTAGTAGTAGTAGTAGTAGAAGAGATAGTAGTAACAGTAATAGTTGTAGTTGTACAAGCAGCAGTAGCGGAGTAGAAGTAGTAGTAGAAGAAGTAGCAGCACTTGTTGTAGCAATAGTCATAGCAGCAGCAGTAGTAGTAGCTGCCGCAGCATCAGCATCAGTAGTAGTAGTACTACTACTAGTAGTAGTAATAGTTGTTGTAGTAGTAGTAGTAATAGTAGTTGTAGTAGTAAGAGTAATACTTGTAGTTGTACAAGTAGTAGTAGTAGAAGTAGAAGTAGTAGTAGAATAAGTCGCAACAGTAGTAGTAGCGGCAATAGTTATTATAGCAGTAGCAGCACCAAGATCAGTAGAAGTAGTACTACAACTAGTCGTAGTAATAGTTGATGTTGTAGTAGTAGTCATAGCAGTATTAGTTGCAGTAATATTCGTACTAGTTGTAGTAGTAGTTGTAGGAGTAGAAGTAACAGTAGAAGAAGTCGTAGTAGTAGTAGTAGTAGTAATAGCAGCAGTAGCAGTAGAAGCAGTACTACGAGTATTAGTAGTAGTAGTAGTAATAGGGGTAGCATAGTAGTAGTAGCACCCTTATAGCAGAAATAGCAATTATAGAAATAGTAGTAGTAGTAGACGTAGCAGTAGTAGTAATAGTAGTCGCAGTAGTTGTACAAGTAGTAGTAGGAGTTGTAGTAATAGCAGTTCAAGTATACCTATGGCAACTATTATTTTCGTAATAGAATTATTAGTACCATTAGCAATAAGAGCAACAACAATTGTCTCAATAGTCAAAGTTGTAGCAACAGTAGCAGTGGCAGCAGTAACAATGGCAGTAGCAGAAGTAATAGTAGCAATAGGAATAGTAATTAGTAGCAGTGGCATTAGGAGAAGTTGTAGTAGTAATTTGTAGTACTACTAGTTGTAGTAGGAGAAGTAGTGGCGGAAGTAGCAGTAGTAATAGTACCAGTAGTAGTAGAAGCTGTTATAGTGGTATTAGTAAGAATAATATTTGTAGCAGCAATGGTAGAAGTAGTAGTAGTTGTAGTTGTAGTAGTAGTACTAGTAGTCGTAGTAGTAGTAGTAGTAGCAGAAGTTGAAGTACAAGTAGTTCCAATAATAGTAGTAGTAACAGTAGTAGTGGTAGTAATAATCGTAGTATTAGTAGTAGCAGGAGTAGTAGAGTAGGAGTAGTAGTATTAGTATTAGCAGTAGTAGTAGCTGTAGTAGTTGTTGTTGTAGTAGTAGTAGTAGTAATAGTAGTAGTAGCAGCCGCAGTAGCAGCAGTAGTAGTATTGGCTGCATTCATAATAGTAGTAGCAGTAGGAGCAGTAGTAGGAGGAGGAGGAGTAGTAGTAGTAGTAGTAGTAGTAGTAGTAGTGGTAGTAGTAGTAGTGGCAGTAGTAGGACTAGTAGTTGCCGTAGTGGCAGTAGTAGTTATTGTAATAGTCAGAGGAGTATTAGTAGTCGGAGTAGTCATAGTAGCAGCAGTAGTAGTTGTTGTTGTAGAAGTAGCAGTAGCAGTAGCAATAGTAGTAGTAGTAGTAGTAATATTAATAGTAGCAGTAGTAGTAGTAGTGGTATGAGTAGTAGTATTCGTAGTAGCTGTGGTAGTAGTTGCAGTAGTAGTAGTTATTGTAGTAATAGTAGTAGTAGTAGTAATAGTAGTAATAGTAGTAGTCGTAGTAGAAGTAGTTGCTATAGTAGTAGTAGTAGTAGTAGTAGTAGTAGTAGTAGCAGCAGCAGCAGCAGCAGCAGTAGTAGTAGTAGTAGTAGTAGTAGTAGCAGTAGTAGTAGCAGTAGTAGTAGCAGTAGTAGTAGTGGTTGTTGTTGTAGTAGTAGTAGTGGTGGTGGTGGTCGTAGTTGTACTAATAGTTGTCGTAGTGGCTTTGATAGTAGTAGTAGAAGTTGTAATAGTCACTGTAGTAGTAGTAGCCGGAGTAGTAGTAGTTGTAGTAGTTGTGGTAGTGGTAGTAGTAGCAGTAGTAGTTGTTGTTGTTGTGGTAGTAGTAGTGGATGTAGTATTTATTATTGTTGTTGTTGTTGTATTTGTAGTAGTAGTAGTAGTAGCAGTAACAGTAGTTGCAGTAGTAGTTGTTATAACTGTAGAATTAGTAGTAGTGGTAGTAGAAGTAGTAGAGTAGTATTAGGAGTAGTGGTAGTAGTAGGATTAGTAGTTGTAGTTTGACAATTTGTAGCAATAGTTGTAGTTGTATGAGTTGTAGTAGTAGTAGTAGTAGTAGTAGTAGTCATAGGAGTAGTAGTTGGTTGGTAGTAGTACTATTAGCAGTAGGAGTATTAGTAGTATTTGTAGCACTAATAGTAGTAGTTGTAGGTGTTATAGTAATTCTTATAGTAGTTGTTGTAGTTGTAGTGCAGTTTGAGTACTAGTAGTAGTAGTCGTCATAGTGGTAGTAATAGCTGGAGTTGTTGTCATCGCAATAGTAGCAGCAGTAGTAGTAGTCATAGTAGTAGTATCAGAAGCAATAACTGCTGTAGTGGTAGTAGTAGTAGTAGCAACAACAACAGTAGTAAAGGTCATTGTAGTAGTAGCAGTAGAAGTTATAGAGGTTGTTATAGTAGTAGCCTTTGTAGCAGCAGCAGCAGTGGTGGTAGTAGTAGTATTATTATTATTGGCAGAGGTTGTAGTAGTAGGGGAAGTCATAGTTGTCATAGCAATATTAACAACAATTGCGACAGTAGTAGTAGTAGTAGCAGCTGTAGTAGTGATTGTTGTTGCAGTAGTAGAAATAGTTGTAGAAGTGGAAGCAAAAGTAGTAGTAGTAGTAGGATATGTAGTAGTAGTAGTAGTAGAGGAAGCAACAACGACAACAATAGTAATAGTAGTTGTAGTAGTAGTTGTTGCTGTTGTTGTAGTAGCAGTAGAAGCAGTAGCAGCAGCAGTATCAGTTGTAGTAATTGTAGTAGTAGTTACAACAATAGTGATAGAAGTAGCAGTAGTACTAGTGGTAGTAGGAGTAGTTGTTTTAGTAGTAGCAGAAGCAGTTGTAGCCATAATAGTAGCAGTAGTAGTAGTCGTAGTAGTAGTATCAGAAGTAATAGTGGTGTTAGTAGTAGTAGAAGTAGTACAAGTAGTAGTGGTACTATTAGTAATTGTTGTTCTTGCATCAGTAGCAGTAGTGGTAGTAGTAGTAATTAAAGTATTAACTATAGTAGTAGTAGTACTATTAGTAGTTGTAGTACTTGCAGTTGTAGCTGTAGCAGTAGTAGTAGCAGTAGTGGTAGTAGTAGTAGTAGTAATATTAGTAGTAGTTGTTGCAACAGTCACAGTAGTAGTGGTAGTTGTAGTTGAAGTAGCAGTAGCCAAAGGTGCAGTAGTAGCAATTATAGAAGTAATCGTTGTATCAATAGCAGGAGTAGCAGTAGTATTAGTTCTAGTAGTGGTAGTAGTAGAAGTAGTAGGAGTAATAGTAGTATTAGTAGTCATAGCAGTACTAGTATTAGTACTAGTAGGAGTAGTATTAATAGCCTCAGTGGTAGTAGTAGTATTAGTAGTAGCAGTAGTAGTATTCGTAGCCTCAGTAGTAGTAGTTGTTGTAGTAGAAGTAGTAGTAGGAGTAGTAATAACAGTAATAATAGTAGTTATTCAAGCATTAGTAGCGGTAGCTCCAGTAGAAGTGGTAGAAGTAGCAGCAGCAGTATTAGCAGTAGTAGTAGTAGTACTAGTTATAGCAACAGCAGAAGTAGTAATTGTAGTTGTATTAGTAGAAGCAGCAACAATTGTTGTTGTAGTTGTAGTAGTAGTAGAAGTTGTCATGGTAGTAGTAGCAACAATATTAGTAGTAGTTGTGGTAGTAGTGGTATTAGTAGTAGCAATAGTAATAATAGTAGGGAAAGCGGTAATAATAGTAGTAATAGTAGAAATAGTAGTAATAGTAGCAGTAGTAGCAGAAGTAGAAGTAGTAGTAGTAGTAGTAGTAGCAATAGCAGATGTAGCAGTAGGAGCAGTTGTAGTAGTAGTAGTAGTAATGACACTAGCAGTAATTGTGGTAATACCAGTTGTAGCAGTAATTGCAGTTATAGAAGTCGTAGTAGTAGTAGTAGCAGCAATAGTATAAGTATCGGTAGTAGTTGTAGTAATAATTGTTGAAGTAGTAGCAGTTGATGTGGTTACTGTCATAGTAATTGTACTAGATGTTGTAGGAGATGTAGTGGCAATAGTAGTAGTAGTCGCAGTGGTAGTAGTAGTTGCAGTAGTAGTAGCAGTAGCAGTAGTTAGTAGTAGTTATAGTAGTAGTAGTTGTTGTTGTTATTGTAATAGTGTAGTAGTAGTAGTAGTAGTAGTAGTAGTAGTAGTAGTAGCAGTAGGAGGAGGAGGAGTAGTAGTAGTAGTATTAGGAGTTGTAGTTTGAGAATTTGTAGTAATTGTAGTAGGAGAAGTAATAGTCATAGTAGTAGAAGTCGTAGCAGTAGTAGTAGTAGTGATATTAGTAATAGTAATAATTATAGTAGTAGTCGTAGTAAAAGTACTAATAGTAGAATTACTAGTAGTTATAGTAGTAGCAGTAGTAGTATTTGAAGCAGTAGTAGTAGTATTAGTTGCTGTAGTTGGAGAATTTGTGGTAATTGTAGTAGGAGTAGTAATAGTCATAGTAGTAGGAGTAGTAGTAGTAGCAGTAAGAGTAGTTGTAGTAGTCGTAGGTGTAGTAGTAGTATTAACGGCAGCAGTAGTAGTATTAATAGTAGTCGTAGGAGTAGAGTAGTAGCAGTAGTTTAAGGAGTTGTATTAGGAGTAGTAGCAGTACGACTACTACTACTAGTAGTAGTAAAAGCAGCAGTAGTAGTAGTAGTAATAGCAGCAGCAGCCGTAGTACTACTAGTAGTAGTTTTGGTAGTAGCACAAGTAATAATAGTAGCAGTTGTCGTAGTAGCAGCATCGGTAGCATCATACTAGTAGTAATAGTTGTAGTTGTTGTGGTTGGTGTTGTTGCGTTTACAATAGTCATAGTAGTAGTACTATTAGTAGTAGTTGTTGTAGAAGTAGTACTAGTAGTAGTAGTTGTTGTAGAAGTAGCATTAGTAGTAGTAGTAGTAATAGTTGCAGCAGTAGTAGGTGTAGTTACAGCAGCAGTACTAGTAGTTATAGTTGCCGTAGTAGTGTACTAGTAGGAGCAGTAGTAGTAGTAGTAGTAGAGTAGTTACAATAGTAGTAGCATTAGGACTAGTGCAGAAGTCGTAGCATTAGGACTAATGGTAGTAGTATTAGTAGCAATAGGAGTAGTAGTAGTAGAAGAAGAAGTAGTAGCAGTAGTAGTAGTAGTAGTAGCAGCAGTAGTAGTAGTAGTAGTAGTTGTTGTTGTTGTTGTCATTGTTATTGTTGTTGTTGTTGTCGTAGTAGTAGTAATAGTAGTTGAAGTTGTAGTACCAGTAGAACTAGTTGCAGTAGTCATAATAGGAGTCGCCGTAATAGTTGTAGTAGCAGCAGTGATAGTAGTAGTTGCAGTAGCAGGAGTGGTAGTTATATTAGAAGTAGTAGCTGTTGTTGTTGTTGTTGTTGTCGTAGAAGTAGAAGGAGTAGCAGTAGTAGTTGTTGTAGTATTAGTGTAGTTGCAGAAGCAGTTGTAGTAGTTGAGGTAATAGTAGCAGTTGTTGTTGTAGTAGTAGTAGCAGTAGTTGTAGCTGTTGTTGTTTTAGTAGCAGAAGTAGTAATTGTAGTAGTCATAGTAGTAGTAATAGTAAAATTAGTAGTAGTAGTGGTTGTAGTTGAAGCAGGAGTTGTAACAGTAGCAATTGTTGTTGTAGTAGTAGTAATAGTATTAGTAGTTGGAATAGGAGTAGTAGTAGTTGATGTTTATGCAACAGTAGTAGTAGACGTAGTAGTAATAGTAGCAGTAGTAGATGTAGTTGTAGTAGTAGTTGTAGTAGTGCTATTAGCAGAAGTTGTAGTGGGAATTATAGGTGTAGTAGCAGTAGTAGTAGTAGCGGTAGTAGCAGTCATAGTAGTAGTAATAGAAGTAGTACTAGTAGCTATAGCAGTAGTAGTTGTAGCAGCAATTGTAGTAGTAGATGTAGCATTAGTAGCAAGAATAGGAGCAGTAGTTGTAGAAGTAGTTGCAACAGTAGTTGTTGCTGCAACAACAAGCGTAGTAGTAGTTGTCAATAGTATTAGCGAAAGTTGTATTAGGAATAGTAGTAGGAGTAGGACTTGGAGTAGGGGTAGTTGTAATAGCAGTAGTAGTTGTGGTGGTAGTAGTAGTAGTAGTAATAGGAGTACTAGTTGTAGTAGTAGTAATATTAGGAGCAGTTGTTGTAGCTGTAGTAGTGGTAGTGGTAGTAGTTGTAGTTGTAGTAGTAGTAGATGTAGTAGCCGTAGTAGTGGTAGAAGTAGTTAGAGTAGCTGTAGAAGTTATATGAGTAGTAGTAGTTGTTGTAGGAGTAGTAGTTGTTGTAGTAGTAGTAGTAGTTGTAGTAGTAGTAGGAGTAGTAGTACTATTAGTAGTAGTAGTAGTAGTAATAATAGTAGAACTAGTTGTCGCAGTAGTAGCGGTAGCAGGAGTAGTAGTGGTCGTAGTATTAGTCGTAGTTGTAGTAGAAGTAGTGGTGGTAGTAGTAGTGGTAGTAGTAGTTGTAGTAGTAGCAGCAGGAGTAGTAATAGTTGTAGTTGTAGTAGTAGTAGTAGTAGTAATAGGATTAGTAGTAGTAGCAGCAGCAGAAGCACTATAATAGTAGTTGTAGTAGTAGCAAAAGTTGCTGTAGTAGTAGTAGTAGTAGTAGTGGTAGCAGCTGCAGTAGTAGTAGCGGTAGCAGCTGCAGTAGTAGTAGCTGTAGTAGTATTAGTAGTAATAGTAGTGGTTGTTGCAGCAGCACCAGTAGGAGTAGTAGTAGTGTTGGTGGAAGCAGCAACAGTAGTTGTAGTAGTAGCTAGGGTAGCAGTAGTAGCAACAGTAGTAGTAGCAGGGATTGTAGTTGTTATCGTAATTGTATAGTAGCAGTAGTGGTAGTTGCAGCAATTGCTACAGTAGTAGTAGTAGTAGTAGCATTAGTAGTAGTACAAGGAGAAGTCGTAGTAGTATTAGTAGTATTAGCAATAGCAGCAATAGTAATAGTAGTAGTAGTACGAGTTGCAATAGTAGTAGAAGTAGCAGTGGCAGCCGTAGTAGTAGAAGATAGTACTACTAGTTGAAACAGCAAAAGTAGTAGTAGAAATAGTAGTAGTAGCAGGAAAGGTAGTAGGAGTAGTTGTATTAGTAGTAGTATTAGAAGTAGTAGTAGTAGAAGTAGTAGTAGCTGTTGTTGTTATTGTAGTTGTAGTAGTAGCAGTAGCAGTAGTAGTAGTGGTAGAAGTAGTAGTAGTAGTAGTAGTAGTAGTAGTAGTGGCAGCAGCAGCAGTAGTACTATTAGTAGTTGTAGTAGTAGTGACAGTTGTAGTAGCAGAAATAGTAGCATTAGTGTTAGTAGTAGCAGAAGTAATAGCAATAGTAGCAGTAGCACTTGGAGCAGTTGCAATAGTAGCAGTAGTTATTATTGTTGTTGTTGTTGTAATTACAGTAGCCATGGGAGTAGCATTAGTAGTTGCAATAGCCGTGGGAGTAGCATTAGTGGTAGCAGTAGTAGTAGTTCGATCAGTAGTAGCAGCAGCAGCACTAGCAGTAGTTCTAGTACTAGTAGTAGTAGTAGTCGTTGCAGTAGTAGCAGAAGTAGTATTAGTTGCAGTTGTAGTAGTAGTAGGAGCAGTAGTAGTATGAGTAGAAATAGTGGTTGTTAAAGTAGAAGTGGTAGTAGTAGTAATAGTAATAGTAGCAGCAGTAGTAGCAGTATTATTTGTAGTCGTAGTAGCAATAGTAGTAGTAGTAGTAGTAGCAGTAATAGCAAAAGAAAAAGTTGGAATAGTAGTAGTAGTAGCAGTCAAAGAAGTAGTAGTAGTAGCAGTAGCAATTTGAGAAGTAGGAGTAGTAGTAATAGTAGTATTAGTAGTAGTAGCAATGGTAGCAATGGTAGTAGCAGTAGTAATAGTAGTTCTAGTGCCAGTAGTTGCAGTAGTAGCAATAATAGTAGTAGTTGTACTCATAGTAGTAGAATAAGTAGTAGTAGCAGTATAGTAGAAGTAGTAGTAGAAGGAGTAATAGTAGTAGTTATAGTATCAGAAGCAGTAGTAGTAGTAGTAGTTGTAGTAGCCGTAGTAGTCACAGTGGCAGTAGTAGCACTAGTTGTAGTAGTTGTTGTAGTAATAGTAGTAATAGTAGAAGGGATAGTAGTTATACTAGTAGTAAGAGCAGTAGTAGTAGTTTTAGTAGTAGTTGTAATAGTAGCAGTTGGAGTGGTAGTTGTAGCAGTAGTTGTAGTAGTAGTAGTAAGAGAAGTACTAGTAGTAGCAGTAGCAGTAGTGGCAGTAGTTTTAATAGCAGTACTAGAAGTCATAGTAGCATTGGTAAAAATAGTAGTAGCAGTATTAGTAATAGTTGTAGTGGTAGTAGGAGTAGTAGTAGAAGTAATAGTAGTGGTAGTAGTTGTATTAGTATTGGTTGCAATAGTAGTAGTAGTAGTAGTAGCAATAGCAGTAGTAGAAGTAGTAGTAGTTATTGTTGTGGCCGTAGCAGTTGTAACAGTAGTATTAGTAGTAGTACTAGTAGCAGAAGTAGTAGTAGAAGTTGTTGTTGTTGTGGCAGTAGAAGTAGTTGTAGCAGTAGTAGTACTAGATGTTGTAATAGTAGCAGTAGCAGTAGTAGTTGTAGTAGTTGTAGTAGCATTAGTAGTAGTCATAGAAATAGAAGCAGTAGTAGCAGAAGTAATAATAGTAGTAGTAGCAGCAGCAGTAGTTACAGTAGTAGCATTAGCAATTATCGTAGTAGTCTTAGTAGTTTAGGAAGTAGAAGTTGTTGTAGTAGTAGACGTAATAGTTGTTATAGTAGTGCCATTAGTAGTGGTAGCAGTAGCAATAAGAGTTGTAGTAGTAGCAGTAGTACTAGCAGTAGGAGTTGTAGTTGTAGTAGTTCTAGTAGTAATAGTAGTAGCTGTAGTATTAGTAGCGTCAGTAGTAGTAGGAATGGTAGTAGCAGAAGCAGTAGCAGTCGTTGAAGCAGAAGTAATAGTAGTTTTAGTACTAGTAGAAGTAGTAGTAGTGGCATACGTCGCAGTAGTCCTAGTAGTAGCCCTAGTCGTAGTAATAGTACTAGTAGTTGTAGTTATTGTAGCCATAGTCTTAGCTATAGTAGTAGTTGTAGTAGCAAAATTAGTAGTGACAAAGAAATGGTGGCAGTACTGCTAGTAGTTCTAGTAGTAATCATAGTAGTGATAGTAGTAGTAGTAATAGTGGTAGTAGAAGTAGTAGTCATAGCAACTGTAGTAGTCATTGAAGTAGTAGCAGAAGTTGTAGTTGTAGTTGTAGTGATAGTAACAGTAGTAGCTACAATAGTAGTAGCAGCAGTAGCAGTAGTAGTAGAAGCAGCAGCAGTAGTAGTAGTAGTCGGAGTAGTTGTAGTAGTAGTAAAAGTAGTAGTAGTAATAATAGTTGCAGTACTAGTAGAAGTAGTACGAGTTTCAGCAACTGCAGTGGTAGAAGAAGTAGTAGGAGTACTAGTAGTAGGAGTATCAGTAGTAGAAGTAGAAGCTTAGTAGTAGTTATTGTAGGGTACTAGTCGTAGTAGCAGAAGTTGCAGTAGTTTTTGTAGTAGCAGTAGTAGTTGTAAGAATAGTAGTAGTAGTAGTAGTAGTAGTACTCATAGCAATCATTGTAGTAGTAGTTGGAGTAGAATTAGTGGCAGTAGTAGTAGGAGAAACTGTTACAGTAGCAATTTTAGAAGTAATAGTAATAGTAGTAGTAGTAGTAGCACTAGCAGTAGGGGTAGTAGTAGGAGCTATAGTCGTAGTAGGAGCGATAGTCGTTGTAGCAGTAGCTGTAGTCTTAGTATTAGTATTAGTAGTACCAGCAGTAGTAGGAGTAGTAGTAATAGTACAAATTGTAGTAGTAGAAGTAGTAGTAGCGGTTGTTGTTGTTCTTGTAGCAGTAGTAGTAGTATTAGTAGTAGTTATTGTTGTTGTAATTGTTGTTGGAGTTGTTGTAGTAATATTAGTGTGAGTAGTAGTAGTAGTGGTGGTATAATTAGTAGTAGTAGTAGTAGAGGTAGTAGTAGTAGTGGTAGTAGAAGTAGTAGTAGTGGTGGTGGTGGTGGTGGTGGTGGTGGTAGTAGTAGTAGTTGTTGTTGTTGTTGTTGTTGTTGTGGTAGTAGCAAATGCAGTAGCAGTAGGAGTAGTAGTACAAGTAGTAGTAGTAATAGCAGTAGTAGCAGTTGTAGTAGTCGAAGTAGTAGCAGTAGTAGTAATAGTAGTACGATTGTTAGGAGTAGTAGCAATAGTAGGAGTCGTAGTAGTAGTAGTAGTAGTTGTTGTTGTAGTAGTATTAGGATTAGTAGTAGTACTAATAGCAGTAGCCATAATAATACTTATAGGAGTATTAGTGGTTTTAGGTGCAAGAGTTGGAGTAGTAGCGGTATCATTAGTAGTAGTACTACCAGTTGTAGGAGTAGTGGTAGTAGCAATTGTACTACTAGTAGAAGTAGTAGTAGTACTAGTAGCAGCAGCAGCAGCAGGAGCAGCAGCAGCAATAGTATTAGTAATATTTGTTGTAGAAATAGTAGTAGTAGGAGGAGGAGGAGGAGGAGCCATAGTTGTAGTAGTTGTTGTAGTAGAAGTCATGGTGGTAGTAGTAGTAGTAGTTGTTGTTGTTGTTGTAGGAGTAGTAGTAGTAATAGTAGTATTAGTAGTAGTACTAGTAGTAGTAGCTATAGTTGTAGCAGGAGTTGGAGTAGTAGTAGTTGGAGTAATAATAGTTGGCGTAGGCGCAGTAGAAGTAGTAGGAGTTGTTATAGCAGTAGGAGTTGGAATAAGAGTCATAGTAGCTGTAGTGGTAGTAGTAGGAGGAGTAGGAGAAGGAGTACGAACGACAGTAGTAGTAGTATTCATTGAAGTCGTAGTAGAAGAAGTAGTGGATGGAGTAGTAGTAGTAGCAGTTGTACTACTAGTAATGTAGTAGTAGTGTTAGTACTAGTAGTAGATATAGTAGTAGTAGTAGTAGGGGTGGTTGGAGTAGTAGTATTAGTACGAGTAATATTAGTAGTAGTGGTGGTAGTAGGAGCAGAAGAAGCAGAAGAGGTAGTCGCAATAGTAGTAGTAGTTGCTATTGTAGTAGAAATAGTAGTATCAGTAGTATTACTTGTTGGAGTCGTAGTAGTAGTGGTGGTGGTGGTGGTGGTAGCAGCAGCAGCAGCAGCAGCAGTAGTAGGAGTAGTAGTAGCAGTAGTGGTAGTAGGAGTTGCAGTAGGAGTGGTAGTTCAAGTAGTAGTAGTAGTAGTAATAGTAAGTGCAGCAGGGGTAGTAGTAGGAGTAGTACCTAGAGTTGGTCTATTAGTAGGAGTAGTAGTAGGAGTAGTTGTTGTTGTTGTTGTAGCGGTAAGTGTAGGAGTAGGGGTAGCAGTCGGGGTAGTATTTGGGGTTGGTTTATTAGTAGGAGTAGTAGTAGTAGTAGCAGTAGTAACAATTATACTAGAAGTAGTAGTACCTGTAGTAGTAGGTGTGGCAGTAGTAGCAATTCTACTAGTAGTAGAAATAGGAGTAGTACTAGTAGTTGTTGTTGCTATTGTAGTAGTAGTAGTTGTAGCAATTCTACTAGTAGTAGAAATAGGAGTAGTAGTAGCAGTTGTTGCTACTGTTGTTGTAGTAGTAGTAGTAGCAATAGTACTAGTTGTTATTGTTATTGTTTTTGCAGTAGTAGTAGTAGTAGTTGGAGTTTGGGCAGCAGTTGTAGTAGCCGTGGTAGAAGTAGTAGGAGTCGGATTAGGAGTCATAGTTGCGGTAGTAGTTGTTGTTGTTGTAGTTGTAGTAGTCGCAGTAGTAGTGGTAGTAGTAGTTGTAGTCGTAGTAGTAGCAGAAGTGGTGGCAGCAGTAGTAGTAGTAGTAGGTACAACAGCAGCAACAGTAGTAGTAGTAGTAGTAGTAGTAGTAGTAGTCTAAATAATAGTAGCAGTACTTGTAGTAATCGAACTACTAGTAGCAGCAGTTGTTGTTGCATTAGTGGTAGTAGTAATAGTTGTAGCAGCAGTAGTAATAGTTGCTGTAAAAGTAGCAGTAGCAGTAGTAGTTGTAGTTGTAGTAATTGTAGTAGTAGTAGTAGTAGTAGTAGTAGCAGCAGTAGTAGTAGTAGTTGTAGTACCAGCAGTAGCAGTAGTGGCTATAGTAGTAGTTGTAGTAGTTGTTGTAATAGTAGTAGTAGTAATAGTAATAGTAGCAGTAGTAGTAGTTGTTGTAACTACAGTAATAGTAGTAGCAGTTGTAGTAGTAGTAGTAGTAATTATTATTGTAGTAGTAGTTGTAGCAGTAGTAGCCGTAGTAGTCGTTGCAATAGTAGTAGTAATTGTAGTAATTGTTGTTGTTGTAGTAGTAGTAGTAATAGCTGTTGTAGTAGTAGTGGTTGTTGTTGTTGTTGTAGTACGATTGGTGGAAATAGTAGTAGCAGCAACAACAACAGTAGTAGTAGTAGCAGCAACAGTAGTTTTTGTAGTAGAAATACTCATTATAGTAGTAGTAGCAGCAACAACAGAAGTAGGAGTAGTAGTAATAGTAATAGTATTAGCAGTCATAGTAGTAGTAGCAGTAGTTGGAGTAGTTGTAGGAGTAGGAGTAGTAGGAGTAGTAGGAGTAGCAGCAGTAGTAGTAGTAGTATTAGTAGTAGGAGTAGTACTAGTAGTAGCAGTTGTTGTTGTAGCAGCAGTAGTAGCAGTAGTAGAAGTAGTAGTAGATGTAGTAGTTGTGGTAGTAGTGTAGTAACAGCAGCAGCAGTAGCAGTAGAGGTAGTATTAGAAGTAGTAGTTGCAGTAATGGCAGTAGTTGAAGCAGTTGTAGTACTATTGGTAGTAGTAGTTGAACTAATAGTAGTAGTATTAGTAGGAGTAGTCGCAGTAGTTGTAGCAATTGTTGTAGTAGTAGGTGTAGTAGTAGTAGTAACAGAAGTAGTAGTAATAGGAGTAGTAGTAGTAGGAGAAGAAGCACTCATAGCAGTACTAGTAATAGGAGTAGTTGTAGTACCAGTAGTACCAGTAGTAGTAGTCGTAGTAAAAGTAATAGTAGTAATAGTAGCAGCGGTAGCAGTAGTAGTGGCAGTAGTAATAGCAACATTAGCAGTAGTAGTAATAGCAGTAGTACAAATAGTAGTTTTAGTAGGTGCAGAGTAGTTGTAATAGTAGTAGTTGTAGTAGGCATAACAGTAGTAGTAGTACTAAAAGTTGGAGCAGCAGCAGCAGTAGTAGTAGCAGTAGTTTTAGTAGGTGTAGCAGTAGTTGTAGTAGTAGTAATGGTAGTAGCTATTGTAGTAGCAGTAGTAGTAGTCGTAGAGGTAATAGTAGTAGTCGCAACAGTAGTAGTAGCAGGTGGAATAATATCAGTAGTAGTAGACTTTGTGCTAGTAGTAGTAGTAGTAGTAGTAGTAGTAGGAGTAGTAGTTTTAGTAGCTATGCAATAAGTTGTAGTAGTTGTTGTAATTGTAGTAGGTGTAGCAGCTATAGTAGTAGTAGCACTTGTTGTAGGAGTAGCTGTAGTAGTTGTTGTAGGGGCAGCAGTAGTCGCAGAACTTGTAGTAGCTGTAGAAGTTACCGCCACAGTAGTAGTAGCAGTATTAGCAAGAGTAGTGGTAGTAGTAGTAGTAGTAGTAGTAGTAGTAGTAAAAGTCATAGTAATAGTTGTGGTACTAGTAATAGTAGCGGTAGTAGTAGTACTAAAAGAAGTAGTAGCAGTTGTAGTTATACTAGCAGCAGTGGCAGGAGTAGTAGTAGTAGTACTTGTAGTAGCAATATTAGAAATAGTAGTAGTAGTAGTTGTTGTTGTTGTAATAGTAGCAATAGTAGTAGCAGTAGTAACTATTGTAGCAGAAGTAGTACTAGTAATAGTAGCTGTTGTGGCAGCAGTAGCCGTTGAAGCACTAGTAGTAGCAATGGTAGTAGAAGTTATAGTAGTGGTAGCATTAGTAGCAGTAGTTGTAGTAATATTAGTAGCGGCAGCAGTAGTAGTAGAAATAGGAGTAGCAGAAGTTGCAGTAGCAGTTGTAGCATTAGTTGGAGTGGTAGCAGTGGTAAAAGTAGTAGCAGCAGTTGTAGTAGTAGTAGAAGTAGATGGAGTAGTAGCAGTACCACTAGTAGCAGTAGTAGTAGCCACAGTAGTAGTAAGAGGAGAAATACTAGAAGTTGCGGTGGATGTTGTAATAATAGTAGTAGTAGTGGTAGTAGTAGGAATAACTATTGCAGTAGTAGTAGCAATAGTAGTAGTAGGAGAAGTTGTGGTAGTAGCAGTACCTGTAGTAGTGGTTGTTGCTGCAGTTGGAGGAGGAGCAGTAGTAGTAGTAGCAACAGTAGCAGCGGCAGCAACAGTAGTAGTAGTAGTAGGGCTAGTGGTAATACTAGTAGTATTATTTGTAGTAGTAGTAGTAGCAGTAATTCTAATAATAGTAGTGGTTGCTACAGAAATAGTAGCAACAGTGGTAACAGAAGCTGTAGTAGTAGAAGTTGTAGAAGTTGTAACAGTTGCAGCAGTAGCTGAAGTAGCAGTAGTGGTAATAATAGCAGTAGAAGTAGTTGTAGTAGCAGTGGTAGCAGTTGTACTAGTAGGAGTCATAGGAGCAGCACTAGTACTACAATTACTACTACTGTTGTAGTAGTAGTGGCAGTAGTGGCAATAGTAGAAGAAGTAGTACTAGTAGCAAATTTAGTAGGATTAGTTGTAGTAGCAATACTAGCAGCAGTAATAGTAGTAGCAGTCGCAAAAGTAATTGTAGAAGTAGTAGTAGCCGCATTACTAGCAACGACATCAACTGCAGTATAGTAGTAGTAGTAGTAATAGTAGTAGCCGTAGTAGTTGTAGCATTAATAATAGTAGCAATAAGAGGAGTAGTAGTAGTAGCGATAGAACAGTCGCAATAGTGGCTATAGCAACAACAGTAGTAGCATCAGTACTAGTAGTAGTAGTAGTAGTAGCAGCAGCAGCAGTAGTAGTAGTAGCAATAGCTGTAGTAGTGATGGTAGTAGTAGTACTAGTAGCTGTACTAGTAGTAGTAGTAGAAGTAGAAGTAGTAGAAGTAGTTGTTGTTGTAGTAGTAGTAGTGGTGGTAGTAGTAGTAGAAGAAGAAGAAGAAGTGGTGGTAGTAGGAGTAGTAGTAGGAATAGGTGTAGGCGAAGGAGTAATAGTTGCAGTAGTAGCTGTAGTAGTAGTAGTAGTAGTTGGAGTAGTTGGACTAGTAGTAGCATCAGTAGTAGTAGTAGTAGCAGCATCAGTAGTTGTAGTAGTAGTAGTACTAGTACAGGCAGTAGTACTCGTAGTAGCAATAGTAGTTGTAGTAGTCATAGTATTAGTAGTAGTATTAGCAGTAGTTGTAGTAGTAGTAGTAGTATTAGTAGTAGTAGAAGGAACAGTAGTTGTAGCTGTCGTAGTAGTAGTAGTGGTAGTAGTGGTAGAACTACTACTAGTAGTAGTAATAGTGGTAGTAGTAGTGGTGGTAGTACTAGTAGTAGTAGTTGTTGTTGTTGTTGTAGTAGTAGTAGTGGTAGCACAAGTAGTAGGAGTTGGAGTAGTAGGAATACGAGTAGTAGTTGTTGCTGTAGTAGGAGAAGGAGCAAGAATAGTAGTTGTAGTAGTAGAAGTAGTAGTAGTACTAGTAGTAGTAGTGGGAGTAGTAGTAATAAAAGTAGTAGTAATAGTGTGGTAGTAGTAGTTGTTGTTGTACTAGTCATATTAGTAGTAGTAGGAGTGTAGTAGTTATAGTAGTAGTAGTAGCACAAGTAGTAATTGGAGTTGGAGTGTAGTAGTCGTAGTAGTTGCAAGAGGAGTAGTAGTAGTAATAGTATGACCAATAGCAGTAATAGTAGAAATAGCAATAGTGGTAGTATTAGTTGTAGTATTAGCAACAACAGTAGTAGCAGAAACAGCAGTAGCTGCAGCAGTAGTAGTAGGTATAGTAGTTGTAGTTGTAGAAGTAGTTGCACTAGTAGTTTAGTAGTTGTTGTTGTAGTAGTAGAAGTTGAATTAGTAGTACTAGTACTAGTAGAAGTAGTAGTAGTAGTTATATTAGTAGTAGTAGTAGTTGTTGTTATGTTAGTATTAGCAGAAGTATTTGTAGTATTAGTAGGAGTAGTCAGAATGTTTGGAGTAGTAGTATTAGTACGAGTAGTAACAGTAGTAGTAGTAGTGGTACGAGGAGTTGTAGTAGTAGTAGGAGTAGTCGTAAGAGTCGTAGTAGTAGTAGCAGTAGTAGTAATCATAGTAGCATTAGTAGTAGCAGTAGCAGTTGTAGCTGTAGGAGTGTAGTTGTACTAGTAGTACTAGTTGTAGGAGTGTCAGTAGTATTATGTAGTCTTAGAAGTTGTAGGAGTGTTATGAGTAGTAGTAGTTGTAGTAGCAGCAGCAGTAGTAGAAGTAGTAGGAGTGCTGATATTAGTAGTAATAGTAGTTGCAGCAGCAATAGTAGCAGTAGTGTTAGTATTAGTTCTAGTAGTAGTAGTGGTAGTGGCAGTAGTAGTAGGAGTTGGAGTACGAGTAGTAGTAAGTGTTGTAGTAGTAGAAATAGCAGCAGTAATAGTAGGAGTGTTGGTATCAGTAGTAGGAGGAGTAGTTGTAGTCGTTGTAGTAGAAGTAGTACTAGCAATAGTTGCAGTGGTAGTAGCAGTAGTAATAGTAGTGGTAGTAGTAGTAGGAGTTGGAGTAAGAGTAGTAGTAGGTATAGTAGAAGTTAGAGTAGGGGTAGTAGTAGTAGTTAGAGTCATAGTAGTAGTTGAAGTTAGAGTAGGAGAATCAGTAGCAGTGGTAGGAGTAAGAGTGGGAATAATAGTAGTAGTAGTAGTAGTTGTTGTTGTTGTAGTAGTAGTGGTAGTAGTTGTTGTTGTAGTAGTAGTAGTTATAGTAGCAATAGTATTAGTAGTAGGAGTAGTACGAGTTGGAGTAGGGGTAGTAGTAGGAGTTGCAGTAGTTGGAGTAGGGGTAGTAGTAGTAGTAGGAGTAGGAGCAGCAATGGGAGTTGGAGTAGGAGTAGGAGTAGCAGTAGTTGTAGTAGGAGTAGTATTAATGGTAGTAGTAGTAGAAGTAGTTGTAGTGGTACTACTAGTAGTAGTAGTTGTTGTTGTTGTTGTTGTAGTAGAAGTAGAAGTGGTAGTAGTAGTAGGTGTAGTATAGGAATAGGTGTAGGCGAAAGAGTAATAGTTGTAGTAGTAGCTGTAGTAGTAGTAATAGTAATTGGAGTAGTAGTAGTAGCTGTAGCAGCAACAGCAATAGTAATAGGAGTAGTAATTATTGTTGTTATAGCAGTAGTAGTAGTACTACTACTAGTAGTAGTTCAAGTGATAGTAGTATCAGTAGTAGTAGTAATAGTAGTTGTAGTAGTAGTAGTATTAGTACTAGTAGTAGTAGTTCAAGTGGTAGTAGTAGTAGTATCAGTTGTAGTAGTAATAGTAGTTGAAGTGGTGGTGGTAGTAGTAGTATTAGTAATAGAAGTAATAGTAGTAGTAGTAGTTGTTGTTGTAGTAGTAATAGTTGTTGCTGTCGCAGGAGTAGGATTAGTAGTAGGAATAGGTGTAGCAGAAGTAGTAGTAGTTGGTGTAGTATTAGGAGTAGCAGTAGCAGTAGTAGTAGTTATAACAGACGCAATTGTAGTGGTAGTAGCAGTTGCAGCAGCAACTGTAGTCACAATAGTATAGTAGCAGCATTAGCAGTAGTTGTAGCAGTAGTAGTAGTCGTTGTAACAGTAATTGTTGTAGTGGTAATAGTAGTAGTAGCATTAGCAGCAGTAGTTGTCGCAGTAGTAGTAGGAGCATTAGTAGTAGTAGCGCCAATAGTAGTAGTAGTCGCAATCGTAGTAGCAGAAGTAGTAGTATTGGTATTGGTTGTAGCAGTATTTTTAGTAGCAGCAGTAGTAGTAGCATTAGTATTAGTAGTAGTAGTCATTGTAGTAGTATTAGTAGTAGTAGTAGGAGGAGTAGTAGTAGAAATAGTAGTAGTTGTGGTAGCTGTTGCAGTAGTAGTAGTAGTAGTAGTAGTAGTAGTAATAGTAGTTACTATAGTAGCGGTAGTAGTAGTTGCACTAGTCACAGTTGTAGCATTAGTGTTAGTAGTAGTAGTAGTAGTTGTTGTTGTTGTTGTGCTACTAGTAGTAGTAGTAGGAGTTGGAGTAGGTGCTGGTATAGGAGTAGTACTAGCAGTAGCAGTTGTAGTAGCAGTATTTGTAGTTGGAGTAGTAGTAGTAGAAGTAGTCGTTATTGTTGTTGTCATAGTAGCAATAGCAGAAATAGTAGTAGTAGTAGTAGTAGCATCAGCAGGACTAGTAGTAGTAGTAGCAGTAGTAGCGGTAGTTGAAGTAGTACGAATAATTATAAAAGTTGTAGTAGTTGTAGTTGTAGTAGCTGGAGTAGTGGTAATAGTAGTAATAGGAGTAGTAGTTGTAGTAGTAGCACAGTAGGAGTACAAGTAGTAGTAGCATTAGTAGTAGTTACAGTAGTTGTAGTAGTAGAAGGAGGAGTAGTAGTAGTAGTAGTAGGAATAGTAGTTGGAATACGTGTAGGAGTAGTACTGCTACAACTTTTACTACTGCTACTACTACTACTACTACATCTAGTGTTGTTGCTACTACTACTACAGCTACTACTAAAAGTACTACTACTACTACTACCACAACAACTACTGCTGCTGCTACTACTATACTATTACCACAGCTACTACAACAACTGCTACCTCTACTCCTACTCCTATGCCTACTGTCACTCCTACCGCCACTTTTACTGCCATAACTACTACAACAACAACTACTACTGCTACTACTACTACTCCTCCTACTACTATTACTGAAACTACTGCTATTGCTACTACTACTACTACTACTGATGCTACTGGCACTATAATTACTACGCTTAGTACTACAACTACTGTTACTGCAATTACTACTACTACTACTAGTCCTACTACTACTACCTTTGCTATTATCGTGACAACTTCTAGTACTTCTATTGCTCGTCCTACTATTACTCCCCAAAATACTACAAATACTCATACAACTACTACTACTATTACCACCACTACTGCTAATACTACTACTACTCCTACACCTACTCATCCAAATACTACTACAACTACCACCGTTACTAGTACTACTACTACTATTGCTACTTGTACTAAAACCAATACTACTACAAGAACAACAACAACAACAACAACTCCTACTATAACTACTACCGCTACTTTTGGTACTACTACTACTACTTCTACTACTACTTCTGCTACTAATACTAGTATAACTCCTAGTAGTACTACTACTATGACTACTACTAGTAGTAGAACTACTGCTTCTGTTATAGCAACTACTACTACTACGCCTTCTACTGCTACGACTACTACTACTACCACTGCTACTACTACTATTACTACTACTACTACTACTACACCTACTGCTACTACTACTAATACTACTGTAACTACTACTACAACCACTACTAATTCTACAACTGCTACTACTAGTAGTACTACTACAACTACTACAACTCTACTTCTACTACTACTTTTGTTGCTACTATTACTACTACTACTACTACTACTACTACTTCTACTACTACTACAACTACTACTACTACTACCCATGCTGCTGCTACTACTATTTCTACTGGTACTGCAACTACTACTGCTACTGCTACTACTACTACTGTTGCTTTTGCTACTACTGCTATTGCTACTTCTACTACTACTGCTTTTGCTACTACTGCCATTGCTACTTCTACTACTACTGGTGCGACTACTACTACAACTACTAATACTACTAATATTGCTACTCCTACTGCCCTTAATACTACTTCAACTACTAATACTGATGCTACTAATTCAACTACTGCACCTAGGACTGTAACTACTAGTGCTATTGCTACTTCTCTTGCTACTACTACTAGTACTACTGTTATGCTGTCACTACTACTATTACTATGACTACTATTACTACTTCCACTACGACTACTACTACTACAGCTGCTGCTGCTGCTACTGCTGCCGCTATTACTCCTGCTAATACTACTACCGCTACTGCTAATACTGCAACCATTACTACTACTACTACTACTGCTACTGCTACTACCGCTACTACAACTACTACTAATGCAACTGCTATTACTACTACTACTACTACTTCTCCTACAACAACTACTACTACTGCTGTTGTTGTTGCTGCAGCTAATACTACTACTGTTGGAACTACTACTACTATTCCTGCTACTGCTACTGTTGCTACTACTATGACTACCATTGCTACTGTTAGTACTAGTATTACTACTACTACTGCTATTACTACAAATGTTGCCACTACAACTACTGCTACTACTATTACTTCTCCTACAACATCTACTATTATTACTACTATTGCTACTACTACCACTACTCCTACTACTACTGCTTCTACTTCTACTAATACTATTACTACTACGGCTACTGCTACTACTACTACTTCTCCTACATCTACTATTGTTGCTACTACGACAGCTGCTACCACTGCTGCTACTACTTCTACTACTACTACCCAACTACTTAAACTACTATAACTACTTCGATTGCTGCTATTATCGCTATGACTGCCGCTACTACTACTATTCCTACTGTTTTTACTACTGCTACTACTACCCATGCTGCTATAGCTATATTGCTACTGCAACAACAACAACTACTACTACTACATTTGCTACTACTACGACTACTAATACTACTGCTACTACTAATACTACTGCAGTGGTTATTACTACTACTACTGCTACTTCTCCTACTAATATGACTATTGCTACTATAATAACTATTGTTACTACTGCTACTAGTACAACTAATACTATTGTTACTACTACAACAATTACTACTGCAACTAGGGATACGGCTAATCCTACTACTACTATTACTACTAATACTACTACTATTGCTCCTACTACTACTACTACTACTACTATTGCTTCTATTTCTTCTACTCCTATAGCTACTATTACTATTACTCCTGTGACAACTGCTACTACTATTATTTTTACTAATGATATTCCTACTACTATTGCTACAACTCCTACAACTACTACTACTGCAACTGCAACTGCTACTCCTACTACTACTACACTTGCTCCTTATACTACTGGTACTATTAATTTTACTACTACCAATACTGCATCAGTTACTGTTGCTATTACTAGTTTTACTACTACTGCCACTACTATTACTACTACTGCTACTACTTCTACTACTACTACGGCTGCTACGATGACTACTACTACTGCTACTACTATTTCTACTACTACTACTATGACTACTATTACTAATACTACTACAACTATTACTGCTACTACTGCTACTACGACTACTACTACTACTACTATAACTACTTCTGCTACTACTACTACTGCCACTACTATTACTACTACTACAACTTCTGTTATTACTAATACTACTACTACTAGCATTACTACTACTACTACTACTACAAGAACAACAACTATGACTACTATTTGTACTACTACAACTACTACAACTACCACAATAGCTACTACTAAAACTTCTGCAACTACTATTATTATCACTACTATTGCTATTGCTACTACAGCTAGTACTGCCATTATAACTACTACTACAACAACAACTACTGCTGCTGCTGCTGCTGCTACTACTATTGCTACTACTACTACGACTACTACCACTGCGACTACCGCTACTGCTGCTACTACTACTGCTACTTTTCGTTCTATTATGACTTCTACTACTACTACTACTACTACTACTACTACTACTACTACTACTACTATTATTACTACTACTACTATTACTACTACAACTACTACTATTGCATCCTCTGCTACTGCTACTGCTACTAATACAACTATTATAAATACTTCTACTACTGATCTGATGACTAATACTACTGGTACTACTACAACAACTGTTGCCGCTACTACTACTACTACTAATATTACTCCTACTATAACTGCTGCTACTATTTCTACTACAACCACAACAACCACTACTACAAGTACCCCTGCTACTTCTACTACTACCTCAACTACTACTACTACAACTGCTACTCCTACTACTTCTGCTACTGCTCCTACTACTACTACTACTCCTCCTATAACTACCACTGTTGCTGCTTCTGCTACTACTACCACTGCTATTGCTATAACTTCTACTAATACTGCTCCAACTATTACTTCTATTACTACTATAACTCCCACTGCTACTATTACTACAATAACAACTACTACTACTCCTATTGTTATGATTACCACTACCACTACTACTACAGCTCTTGCTACTACTACTACTACCTCAATAGCTACTTACTGATACTCCAACTACTATAGCAACTACTACTACTACTACTACTGTTGCTGCTACTCCTACTACTACAACTAGTGCTACTACTGCTGCTACTAGTACAATTACTACTACTATTTCTACCGCTTATACTATAATTGCTCTATTCTAGTGGCTACTATTGACGCTCTTACTACTAATTCTACTACTATTGCTACCACTATGACTTCTGCTACTACTTCTATTGCTACTATGGATGCTACGACTACTACAACTACTACAACTTCTTCTTCTGCTACTACTTCTGCTGCTGCTGCTACTACTACTATTATAGCAACTACTATTATGACTGCTACTGCTACAAGTACTAGAAATACTACTTCAACTACTGCTACTGCTTCTACAACTACTTCTCCTACTTCTATCACTTCTACTAGTATAGCTACTACCACTACTGCTACTACTACTGCTACTGCTGCTGCTACTGATACAATTGCTACTACTACTGCCACTACTACTACAGCTGCTACTATTACTACTTCTCCTATAATGATTACTTCTCCTACTCCTACTATTTCTGCCACAACTGCAACTCCTACAACTACTACTATTACTACAAATAATACTACATAGTTACAACAACTACAACTATTACTACTGCTACTACTCTTACTACTAGTAGTAGTAGTAGTAGTAGTACTACTACTACTACTACTACAACCACCACCACCACCACTACTACTACTACAAATACTACTTCTCCTACAACTACTTCAGCTACTACAACCACTGCTACTGGTACTACCATAGTGACTAATATTACTGCGACTACCGATACTATTGCTCCTCCTACTACTACAGCTACTTCTACAACTACGACTACTTGTACAACTATAACTACTGCTACTACTTCTACCACTACTTCTGCTACTACTACCACTACTATTATTACTACTACTACTACTATTATAGCTACTAATACTACTGCGACTACTACTACCATGATTACTTTTGCAGCTACTAATACCACTATAATTGCTGCTGCTACTACAATAGGTACAACTACAACTATTGCTGCAACTATTACTATTACCACTGCCACAATTACTACAACTACTACTACTGCCAAAACTACTACAATGACTATTGCTACACTAAACTACTATTTTTGTTTCTACTATTACTACTACTACTACTACGATTATTATTACTACTACAATTATTACTACTTCTACTACAACTAAAATTGCTGCTACTACTATTATAACTGCTACTACTACTACTACTACTAAAATTGCTGCTACTAATGCTAGTACTAATACTACCACCATAATGGCTGCTAGTACTACTACAAGAACAACAATAATTACTACTACTTCTCTGACTAATAATAATGATGATGCTGCTGCTGCTGCTACAACTACTGCTATTGCTACTACTACTACTACTACTACTACTACTAATGCTATTTCTACTACTACAACAAGTATAGTTACTACCACTACTACTTCTACTACTACTACAACTTCTACTACAACTACTACAAGTATTATTACCACTAGTGCTGCTGCTACTACTATTACTATTGTTGCAGATACTGCTACTTCTAATGCTACAATAACTAATATTACTATGGCTGAGACTTATACTACTACTGCTTCTTCCCCAATTACTACTAGTACTACTGCTACTACTTTTGCTACCAGTACTACTACTACTACCAATACTATTACTATTACTACTACTAACACTTGTGCTACTGCTGCTAATACTACTACTAAAACTACTACTGCTATAATAACAACTATAGCTACTGCTTCTACCACTACTACTTCTAGTAATACTACTCCTGCCCCTAATGTTGTTGCTTCTGCTAGTACTGTTGCTACTACTACTACAATAAATACTACCATTGCTAGTACTACTACAAATAGTATAGCTACTGCTGCTACTATTGCTATAACTACTGCTGATGCTACAACTGCTACAATAATAATAACTACTACTAATATTTCTGCTACTACTACAATAACAACTACAACTACAAAAGCTACTGCTACTACAGCTATTACTCCTAAGGCTACTACTACTACTACTATTACTACTACGGCTACTACTACCATGGCTGCTACTACTACTACTATTTCTACTAGTACAACTACTGCTGTTACTGCTATTACTACTACTGCTGCTACTACTACTACTTCTACTTCTTCTTCTTCTTCTTCATCTTCTTCTTCTTCTTCTACTACCACTACTACTACCACCACCACCACTACCCCTACGACAACAACTACTACTACTAGTACTGTTGTTGTTACCGCTGCTACAACGACTATTGCTAGTTGTATTATAGCTACTACTACTACTATTTCTTCAACAACTACAACTACTAGTACTACTGCTACTACTTCTCCTCCTACTACTACTTCTTCTACTGCCACTACTTCTACTAAAGCTACTGCTACTGGTACTGCTACTACTACTACTACTGCTGTTCTATTGCTGCTGCTACAACTACTACACATACAACTTCTCCTACTACAACTTCTATTGCTACTTGTATTACAGCTACAAGTACTACTACCGCTTCAACTACTACTACTGCTGCTGCTGCTGCTGCTTCAACTACTATAGTTACAACTATTACTGCTTCTACTTCTACTGCTACAGCAACAACAACAACAATAACTACTATTGTTGTTGCTGCTGCTACAACTACTACTTTTATAGATACTATTGCTTCTTGTATTATAGATACTACTAATACTACAACTTCAACTACTACTGCTTCTAGTACTACTACTACTGCTAGTACTACTATTACTAATACTACTGCTGCTGCTATTGTTGCTGCAACTATTACTACTACTACTCCTGCTTCTACTATTATGACTACTAATACTGTTGCCACTCCTACCACCACTGCAACTAATGCTACTACTGCAACTATTGCTATGACTACTACCACTGCTACTACTATGGCTACTACTACTACCACTACTACTGTTACTGCTACTGCTGTTGATACTACTACTGCTGTTGTTGTTGCTACTACTACTAGTACAACTACTGCTATAATAACTACCACTACTACTACTCCTCCTCCTAATAATACTACTAATATTAGCATGACTACTACTACAACAAATACTTGTAATACTACTACTCCTCCTCCTCCTACTACTACTACCACTACTACTACTATTCCTACAACTACTATTACTATGACTACTACTCCAACTCCTACTCCTACTCCTAATATTACTTTTACTACTATAACTACTGCTATAAGTACTGCTACACAACTATGAAAACAACTACAATAGCTACTACTACTACTAGTAGTCCTACTACCATTACTTCTGCTACTACTATTGATACAACAATTACTACTATAGCTACTGCTATTGCTAGTACTCTCCTTCTCCAACTATTACTACTACTACTAATACTACTACTTTAATAACTATAGCTACTATGATCGCAACTACTTCTGCAACATTGACTATTGTTGCTGCTACTATAAACATAACTACTACTAGGTACTGTTGTTGCTAATGTTACAGTAGCTAGAACTACTGCTACTTCTACTATCACAACTACCAATAGCTATAGTCGTACTAGTTAGAGAAGTCATAGTAGTATTAGTAGTAGCAACAGCTACCGTAGTTGCTGTTGTTGTAGTAGTAGTAGTAGTAGCATTAGTAGTAAAATTAGTAGTAGTAGAAAGAGTAGTAGTAGTAGCATAGTAGCATAGTAGTAGTAGTAGTAGTAGTTGTAGCAGTAAGAGCAGTAGCAATATTAGTAATAATAGTAGTAGTAGTAGTAGTAGTAGAGTAGTAGTAGTAGCAGTAGCAGTAGCAGTTGTAGAAGTAGTTGTAGAAGAAATAGTAGCAGCAGTAGTAGTAGCAACAGTAGTTGTAGAGGAAATAGTTACAGTAGTAGTAGTAGTCATAGGTGTAGTAGTACTAGCAATAGTAATAGTAGCAACTATAATAGTAATAGATGAAGTAGTACTAGTAGTAGTACCAGTAGTAGTTGCAGTAGTATTAGTAGTGGTATTAGTAATAGTTGTTGTTGTAGTAGTATTAGTATTATTAGTAGTAGAAGATGTAGTAGCCGGTGTAGTAGTAGTTGTTGTAGTAGGAGCTGTAGTAGTAGGAAAAGTAGTAGCAGCAGTAGTCGTAGTAGTAATTATGGGAGAAAAAGTCATAGTAGTAGTAGTAGGAGTAGTAGTATTAGTTTTGGTAGTGGTGGTAGTAGTAGTAGTAGTAGTGAAAGTAGTCGTAGTAGTAGTTACATTAGTAGCAATAGCAGCAGTAGCAGTAGTAGCAACAGTAGTAGTGGTAGCAGCAGTATTAGTAATAATATTATTAGTAGTAGCAGTTGTTTTAGTCAGTTACGGCAGCAGTAGTAGTAGTAGAAGTAGTAGCAGTAATAGTAGCAGTAGTAGTAATTGTAGTAGTAGTACTAGTAATTGTAGTAGCAGTCATAGGAGTGTTAGCAGAACTAGCAGTAGTAGTCATAGTAGCAATAGTAGTAGTAGTATTAGCAGTCATAGCAGAAGTAGCAATTGCAATTATATTGGTAATTATAGCAATACTAGTAGAAGTAGTAGTGGTAGTTGCAAGAGTTGTAGTAGTTGTAGTAGTAGTAGTAGTAGTAATACTAGTAGTAGCAGAAGTAGTACTAGTAGCAGTAGTAGTTAGATTAATAATTATAGTAGGAGAGTAGTAGTAGCAAAAGTAGTAGTAGTAGCAATGGTAGTATCTGTAGTAGCAATCATAGTAGTTATAGTAGTAGTTACAATAGTAGTAGCAAAAGCAGCAGTAGTAGAAGTAGTAGCAGCAATTATTGTAGTAGTAGTAGTACTAGCGGCAACAGGAGTGGTGGCTCTAGTGAAGTAGTAGTAGCAGGAGTAGTAGTCACAGTAGTAGTAGAAGTAGCATTAGCCATTGTAGCAGCAAACTTAGTAGTAGTTATTATAGTTGTAGTAGTAGCAATAGTAGGACAAGCAGTTGTAGTAGTAGTAGTGGCTACTGTAGTATAAGTAGGAGTAGTAATATTAGTTCTACCAGGTGCTATAGTAGTAGGAGTAGGAGAAGTAGTAGTATAAGCAGTAGCAGTAGCAATAGTAGTAGTTGTTGTTGTTGTTGTTGTTGTTGTAGTAATAGTAGTAGTGGTAGCAAAAGTTATTTTAGTTATAGTAGCCATCGTAGTACCAGTTATAGCAACATCAGCAGCAATAGTAGTTGTAGTAGAAGTATTAGTAGTAGAAGTAGTTGTAGTAGAAGAAGTAGTAGCAGTAGGAGAAGTAGTAGCAATAGTAGTAGAAATAGTAGAAATAGTAGTCATAGTAGTTGTAGTGGTAGTAGTGCTAGTGGTAGTAGTAGTAGTAGTGGTAGTAGTAGTAGTCATCGTCGTAGTAGTAGTATCAGTAATAGTTGCAGAAGTAGTTATAGGAACAGTGGCAGTAGTAGTAGAAGTAGCAGTAGGAGTAGCAGTACTAGTAGTAGTAGAAGTAGTAGGAGTAGTTGTAGCACTAGTAGAAGTACGAGTAATAGTAATAGTAGGAACATTAGTAGGAGTAGTAGTTGTAGCAATAGCAGTAGTAGAAGTGTAAGTAGTTGTACTAGTAGTAGTAGTTGGAGTATCAGTAGTCATAGTTGTGGTTGTCGTAGTAGTAGTATTGGTAGCAGTAATAGTATTAGTAGTATTAGGAGTAGTAGTAGAAGTACTAGAAGGAGCCATAGCTGTAGTAGTAGGAGTAGCAGTTGTAGTTGCAGTAGAAGAAGTGGTAGTAGTAGCAATAGTAATTGGAGTATCATTAGTAAAAATAATATTGGTAGTAGCAGTAGTTGCAATTCTAGTAGTAGCAAAAGTAGTAGTAACAAAAATAGTACAAGTAGAAGTAGCAATAGTAGAAGTTGTAGGAGTAGCAGCAGTAGAAGCAGTAGAAGTAGTTGTAGCCGGAGTTGTAGTAGTAATATCAATAGTAGAAGTAGCAACAGCGAAAATAGTTTTAGTCATATTAGTAGTAGTTGTAGTAGTAATAGTAGCTGTACTAGTAATTATAGCTACAATACCAGCAGTAGTTGTAATAATGGTAGTTGCAGCAGCAGCAGTAGTAGTAGTCATAGTAGCAATAGTAGCATTAGTAATAGTACCAGTTGTAGTTGTAATAGAACTAGTTGTAGGAGTAGTATTATTACTAGTAGTAGCAGTAGAAAAAGTACTAGTAGTTATAGTAGTAGTAGCAGTAGTAGGAGTAGTAGTAGTTGCGGTAATAGTATTAGTAGTAGTAGTAGCAGTAGTAGCAGCAGTAGCTAAGTGATAGTAATAGTTATCATTGTTGTAGTAGTAGTAGCAGTAGCTATAGTAGAAATAGTAGTCACTGTAGTGGTAATCGTAGTAGTAGATGTTATAGTAGAAGTAATAGTAGTAGTAGTAGCTGTAGTCATAGAAGTAAGAAAAGTAGCAATAGTAGTATAGCAGTAGCAGGAGCAACAACAGTAGAAGTAGTTGTAGTAGTCATAGTAGTAATAGTAGTAATAGCAGAAATAGTAGTAGTAGTAGTAGTAGTAATAGTAGTAGCTGTAGGAGTAGTAGTTGTAGTAGTAGTAGAAGTAGTAGTAGCAGGAGTTGTAGTTATAAAAGCAATAGTAGAAGAAGCAGTAGGGGTTATAGCAGTAGTCATAGTAGTAGTAGCAGCAATAGCAATAGTAGCAGTAGTGGTAATAGTAGCGATAATAGCAGTAGCAGCAACAACAACAGTAGTAGTAGAACTACCAGTAGTAGCCATAGTAGCAGCAACAGTTGTTGTAGTAGTAGTAGTAACAGCTACAGTAATGGTAGGGGAAGAAGTAGTTGTAGTAGTAGTAGCAGTAGAAGCAGTAGCAGCAGTAGTTGTTTTAGTAGTACTCGGAGCTGTAGCAATAGTAGTAGCTATGGTAGAAGCAGTAGCAGTAGTTGTGGTACTAGTAGTAGCTGTTGTGTTAGTACTCGGAGCCATAGTAGTTGTAGCAGTAGCAGCAGTAGTTGTTGTAGTAGTCACAGCAGTTGTAGTAGCATTAGTCGTAGTAGTAGTAGTATTAGAAATAGTACCAATAGTAGTAGTAGTAGACCTAGTTGTAGGAGTAGTAGGAGTAATAGTAATAGGAGTAGTATTAGTAGTAGCAATCTCAGCAGTAGCAAGAGTAGTATTAGTATTAGTTGTAGTAGTAATGGTAGTAGCAGTAGTAGTAGTAGGAGTAGTAGAAGTAACAGTAGTAGTAGTAGTAGTAGTAGCAGTAGTAGTAATAGCAGCAACAGCAGTAGTAGTAGTAACAGTAATAGTAATAGCGGTACTTGTTGTAGTAGTAGTAGTTAATGTAATTGTAGAAGAAGTAGTAGTCCTAGTGATAGTAATCATAGCAGTGTAAGTTATAGTAGATGTAATTGTGGTAAAAGTAGCAGCAGTAGTGGTAGGAGTAGTAGTAGTAGTTGTGGTAGTAGTAATACTAGTAGTAGCAGTAGTAGCAGTAGCAGTAGTAGTATTACCAGTAGCGGTAGTAGTAGTAGTAGTTGTAGTAGCAGTAGTTGTAGTAGCCGTAGTAATGGTTGAGGTAGCATAAGTAGTAGTTGTAGTAGTAGTAGCAGTAGCTGTAGTAGTAGTAGTAGCTATTGTAATAATAGTAGTAGTTGTAGTAGTGGAAGCAGTAGTTGTGAATTAGTAGTAGCAGTAATGGTAGGAGATGTAGTACAGCAGCAGTACTAGTGGTAGCAACAGCGACAAGAGTGGCAGTAGTAGTAAAACAAGTAGTAGTAGTAGTAGTAGAAGCAATATTAGTAGCCACAGAAGTAATTATAGTACTACTAGTTGTAGGTGTAGCAGTAGTCATGGTTGTCGTAGTAGCAGTAGCAGCAACAGTTGTAGTTGTAGTAGTTGTAGAAGTAGTAGTAGCAGCTGTAGTGGTAGTTGTAGTAGCAGCAACAGCAGTAGTAGTAGCTATAGTTGGATTAGTAGTACTAGTGGTTGTAGCAATCGTAGCAGCAGCAGCAGCAGCAGCAGTAGCAGCAATAGGAGTTGTTTTTGTAGAATTAGTAGTAGTAGCACTAGTAGCACTAGTAGCACTAGTAGTAGTGGTAGTAGTAGTAGTAGAAGTATTAGAGGTAGTAGCAGTAGCATCAGTAGTAGTGGTAGTATCTGTAGTACTAGTTGCAGAGTACTAGAAATAACAACAATATTTATCGCGGAAGTAGTAGGAGCAGCAGCAGCAGCAGTAGTAGTAGCAGTAGTAGGAGGAGGAGGAGGAGGAGGAGCAGCAGTAGTAGCAACAGCACTAGTAGGAGTCGTAGAAGTAGTTATTGTAGTAGTATTTGTAGTAGTAGAAGAAGCTGTAGTAGTGGTAGTTATAGTAGCAACAATAATAGCATTAGTTGTCGTATCAACAGTAGCAACAGCAACAATAGCAGCAGTAGTTGTAGTAGTAGTTGTTGTTGTAGCTGTAGCAGCAACATCAGTAGTCGTGCTCATAGTAGTATTAGTAGCAGTAGTAGTAGTACTAGTAGTAGGAACAGTAGCAGTAGTAGTAGCAGAAGCAGTAGTAGTTGTACTAGTAGTAGCAAAGGTAGCAGTAGTTGTTGTTGTTGTAGTCGTGGCAGCAATAGTAGTAGCAGCAATAGTTGTAGAAGTAGTAGTAGGAATAGCAGTGGTAGTAGCAGTATCTATAGCAGTAGTAGTATTAGTTGTAGATGTAGTAGTAGTAGTAGCAACTGCAGTGGCTGTACTAGTAGAGCTAATAGTCTAGCACTAGTAATAGTAGTAGTAGTAGCAGCAGTAGTTGTAGCAGTAGTAGCAGCAGTCGCAGCAGTGACAGTATTAGTATGAGTGGCAGAAGTAGTAGCAGTCATAATAGTAGTTTGAGAAGCAGTAGTAGTACAAGTGGTAGTAGTTGAAATAGTAGTAGCAGTAGTAGTGGTTGTTGTTGTTGTAGTAGCAGTGGCAGTAGTTGTTAGAGTAGTAGTATTAGGAGAATTAGTAGTAGTTGTTGTTGTTGTAGGAGAAGTAGTAGTAGTAGTTGTTGTTGTAATAGTAGCAGTTATAGTAGTAGTAGTAGTTCTAGCAGTAGCAAAAGAAGCAATAGCAGTAGTAGTAGTAGTAGTAGCCATAGTAGTGGTCATATTTGCAGAAGAGTAGTACTAGAAGTTGTACTACCAGGAGAAGCAGCTATAGCAGTAGCAATTATAGTGGGCATAGCAGTAGTAGTAGTAGTAGTGTCGTAGTGATAGTATTAGTAGTAGTAGTGGCAGTAGTAGCAGTAGTAGTAGTAGAAATAGCATTAGTTAGAATAGTAGGAGTAGCAGTAGTAGTAGTAGAAATAGTAGTAGCAGTAGTCACAGTAGTAGTAGTAGGACCAGTAGTAATAGCAGTAGTCGCAATAGTAGTAGTAGTACTGATAGTAATAGCAGGAGTAGTTGTAGTAGTAGTTGTTGTAGCAGTAGTAGAATTAGTAGGAGGAGTAGTAGTAGTAGTATTAGTAGTTGTAGTTGCTGGAGGAGTGGTAGTGGAAGTAGTGAAAGTAGTAGCAGCAGCAATTGTTATTGTAGTTGTAGGAGTGGTAGTAGTAGCAATAGTAGTAGTAGTAGTTGAAATTGTAGTAGCAGCAGTAGTAGCCATAGTAGTACTCATAGGAGTTGTAGCAATAATGGTGGTAGTAGTAGTTGTGGTAGTAGTAGTAGCAGTAATAGTTGTGCTAGTAGTAGTAGTAGTGCCAATAACAGTAGTAGTAGCTGTAGTAGTCGTAGTACAGTATTAGTAGTAGTAGTTGAAGTTGTAGTAGCTGGAGTAGTAGTAGTTGTTGTAGTAGTAGTACTAGTTGTTGTAGCGTTAGTAGTAGCAGTAGAAGTAATAGAAGTCGTAGAAGTAGTAGTAGCAGTAGTAGTAGTACTAGTAGTAGTGGCAGTCGTTGTTGTAGTAACAATAGTAGCATAATTAGTAGTAGCAATAGTAGCAGTAGTTGTTGTAATAATCGTAGCCATAGTAGTACTAGCCGTATTAGTTGTAGTAGTAGAAGCTATATTAGCTATAGCCATAGTAGTAGTGAGAGTAGTCATTGTAGTAATAGTAGCAGTAGTAGTAGTATCAGTCCTAGTAGCTGTAGTAGTGGTAGCAATACTACTAGTTGTAGCAGTAGTAGCAGCAGCAGTAGTAGTTGCAGTCGTAGTAGTAGTAGCAGTATTAGTTGTGGCAACAGTATTATTGGTAGGAGTAGCAGTAGTAGGAGTGGCAAAAGTAGTAGCAGAAGTAATAGTTGTAGGAGAAGTAGTAGTAGTTCCAGTCGTAGTAGTAGTAGGTGTAGCAATTGTGGAAGTATTAGTAGTAGTAGTAGTAGCAGTAGCAGTAGCAGTAGTTGTTGTAGTTGTTGTAGTTGTAGTAGTTGCAATAGTAGTAGTAGGGGAAGTAGTAGTAGTAGGTGTTGTTGATGTCGGTGAAGTAGTAGTAGTAGTAGCAGTAATAGTAGTAGTAGTAGTAGTAGCACTAGTAGAAGCTGCAGTAATAATAGTAGTAGTTGTATAGTAGTAGTTGTGCTAGTAGTAGAAGTAGCAGTAATAGTAGTAGTTGTGGCAGTAGTAGTAGTAGTATTAGTACTAGCAGCAGTACTAATAGAAGCAAAAAGTAGCAGCAGTACTAGCAACAACAGTAGTTGTATTAGTAGTTTTATTAGTACCAGTAACTATATTAGCAGTAGTACTAGCAGTAGTAGTTGTATTAGTACAAGCAGCAGTACTAGCAGTTGTACTAGCAGCAAAAGTAGCAGTACTAGGAATAGTAGTATTAATAGTAGTAGTGTCGTAGTCGTAAGAGTTGCAGTAGTAGGAGCAGTCACAGTAGTCATTTTTGCAGTAATAGTAGTAGTACTAATAGATGTATTAATAGCAGCAATAGTGGTAGTAGAAATAGTAGTAGGAGGAGGCGTAGTAGTAGCAGTCGTAGTAGTAGTAGTAATAGTAATAGAAGTAGTCGCAACAGAGTAGTAGTGCCAATTGTAGTAGCAGTAGTAGCAGGAGTAGTAGTAGAAATAGGAGAAGTAGCAGTAGTGGTGGTAGTTATTGTAGTTGAAGGTGTAGTATACTAGTAGTAGTAGTAGTAGTAATACCAATAGTAGTTGTAGTAGCAGCAATTGCAGTAACAATAGTCATAGGAATTGCAGTAGTAATAGATGGAGAAGTAGTAGTAGCAATTGTAGCAGTAGTAGTAGCAGTAGTATTAGCAATGGTAGTGGTAGTAGTAGTAGTAGTAGTAGTAGTAGCACTAGTAGCAGTATTATAATACTAGTAATAGTAGTTAAAGTAGTAGGTGCAGAAGTGGTAGTAGTTGTTAAAGCTACAGTAGCTGAAGTAGCAATAGTGGCAGAAGGAGTAGTAGTAGTAGTAGTAGTTATAGCTGTAGTAGAAGTAGTAGCAGTCGAAGTGGTGGTAGCAGAAGTAGCCCTAGTGGCAGTAGTACTAATGGTAGCAGTAATAGCAATAGAAGTTATAGTAGCAATGGTAATAGTAGTAGGAGAAGTAGAGCTAGAAGCAGTAGTTGTAGAAATAATGGTAGAAGTAGTAGTGGTAGCATAAGTAATAGTTGTAGCTGTAGTCTTTGCAGCAACAATAGTAGTAATTATAGTAATAGTAGTTGTAGCCGTAGTAGACGCAAAAGTAGTAGTAGTAGTAGTAGTAGTAGCCATAGTAGTAGAAGTAGTAGTAGTAGAAGTATTAGTAGTAGTAATAGTAGTTGGAGAGGTAATAGTAGCAGCAGTAGTAGCAATGGCAGCAATAGTAATAGTAGTACCTGTAGTAGTAGTAATAGCAGTAGTTGTAGTAGTAGCAGTAGCAGTAGTAGTTGTAGAAGTGGCACTAGGAATAGTAGTAGTAGTAGCAGTATTGGTTGTAGTTGTAGTAGTAGTTGTAGTAGCAGTAGAAATAGTACTAATAGTAGTAGCAGTAGTAGTAGCAATAGTAGCAGCCATTATGGTTGTAGTAGTAGTGGTAGCAGAGTAGTAGTAGTAGAAGTAGTACCAGTAGTAGCGAAAGTTGTAGTAGTACTAGTAGTAGTAGCATAAGTAGTAGCAATAGTTGGATTTGTACTTGTAGAAGTAGTAGGAGTTGTAGTAATGGTAGTGGTAGTAGGAGGAGGAGCGGCATAAGTAGCAGTAGTTGCAGTAGTAGCGGTAATTATTGTAGTAGTAGTAAGAGTAGATGTAGTAGTAGTAGTAGTAGTGGTAGAAGTGGTGGTCATTGTAGTAGTAGCATTAGTAGTTGTAGTAATTATAACAGTAGATATAGTAGTAGAAATCATTATAGTAGTAGTGCCAATAGTAGTAACAGAAGTAGTAGCAGAAATTGAAGTAGCAGTAGTAGTAGTTGTTGTTGTTGTAGTAGTAGTAGCAGTAGTAGTAGTAGTAGCAGCAGCAGCAGTAGTAGTAGTAGTAGCAGTAGTAGAAGTAGTAGTAGTAGTAATAGTATAAGTAGTAGTAATAGTAGTAGTTGCAGCAGTAGTAGTAGTTGTACCAGTAGTAGTAGCAGGAGGAGTTCTAGTAGTACTAGTAGTTGAAGCAGGAGTAGCTGAAGTGGCCGTAGTAGTAGTAGTAGGAGTATTGGCCTCAGTAGTCGTAGTTGTAGAAGTAGTAGATGTAGCAGTTATAGCCCTAGTTGGAGTATTAGTAGGTGAAGTAGTAGTTGTAGTAGTAATTGTAGTGGGACTAGTAGCAGTAGTCGTAATAGTAGTAATAATAGTAGTCATAATGCTATTCGTAGCATTAGTAGTAGTAGCAACAGTAATGTTAGTAAGAGTAGCAATATTAGTAGTAGCTGAAGTATTAGCTGTTGTAAGTATGGCAGAAGTAGCAGTGGTTGTAGTAGTAGTCATTGTAGTAGAAGGAGTAGCAATGTAGTAGCAGAAGTAGGAGTAGCAATAGTAGCAATAGTAGCAGTAGTAGGAGTAGGAGAAGTAGTAGTCATAGTAGTATTAGTAGTAGCAGCAGCAGTAATTATAGTAGTAGTAGTAGCAGTAGTATTAGCATTCACTGTACTAGTGGTAGTAGCAGTGGTAATAGTTGTTGTAGTAGTCGTAGTAGTAGTAGTAGCAGCAGTAGTAGTAGTAGTGGTAGTAGTAGCAGTATTAGTAGTAGTAGTAGTAGAAGCGATAGTAGTAGTAATAGCAGTAGTAGCGATAGTAGTAGAAGTAGTAGGAGGAGTAGTCGTAGTTGCACAAGTGTTAGCACTAGTAGCAGTAGTTGTGGTAGTAGTAGTAGTTGCAGTAGCTATAGCAGTTGTAGCAGAAGTTATAGCCTTGGTAATAGAAGTAGGAGAAATAAAAGTAGTAGTAGTGCTCGTAGTGATAGTAGTAATAATATTAGTAGTAGCAACATAAGTTGTTGTAGTTGTAGTGGCAAAATTAGCACTAGCAGTTGTAGTAGCAGTAGTAACTGCAATTGTATTAGTAGTAGTATTAGTAGGGGCAACAACACCAGTAGTAGTGGTGTAGCAGTAGTAGCAGCAGCAGCAGTAGTAGAAGCAATAGTAGTAGAAATAGTACTGGCAGTAGCAGTAGTCATATTAGCGGTAGCAGTTGTAGAAGTAATAGTGGTACTAGTAGGGGCAATAGTTGCAGTAGTAGTAGTACTTGTTGTTGTAGTAGTAGTAGTACTAATAGCAGTTATAGTAGTAATAGTAGTAGTAATAGTAAGAGTAGTAGTAGCAGTTATAGTAGTAGAAGTAGTAGTAGCAACATTAGTAGTAGTAGTAGCTATAATAGTAGCAGTATTTGTAGCACTAGTAGTAGCAGTAGTTGCATATGTTGCAGTAGTAGTTGTAGTAGAAGTATATGTACTAGTAGTAGTAGCATTAGAAGTTGTAGTGGTAGTAGTTGTTATTTTTGTTGTACAAGCAATAGTAATAGAAGTAGTAGCAGTTGTAGTAGCAGTAGTATTAGTAGTAGTAGGGGAAGTAGAAGGTGTAGTAGTAGTAGTAGCTGGAATAGCAGTAGTGGTAGTAATAGTAGTAGTAGTAGTATTAGCACCAATAGTAGTAGCAGCAGTTGCAGCAGCAGTAGAAGTAGAAGTAGTAATATCCACAGTTGTGATAGTAGTACTAGTTTTCACAGTAGAAGTAATCGTAGTAGTAGTAGTAGCAGTATTAGTAGCAGTACAAGTAGTAGTAGTAGTAGTAGAAGTGTAGCCATAGTAGTGGTAGTAGTAGTAGGTATAGTGTCAGTAGTAGTGGTAGTTTTAGTAGTAGTAGTACCAGATGTAGCAGCAGAAGTTATGGCAGTAGTAGTAGTCATTGTTGCTGTAGTAGCAGTACTACTAGTAATAGTAAAAGTAGCAGTAGTAGTAGCAGAACTAGTAGTAGTTGGAGAAGTAGTAGTAGTAGCAGTACCCATATTAGTAGTAGTTATAGTAGTTATAGTAGTAGAAGTATTAGTAGTAATAGTAGTTGTTGTAGTAGTAGCAATAGTAGAAGTTGTAGTAGAAGTAGTAGTAGTTGTAGTGGTAGCAGTACTAGTAGTAGTAGGAGGAGCAGTATTACTAGTAGTTGTAGCCGTCGTAGCAGCAGTACCTATAGTGGTAGTAGTAGTAGTTGTAGGAACAGCACTAGTAGTAGTAGTAATTGTAGTAGTAGTAGTTGTTGTAGTAGCAGTTGTAGTAGTAGTTGTAGTAGTAGTAGTAGTAGCAGTAGTAGCAATAGTAGCAGAAGCAGAGGTAGTTGCAGTACTAGCAGTAGTAGTGGTAGTGGCAGTAGTACTAATTGTAGTAGTAGAAGCAGTAGTAATAGTAGTAGCATAAGTAGTAGTAGTAGTAGTAGCAATAGCAGCAGCAGCAGCAGTAGTAATGTAGTAGTAGCAGTACTAGTAGTAGTCGTTGTGGTGGTGGTGGTCATGGTAGTAGTAGAAGTAGTACCAATAGTAGTAGTTGTAGCAATAATAGTAGTAGAAGTAATGATAGTAGTAGCAGTAGCAGTAGTAGTAATAGTTAAAGTACTAGTAGTAATAGTACATGTAGAAATAGGTGTGGCAGTAGTAGTGGTAGCCGTAGTTGTAGTATAGGTAGAAGTACTTTTAGTAGTAGTAGTCGTAGTAGTAGTAAGAGTTATAGTTGTAGTAGCGGTTGTAGTTGTAGTAGTTGCAGTAGTAGTAGAAGGAGTTTTTGGGGTAGCAGTAGGAGTAATTGTTCTGGTAGTACTGGTAGCAGAAGCAGTATCAGAAGTAGTAATAGTAGTAGTCATTATATTTGTAGCAATACTTGCAATAGTAGTTCTAGTACTAGTGTAGTAGTAGAAGTAGTAGCTATTGTGTTAGAGCTAGTAGTAGTAGTAATAGTATTGGTAGTAGTAATAGTAGTTGTTGTAGGAGTAGTAATTATGCTAGTGGAAGTTATTCTAGTAGCGGCATCAAAGAAGTAGGAGTAGCAGTAGAAGTAGTAATAGTAGTTGCAATCGAAGTAGCAGCAGTAGTAATAGTGATAGGAGTAGTAGTAGTAGTAGGAGGAGGAGTTAGTACAAGTAGCTGAAGACGTAGTAGCAATAGGGGTTGCAGCAGTAGCTATAACGATGGCAGTAGTAGTAGTAGTAGTAGGAGTAGTAGTACGAGTAGCAGTTGAAGTAGTAGTAGTAGCAACGGTAGTAGTTTTAGTAGTAGTAATAGTATTACTAGTAGTTGGTGTAGTGGCAGAAGAAGTAGCAGTAGCAGTAGTAATAGTTGTACTAGTAGTAGTAGTTGTTGTTGTAGTAGTAATAGTAGTAGTAGTAGTGGTGGTGGTGGTGGTCGTGGTGGGGGTGGTAGTAGTAGTATTAGTAGTAGTAGCAGTAGTTGCAATAGTAGTGGGTGTAGTAGCAACAGCAATAGTAGCATAAGTAGTAGCTGGAATAGTAGTATTTGCATAAGTGCTAGCACTAGTAGCAATAGTAGTAGCAATAATAGCAGTTGTAGCAGTAGTTGTGGTAGTAGTATTGGTTATAGTAACTATAGCAGTTTTAGCCGAAGTTGTAGCCTTGGTAATAGCAGTAGGAGAAATAAAAGTAGTAGTAGTGGTAGTAGCAATCGTAGTAGTAATATTAGTAGTCGCAGTAGCAGTTCTTATAGTTGTGGTAGCAAAATTAGTACTAGTGGTTGTAGTCGGAGTAGTAGCTGCAATTGTATTAGTAGTAGTAGTAGTAGCGGCAACAGCACTAGTAGTAGTAGTGTAGCGGCAGCAGTAGTAGTAGTGTAGCAGTAGTAGTAGTCGTAGTAGTAGCAGTAGCGGTAGTCATATTAGTAGTAGCAGTTGTAGTAGTAGTAGTAGTACTTGTTGCAGTAGTAGTAGTACTAGTAGAAATTGTTGTAGTAGTAGTAGTGGTAGTAGGAGGAGGAGGAGGAGTAGTAGTAGCAGTTATAGTAGCAGTAGTAGTAGTAGTAGTAGTAGTAGTAGTAGCAACAGCAACATTAGTAGTAGTAGTAGCTGTAGTAGTAGCAGTAGTTGCAAAAGTAGCAGTAGTAGTTGTAGTAGAAGCAGATGTACTAGTAGTAGTAGCATTAGAAGTTGTACTAGTAGTAGTAGTTGTTATTGTACAAGCAATAGTAATAGTACTTGCAATTGTAGTAGCAGTTGTAGTAGCAGTATTAGTAGTAGTAGAAGTAGTAGGTGTAGTAGTAGTAGTAGTAGCAGCAGCAGGAACAACAGTAGTGGTAGTAATAGTTGTAGTAGTAGTAGCAATAGCAGCAGCAGTAGTAGCAACTGTTGCAGCAATAGTCAAAGTAGTAGTATCCTCAGTAGCGATACTAGTACTAGTTGTTGCAGTAGAAGTAATCGTAGTAGTAGTAGCAGTATTAGTAGCAGTACGAGTAGTAGTAGTAGCAGCATTGTAGCCGTAGTAGTGGTAGTAGTAGAAGGTATATTACCAATAGTAGTGGAAGTTGTAGTAGCAGTAGTACCACTTATTGCCACAGAAGTAATGGCAGTAGCAGTAGTCATTGTTGCTGTAGTAGTACTACTAGTATTAGTAATAGTAGCAGTAGTAGTAGCAGAATTGGTAGTAGTTGGAGAAGTAGTAGTAGTAGTACCCGTAGTAGTAGTAGTTACAGTAGCAGTAGTATTAGAAGTACAAGTAGTAATAGTAGTATTTGGCATAGTTGTAATAGTAGCAATAGTAGCCGTAGTGGTGGTAGTAGTAGTAACAGTAGTAGTATTTGTTGCAGCTGTAGCATAATTAGTAGTAGTAGTCATAGTAGTAGTAGTAACAGTAGTAGTATTTGTTGCAGTTGTAGTAGAATTAGCAGTGGTAGTCATCGTAGTAGTAGTAGAAGCAGTAGCAGTAGTACCAATAGTTGTAGTAGTAGCAGCTGTAGCAGAAGTAGCGGTAGTAGTAGTAGTAAGAGTAGTAGTAGAACAAGTGGTTGTTATAGCAATCATAGAAGTAGTAGTGGTAATAGTTGTAGCAGTAGTAGTAGTAGTGGCAATAGTATTGGATGTACTAGCAGTAGTAGTAGCAGCAGTAGTTGTTGTTGTTGTTGTAGTAATACTTGTAGTAGACGTAATAGTTGTCACGGTAGTAGTACTAATAGGAGCAGCAGCAGTCGTAGTAGTTGTGGTAGTAGCAATAGTAATAGTAGTAGAGGTAGAAGTAGTAGTTGTAGTAGTTGTAGCACTAGCTGTTGTAGTATTAGTAGTATTAGTAGTATCAGTCGTAATAGTTGTAGAAGTAGCAGTAGTAGTTGTTGTAGCAGAAGTAGCAGTAGGAGTAGTAGTAGTTGAAGTAGTAGTTGTAGTATTAGCAGTAGAAGTTGCAGTAGTAGTAGGAGTAGGAGTAGTAGTAATAATAGTAGCTATAGTAGTGGTTGCAGTAGTAGTAGTAGTAGTAGTAATAGTAGCAGAAGTAGTAGTAGTAGCAGCATTATTAGTTGTAGTGGTAGTAGAAGTAGTAGAGTAGTAGCAGGAGTAGTAGTAGCAGCGGTATTGGTAATAGCAGTAGTAGTTGTAGTATTATTAATTATAGTGTTAGTAGAAGTACTAGAGCAGTATCAGGAGTAGTAGTAGTTGCAGTAGCAGTACTCATTGTAGTAGTAGCAATAGTAGTTGCAGTGATAGCAGCAGTAGTAGTAGTAAGAGGAGGAGTAGTTGTTGTAGTGGTAGTAGTATTGGTAGTAATAGTAGTAAAAGTAGAAATAATAGTAGTAGTAGCAGTAATCATAGTAGCAGTTGTTGTACTAGTAGCAATAGTAGAAGTTGCAGAAGTAGGAGTTGCAGGAGCGATAGCAGTAGTAGTTGCAGTAATAGTATAAGTAGTTGGAGTGGCAGTAACAGTAGTTGTGTAGTAGTAGTATTAGCAGTAGTTGTCGTAGTTGTTGTTGTAGTAATAGTAGCAGAAGTAGTAGTAATAGTAGTTGTAGTAGTAGCACTAGTTGTAGCACTAGTAGTAGCAGTAGTATTAGCATCAGTAGTTGTTGTGGTTGATGTTGTAGTACCAGTAGCAGTAGCAATCATTGTAACAGTAGTAGTTGTAGTAGTAGTAGTAGCAGAGTAGTAGTAGTATCACTCCTTGTTGCAGCGGTAGTAGCAATAGTATTAATAGCAATTGCAACAGTATTAGTGGTAGTAGTAGTTGTGGTTGTAGTAGTAGAAGTAGTAGCAGTAGCAGTTATAGTAGCAGTAGTAGTACTAGTTGCAGCAGTGGCGATAGTGGTAGTAGTAGTAGCAGCTGTATTAGCAGTAAAAGGAGGAGTAGTAGTAGCAATGGGATTAGTTGTAGTTGTAGATGTAGTTGTATTGGTAGTAATAGTACTAGTAGTGGAAATAATTCTAGTAGCAGTAGTAATCGTAGTAGCAGTTGTAGTAATAGCAGTAGCAGCAGTAATATTAGTATTATGAGTAGTAGTAGCAGTTAGAGTAGTAGTAGTAGTAGTAGTAGTAGGAGTAGAGGTAATGGAGGTAGCAATAGTACCAATAGCAGTAGTTATAGTAGTAGTAGCAATAGTAGTAGTAGTCGTAGTAGTAGTAGAAGTAGTAGTAGCAGCAGTTGTACTAGTAGAAGGAGTAGTAGCAGTAATAGCAGTGGCAATAGTAGTAGTAGTATTAGGAGGAGTAGTAGTAGTAGCAATAGTTGTAGTAATTGTAGTGGCAAAAGTAGCATTAGTAGTAATAGGACAAGCAGTAGTGGCAGCAGCCTTAGTAGCAGCAATAGTACTAGCAGTAGTGGCGTTAGTAGTAGTAGCAAGTAGAAGTAGTAATAGTAGTAGTAGCGGTAATAGTAGTAGTTGTCATAGTAGTAGTAGTAGCAGTTGTAGTAGTAGCAGTTATTGCAGCAGTAGAGGAAGAAGTAGTAGGAGTGATAGTGGTAGTCATAGTAGTAGTAGCTGTAGATGTAGTAGTAGGAGTAGTAGTCATAGTAGTAGTATTAGTAGTTGCAGTAGTGGAAGTAGCAAAAGTAGTAATAGCAGTAGTGGTAGTAGTTGTAGGAGTAGTACTCGTAGTAGTGGTTGGAGTAGTAGTAGTAGTAATAGTACTAGGAGTAGTAGCAATAGCAGTCGCAGTTGTAATAGTTGTAGCAGTAGTTGTAATAGTAGTGCAAGTAGTAGCAGTAGTTGCAATTGTATTAGTAGTAGAAGTGGTTAGAGTGGTTGCAGAAGTAGTAGTTGGAGTAGTAGCATTATTAGTACTAGTAGTAGTAATAGCCGTGGTAGTAGTTGTAGCAATAGTAGTAGCAATAATTGCAACAGTAGCAGCAGTAGCAGTAGTAGTAGTAGAAGTAGTCGTAGAAGGAGTAGCGATAGGAGTAGTACTAGTAGCAGCAGTAGTAGTATTAATAAATGTAGCAGTAGTACCCAAAGAGTAGTAGTCGTAATAATGGCAGCAGTAGGAGTAGTAGTAGTATTTGTAGTAGTAACAGTAGTAGTCATAATTGTAGTGGTAGTAGTAGGAGCAGTAGTAGTTGTTGTTGTAGTAGTAGTTGGAGTTGGAGTGTAGTAGTTGTAGTAGTTGAAGTAGTAGTAGTAGTAGTGGTGGTGGTGGGCGTAGGAGTAGGAGTTGTAGTAGGAGTAATAGTTTGAGTAGTGGTTGTAGTAGTTGTAGTAGGATTAGTAGTAGTGGTTGTAGTAATCGTAGTAGTTGTAATAGTAGTAGTAGAATTAGTACTAGTTGTACTAATTGTAGAAGTAGCAGTAGTAGGTGTACTAGTAGTTAGAGTAGGAGTTGGAGCAGAGGTAGTAATTGTAGTAGTAGTAGTTGTAGTAGAAGGAGTAGTGGTAGTAATAGTTGTACTAGTAGTGGAAGTTGTAATAGTTGTGGGAGTAGTGGTAGTAGTAATGGTAGTAGTAGTAGAAGTTGCAACAGTAGTAGTTCCAGAAGAAGAAGAAGAAGTAGTAGTAGCAGCAGTTGTAGTGGTAGTTGTCACAATAGCGACAACAATACTAGTAGTATTAGTAGTAATAGTAGTGGAGGCAGAAGTATTAGGAGCAGCAGTATTAGCTATAGAAGAAGTAGCAGTTGTTGTAGTAGTAGCAGCCGCAGCAGGAGTTGTCGTACTAGTAATAGAAGTAGTAGGAGTTGTGGTAGTAGTGGTACTTGTATTAGTAATAATAGTACTAGGAGTGGTAGCTGTAGTAGTAGTAGCAATAGAAGCAGTAGTAGTTGCAGTAGTAGTAGTAGCAATAGGAGTAATTGTAGTTGTAGTAGTAGTTATTGTAGTAGTCGTCGTAGTAGTAGCCGCAGGTGTAGTAGTGGTAGTAGAACTCGTAGGAGTTGTAGTAGTTGCGGTTATAGTTGGAGCATTAGTAGTTTGAGTGGCAGCCGTGGTAGTAGGAGTAATAGCAACAGACATAGGAGTAGTCATAGAAGTAGTAGGAGAAGTTGTAGTAGAAGCGGTAGTAGTTGTAGTAGTAGTTGTTGTAGTTGTTGTTGTTGTAGTACTAGTAGTAGTAGTTGTTGTTGTAGTAGTAGTTGTAGTACTACTAGTAGTAGTAATCGCCTAGTACTAATAGCAAAAGTTGTAGTAGTGGTAGTAGAAGTAGTACTAATAGTAGTTGTAGTAGAGGTACTAGAAGCAGCAGTAGTAGTAGGAAACAAAGAAGTAGTAGTAGCAATTGTAGTAGTGGTAATAGTTGTAGCAGCAGCAGTAGTAGTAGTGGTAGTAGTAGTTGAAGTAGTAGTAGAAGTACTTGTAATAATAGTAGTAGTAGTAGTAGTAGTCGTAGTTGTAGTAGTAATAGCTGTAGCAACAATAACAGTAATAGTTGTAGTAATAGTAACGGCAATAGCAGCAGTAGCAGCAACAACAATAGGAGTAGCAGCAATAGTAGCAACAGTAGAAGTAGTTGTAGTACTAGCGGTACTAGTGCTGTAGAGTAGCAGTTGTAGTAGTAGCAGAAGTAATAGAACTATGAGTAGTAGAAGTAGTAGTAGTTAGGGGTGAGCAAAAAAAGGGAAAATTGGTATATCGAACTGTACCGGTTGAGAATTATATCGAAAAACCGGTTCTCAAATCAAACCGGTATGGTTCAAGTTCTTAAATTTAACAGAGTTGGAAAACTGATTCCGGTTCTGGATCTAGATTATACGAAAAACCAGTGAACTCGAACCGTACCAGTTATACCCCTATATATATGTTTTCCACCGAACCCTAACCATAATTCCTGCATTTGCAGCGACGCCATCTCACTCTCACCCTCGACCTCGCACTCATAGCGACACCACCTCACCCTCGCCCTCACCGATCGCCGCCGGGCCCATCACTGCTTCGATTTCTCATTCTCAAAGTCTCAAACCCTAGCCCTAGGTCATTGCGTCTCCGATCACGCTGTCACATGCTTCGATTTCTCAGTCTCAAATGCTCATACCCTAACCCTAGGTCCCAGCATCTCTAATCTCGCCGGTTGCTACCCGTCGTGCCTTTTGCTTTGATTTCTCTTCTCATTCTCAAAGATCGAGGGTTCAAAACCCTAACCATAGGTCCCTGCGTCTCCGATCTCGTTGCCACTTGCTCTGATTTCTCATTCTCAAAGGCTCATACCCTTACCCTAGGTCCTTACATCTCTAATCTCACCGTCACGTGCTTCGATTTCTCATTCTCGAAGGTTCAAACCCTAGCCCAAGGTCCCTACATCTCCGATCTTGCCGGTCACCGCCCACAACGCCTTTTGTTCTGATTTCTCTTCTCATTCTCAAAGGTCGAGAGTTCAAAACCCTAATCGTAGGTCCCTGCGTCTCTGATCTCGTTGCCACTTGCTCCGATTTTTCATTCTCAAAGGCTCAAACCCTAACCCTAGGTCCCTGCATCTCCGATCTTGCCATCGCGTGCTTCGATTTCTCATTTTCAAATGCTCAAATTTCAGCCCTAGTTCCCTGCAACTACTACGACTACTGCTACTGCTACAACTATTACTACTACGACTAGTACGACTGCAACTATTACTGCTACTACTACTGTTAAGACTACTGCTATGACTACTATTATGGCTACGCGTTCTACTGCAACATCTACTACTACGACAATAACTATTGCTACTACTACAACAACTACTAGTACTACTACAACTGCTACAACAACTACTACTACTACTATGACGGCTACTACTACTACTACTACTAATAATACTTTTATTGTTACTACTACTACTGCTACTTCTACTAGTACTACTACTACTGTTACTACTACTACTACTACTATTGTAACTACTGCTGTGACTTTACAACTGCTTCTACTATTACTACTATTACTATAACGACTACTACTACTTCTACTGCTAGTACTTCTATTGCTGCTACTTTTGCTACAGCTAATATTGCTACAATTACTACTAATTGCTGCTGCTACTACTACTGTTGCTACTACTACTACTGCTACTACTACCATCTACTACTACTACTACTTCTACTACTGCTACTGCTACTGCTACTACTACTTCTACCACAACTGCTATGGCTACTACAACTGCCACTGTTTTTGCTACTACTATTGCTAATGCTTCTGCTACTATAGCTACTACAACTACCACTACTACTCTAACTACTGCTATTGCTGCTAGTATGACTACTACTACTATTGCTACCAGTACTACTCGTACTACTACTAATTCTGCTGCTACATCCTCAACTACTCCTACTAGTACTACTACTACTGCTGCTACTTCTACACCTACCACTACTTGTACGACAATGACTACAACTCCTGCCGCTACTGCTATTACTACTACTACTACTGCTGCTATTACCGCTACTGCTGCTCTCACAACTACTTCTACTACTGCTGCTACTTCTACTATAGCTACTACTATTGCTACTACCAATGCTACAATAACTACTACTTCTGTCACTACTAATACTACTACTCCAACTACTACTACCAATGCTGCTACTAATATAGCTGCTATAGTTATTACTACTACTTCCTTTGCTTCTACTACTTCTACAACAACTGCTACTACTACAATTACCAGGACTACTACTACTACCACTACTACTACTCCTACTACTACTACAACCAGAACAACAATAGCAACAACAACAACAACTACTACTAGTAATACTACTTCTACTACTTCTATTACTAATACTACTACTAGTAGTGCTACTACTGCTCCTACAGGTACTACTACTACTACCAGTATAGCTACTACTGCTGCTACTACATATAACGCTACTACTGCTACCAGTTCTACTTCTACTACTACAATTATTACTACGACTACAACAACAGGAACTACTTCTACAACAATAACTACTACTACTACTACTTCTACTACATCTACTGCTACAGCTCCTAGTACTACTACTACTTCTACTACTACTGCTGCTACTACTGCTACTACTGTTACTACTACTACTGCTGCTGCTACCACTACTACCTCACTACTACTTCTATTACCACTGCTACTGCTACTGCAACTACTGGCACTACTGCTGCTACCATTACCATTACTTCTACAACTACTACACGACTAGCGCTACTACTGCTACCACTACTACTAGTACGACTACTACAACTACTGCAACTAAAACTGTTTGTAGGACTACGACTACTGCCGAGACTACAACCACGACAAATATCACTACTACTACTAGTACTACTTCTGCTTCACCTACTATTGCTACTTATACTTCTACTACGACTACAACTATTGCTACTGCTACTACTACAAGTATTACTACTACTTATCATATTACCACTACTTCAGCTACTACTACTGTTACTACTACTAGTGCTGCTAATATACCACTGCTACTGCTTCTACAACTACTACTTCTAGTGCTGCTGCTACTACTCTTACAGGTACTACTACTACTATTGCTACTACTACTTCTACTACTACCGCTGCTCCTGCTACTACTACTGCTGCTACTACTGCTGTTGCTGCTCCTGCTGCTATTGACAGTCCCACTACAACAACAACTACTACTACTGTTACATCTGCTACTACCACTAATACTGCTACTACTACTCCAACTAGTACTATTACTGCTACTATTGCTACTAATGTACTATTACAACAACTACTACTACTACAACTACCACTACTACTACTACTTGCCCAACTGCTATTACTTCTACTACTACTACTACTCTACTACTACTACTATTACTACTTTTGCTTCTACTAGTACTACTGCTACTGTTACAACTATTACTACTGTCGCTGCTGCTACTATTTCTGCAGCTACTACAGTTATGACTACTACTGCGACTACTACTAAGACTTTGTGATGCTGCTTGTTCTACTACTACTACTACTACTAGTACAACAACTACTACTGTTGCGGCTATCACTCCTACTACTACTAATACTACTACGACTGTTACTACAGATACTGCTAGTTCTACTATTGCTATTACTACTATGACTACTACTACTACCACCACTTCTACTGCTACTACCGCTACCATTGCAATTGCTGCTACTATTGCTACTACTTCTGCTACGATTGTTAGAAGTACTATTGATACTACTACTACTACTACTACTTCAGCCGCTACTACTATTGCTACGACTACTACTACTACTATTGTTGCTACTATTGCTACTACTACTACTACTGCTACTGCTGCTACTCCTCCTACAACTACTGCTAACTACTACTATTACTACTACAGCTACTATAGCTACTACTGCTGCTACTACTACTAGTACTACTACTGCTACTACAAATGCTACGGCTGCTACCACTGCCACTACTGCTGCTGCTGCTACTACTACCATCACTATTGCTACTACTACTACTAATACTACTGCTGTTGCTGCTACAGTAGCTACTACTACCACTACTTGTACAACTACTGCTACTACCATTCCAACTTCTACTACGGCTTTTACTACTACTATTGCTATTGTTGCTACGACTGCTACTAGTAGTACTACTGCTACCACTACGGCTGGTTCTACTAAAACTGCAACAATTGATGTTACTGCTACAACTACTATAACTTCTACTAGTACAACTATCGCTATAACTACCACTAATACTACTACGATTGCTGCTTCTACTAATACTGCTACTACTATTACGGCTAGTACTACAACTACTTCTACTACTAGTAGTACCACTCCTGTTACTACTATTACAACTACTATTACAAATGCTACTACTAATAACACCACCACTACTACTACTACTTTTTCTGCTACTACTACTTCTCCTACTACAACTAGTGCTATTAGTGCTGCTACTGCTACTGCTATTACTACTATTGCTACTACTGCTACTGGTACTATCGCCACTGCAACAAGTGCAACACCTACAACTAGTACCACTGCTACTACCATAACTTCTGCTAATACTAATACTTCTTCTACTGCTACTACAGCTGCTACTACTACGCTACAGCTGCTACTCCAACTACAACCACTTCCACTAGTTTTGCTACTACTATAACTATCACTACTACTACGATTACTACAACTACTGCTACCACAACTACTATTGATACTACTACTGCAACAAATCAAATTGCTACCGCTTTTCCAATTACCACTAATAGTACCCATGCTACTGTTGCTACTTCTACTGCTGCTACTAATACAACTATTTATGACCAAGGTTTTAAGTTTCGGCCGGTATCAAAAACGAGCCGTTTTGGTCGAAACGGCTCAATTTCAGCCAGTACCGAAACAAAACCATAAATTTTATTTCAGTTTAGGGTTTACTATTCATTTTCATTTGCGATGAGAGTGAGCAGAGTGGGCGAGCTCATCGGGCGAGTGCACACGGGGAGCTCGCCGGTTGAGCTCGCACAGGGAGATCGTCGGGCGAGCTTGAGTGGGCGAGCACGAGCCAGGTTCGTGTCCGAGCTCGCACCCTCGCTAGACTAGCCCCGTGCACTCCCCAGCCTGCCGCTGCTCCCTTGCATATCTCGCGCCCTCGCCGACCTGGCCCCTACTCCAACAAACTGAGACCGGCCTTCCACCAAGGCCAATGCTGTCGCAAGTCTGGTTCCGATGCCTTTACCGGTTTCTGTCAGATACTATTCATGTACATAATATTATTCACGTAATTATTCATTATTTTAAAAAAAATTTAAACATATTATAATTTTTTTAATTTGAGGTGAAAAAATAATTAAAATAAAGTTAAATTTTAGTCAAAATATAATTAACAAAAAAACTCTTTTGGTTGAAATTGAAATGAAAATAATTTTGATCGAAACATGTTGAGTTTTTTGTTCACATGCATGCGTGCATGACCGTTCCACCAAAAGTAAAACCAAAAATATTTGTGTCGGTCTCACCCCCATGTGAATCACTGTCATGAGATTTGTTGTTCTAGCTCGTATGTCTATAAATGTTCATCTTGATCGTTCAGGTACTAAATTCATAATTCCACATCCAGATGTTTCAAACTAAACTAATGATAATGATGATTAATTGTATTATATTATAATTACTAAATTATGTATGTGTCAATTATATTTTAATAATAAGTTAAATTTGCTTATGTTAATTTTTAACTTTTTAATCATATTGATATTATTTCTCATATTCTTTTTATAGTAATATATAAAAATGGTGGTTAAGTATTAAAATTAATATTAATTAATTAAAATAATATTTAATATTCTGATAAAATCAATTATAAATTATTTCATAATTTTTAAATTTTTATAGAAATTTTTCAAAATTTTATCATATTTTTAATTTAAAATCAAAGTACAATCAAAATATAGTCAAACTCTGGTCAACACACTACTACTACCACTACTGCTATTACAACTACTGCTGCTACTATGACTACTACAATAGCGAATATAGCTACTGCAGCTATAACTTTTACTACAACAAGTACTCTCACAATTACAACTACTATTGCTACTACCACTATTGCAACTGCTACTACTACTACTACTGTCGCTGTTGTTACAGCTGTTACTACTACTGCTGCTACTACAGTTACAACTACTAGTACTACTACTACTTCTACTGCTACAAAAATTACTGCTACTACTACTACTGCTACTACTATTGCTACAACTACTACTACTAGTACAACTACTACTATTACTACTACTGTGACTACTAGTATTACAACAACTACTATTATTACAACTACTATTACTACTACTATTTCTATTACTACTATTACTGCTACTACTACTTCTACTTCTACTACAACTATCACTACTACAAGTACTATTACTACTACAACTACAACTGTTACTACTACTACTACTATTGTTACTACTACTACTACTACTGCTACTACTACTACTGCTACTACTATTATTACTACTACTGCTACTAATAGTACTACATTTACAACTACTTCTACTGCAACAACTATTACTACAACCACTACTTCTCTTACAATTATAACAATTGCTACTGCTACTATTTCTCCTACAATTACTACTATTGGTATTGCTACTACTGCTACTACTGCAGCTACCGCTATTACTACTCTACAACAACAACAACTACTACTACTGCTACCACTACTGCTACTTCTTCTACTACTACTATTACCACAACTACTACTACTGCTACTACTACTACTACCATCACCTACTGCTGCTACTGCTACTGCAACTACTTCCCATACTACTATAGAAACTAATATTACTGCTAATACTACTACTACTTCATCTACTCATACTACCACTACTATGACAACTTTTGTTACTACTGCTAGTACTACTACTACTACTACAGCTTCTACTACTACTGCTACTACTACTGCTATTACTACTATTACTGCAACTACTACCATTGCTATTACAGCAACAACTGCTACTACTACACCTTCGGCTACTGCTGCAACTACTACCATTACTACGACTGCTATTGCTGCTACTATAGCTACAACAACAACAACTATGACTACTAGGGCTGCTACTGCTGCTACTACTACATCTACTGGTAATGCTGCTACAACTTCTACTAGGACTACTATTAATACTAATGTTGCTAACACAACAACAACTACTACTACTAGTACTACTACTACTACTACTACTACCACTACTGCTACAGCTGCTACTACAACTACTGCTGTTGCTACTACTACTACTACGGCAACTACTACTACATCGGCTACTACATCTGCTACGACTATTGTTACTACTACTACTACTACTACTTTTGCTACTACTTCTACTACTACTACCGCTACTACTACTACTACAACTACAGCCACTGCTTCTGCAACAACTACTACTAGTACTACTGCTGCTACAACTGTTGCTACTGCTAGTGCTATTACGACTGCTACGACTACTGCTACTACTGCTTGAGCTACTACTGCGGCCACTACTGCTACTGCTACTACTACTACTACTACTACTACTGCTACTACTATTGCTTCTGCTACTACTACTACAATTAGCACTACTCCTACAACTACTAATGTTGTTTCTGCTCCCTCGACTATTGCTAAGAGTACTACTACTACTACTTCTACTAATACAACTACTTCTTCTACAACTACCACTACAAGCATTATAACTACTACTACTACTACTGCTACTGCTACTAATATTATTATAGCTACTAATACCGCTACTACTGCTACCACTATTACTATTACTACTTCCACCACTACTACTACTACTACCGCTACTATTGCTCCTACTACTACTACTACCACATCAACTGCAACTACTATAGTTACTACTATTGCTACTGCTACTACTACTATTACTATTACTACTGTTGCAACAACTACTGCCATAATTGCTACAGCTACTACTACTACTATTGCAATGATTGCTACTACTACTACTACAACTAATACTGCTGCTACTACTGTGACTATTACTACTACTACCACTAACAGTACTGCTACAACTGTGATACTACTACTACTACTACTGCTATTTTTGCTTCCAATGCTACTACTGCTACACAACTATAACTCTTTCTGCTACCTCTACTAATACTACTACTACTACTACTATGACAACAACTTTGACAATAACTGCTGCTACTGCTACTACAACTGCTACTGCTGCTACTATTCCTACTACAACTAGTGCTACTATTATTTCTACTACAACTGCTACTATTGATACTTTTACTACTACTGCTAGATGTGCTAAAACAATTGCTACAACTATTGCTACTATGGCTACTATTGCTTTTGTGACCTACTCTTACTACTACTGCTGCTACAATTGCTTCTACTGCTACAGCTACTTCTTCTATTACTACTACTAATACTGCTATTACTACTACTTCTACTACTAGTTCTACAACAATAACTACTATCACTACTACTAATAGTAGTTTTCCTACAATAACAAGTACTACTTTTGCAACTACGACTATTACTACTGCTTATTCAACCGCTATGACTTCCACTACTGCAACTACTACTACTACTACTACTACTACTACTACTAGTACTACTTCTACTACCGCTTCAACAACTGCTACTGCTACTACATCTACTTCTCGTACTAATACTCCTACAGCTACTAATACTGCTTCTACTACTACTGCTACCACTACTACAACTCCTACTATTTCTACTACTGCTACTACTGCTACTACTGCTGATACTGCTGCAACTATTAGAAATGCAACTAGTACTACTACTATTATTACTACTACTGCTGCTACTACGGCTACTGCTACTGCTGTTGATATTACTGCAACTATTAGAAATGCAACTAGTACTACTAATACTATTACAACTACTATTGCTACTACTACTTCCACTACTGCTACTAATCGAAATACTGCTACTGCTACGAATACTACAACACCTGCTACGTCTAGTACAACAACTACTACTACTATTGCTACCATTGCTACAAATGCCACTACTGCTACTACAACTTGAACTCTTACTACTACATCTACTACTGCTACTGCGGCTATTACTACTATGACTACTTCCACGACTACTATTGTTGCTACTGCTACTACTACTACTGTTACTAATACTACTACTGCTATTGCTACTATTGCTTTTGCTACTACTATTTCCACTACTACTGCTGCTGTTGCTACTACTATTACTGCTACAATAGCTAATACTACTAATACTTCTTCTAATACATCGACTGTTGCTACTGCATCTACTGCCACAACTACTACTGCAAATACTGATGCTACTACTACTGCTGCTGCTCCTACAGCAACTACTGTTACTACTACTATTACTGCTACTGCTACTACTACAACTTCTCCTAGTAGAACTACTACTACTACTACTGCTACTATAATAACTATTACACCTACTACTTCTATTTCTGCTACTGCCTCTACTGCTGCTGCTATTTCGACAACTACTACTGCTACTGCTGCAACTAGCTCTGCTACAACTAATACTTATAATATTGCTAGTACTGCTACTACTGCTACAACTACTACTACTTCCACTATTACAACTACTACAACTACTACTACTCCTATTGCTACTACTTCTACTGCTACTACTATTATTACTACTACTACTATTTCTTCCACTGCTACTGCAGCTACTACTTCTACTACTACTGCTACTACGACCCTAGCTACTACTGCTACTATTGTGACCAATACTGAAACTACTACTGCCACTACAACTTCTACTTCCACTGCAACATCTGCTACTACTGCTACTGCTACTGCTAATTCTACTACTGCTGCTACTACGATTGCTACCACTACTACTTGTAGAAATAGTACTTCTAGTACAATAACTTGTACTAATACTACTATTACCACTATAACTACTATAGCTACACAGCGACTTTTGCTGCTACTACTACTACAACAACCACTACTACTATTACTATTGCTACTTTTTCTACTGCTACTACTACTAGTACTACTTGCCCACCTAAAACTGCTGCTGCTACTATTGCTGCTACAACTATTGTTACTACTACTAATACTACTATGTCTACAACGACTACTACGACTACAGCTGCTACGGCTACAGCTACTACTACTAATGTTGCTTCCACCACTACTACCACTACTGCTACTACTACTACTTCTACTACAACAGCTGTTGCTACAATAGCAAACTCTGGGACTACTACTACTACTACTGCTATTGCTACTACTGCTGTTGCTACTACAACTCTACTACTACTATTTCTCCTACTATTGCCACTACTGCTACTATGACTATAACTACTGCTACTGCTACCACTTCTCCTTCCGCTACTACTGCTATTGCTACTAGTAGTAGTACTACTACTTCTACTACTACTGCAACTACTACTTCTACGACTCCTGCTACTACTGCTACAACTTCTACTACTACTACTACTACTACTTCTACTACCACTACTACTGCAACTGCTACTGTTACTACTATTCTGCTACATCTACAACTGCTATAGCTACTACTGCTGCTGCTACAACTACTTAGACTACTACAACTGCTAACTTCTACTTCTACTGTTACAACTACTTTTTCTACTACTACTACAACTAATGCTATAACTAATACTTCTACTGCTACTACTACTACTACTACTGCTGCTACTACTACTGCTACTGCTACTACTACTACTGCTGCTGCTACTACTACAACAACTACTGCCACCACTGCCACTACTGCTATAACAACTACTACTACTGCTACTACTACTTCTACTACTACTACCGCTACTACTGCAACGGCTACTACTACTGCTGCTACTACAGCTTCCATAACAACTACTATGATTACTAATAATACTAAGACTTTTGCTGCTGCAGCTACTGCAATAACTGTTACTTTTTCTACTACTACTAATAATACTACTGCTATGACTCCTACTAGTTCTGCTACCACTTTGGCTACTACAACAGCTACTACTACTGATACTACTACTGCTATAACTACAATTGCTATCACTCCTCCTATTACTACTACCAGTACTACTAGTACTAGTACTACTACTGCTACTACAACTACTGCTACTATGGCTATTGGTACTACAACGACTACTACTATGGCTAATTTTGCTACTATGGCTATTGCTACTACAATGACTACTACTATGGCTAATTTTACTACTACTGCTATAATTACTACAACAATTGGTACTATTACTATTACTGCTACTACTACTGCTGCTATAGCTATTGCTGCTGCTACTATTGCTACAATTGCTACTGCTGCTGCTACTACTACTACTACTATGTCTATGACTACTACCACTACAATTGCTGCTGCAACTGCTACGACAACTACTAATACAATTACTACCATAGCTGCTAATACTACTACTACCACAACAATTACTACTACTACCACTACTGCTACTGGTGTGACTACTACTATTGCTACTACTACTATTACTACTATTACTACTACTCCTACAGCTACTACTGCTACAGCTCTTACTTCAACTAAGACTACTTCCCCTACTACTACTACTGCTTCTACTACAACTACTACTACAACTACCATTCCTACTTTTGCTACTACTTCTACTGCTAATACTACTGCTACTACGCTGCTACTTTCACTGCTACTACTACTACAACTACTAATGCTACTACTACTTTCTACTACCACTATTGCTATTACTATTACTACTGCTGCTGCTGCTGCTGCTATTGCTACTGCTGCTACTTTTACTACAACTAAAGCTTCTTCGGCTACTTCTACTTCTATTGCTACTACTCCTACTGTTAATACTATGCTAACACTACTACTGCTACTATTATTATGGCTAATGCTTCTACTACTGCCCCTACTACTGTTGCAGCTACTAATTCTATTCCTACTGCTCATACTACACCTTTTACTCCTACTGCTGCTACTACTACTACTACTACTACTACAACTACAACTATTACTACTACTACTAATATTACAACTACTTCAACTATTACTGCTACCAATACTACTACAACTCCTACCATCACTACTACTTCTAGTACTGCTACAACTGTTGCAACAGCAACTACTACTACTACTACTTAAGCTACTACTGCCGCTACTGCTAGTACTACTACTACTACTAGTACTACTACAACTGCTACGACTACTACTTCTGCTAGTACTACTATCACTACTAGTTCTACTAATAGTACAACTTCTGCAACTACTTCTATTACTACTGCTGCTACTCTTACTGCTACAGCTGCTGCTACTACGACTACTACTAGTACTGATGTTGTTGTTGCAACTACTATAACTACTACTATTGTTGTCGCTACTACTTCTACTATAATAATTTTGCTACTATTGCCACTACTACTTCTAGTAATACTGCTACTGCAACAAGTATTACTAATACTACTACTATTACTGCTATGGCAATTGGCACTATAACTACTTTTCCTACTACAATTACGGTTGCTACAACTTCTGCTACTATTACTACTGCTACTAGGACAAATACTTCTGCTGCTGCTACAACAACTACTACTAGTAGTATTACTACTACTACTACTACTATAAATACTACTAGTAGTACTAGTTCTTCTAATACTATTATTGCCACTACCACTACTACTACTATTGCTACTACGACTACGACTGCTACTACTACTAATACTGCTAGTATGGCTGCTACTGGTAGAACTTCCACTACTACTACAATGGCTACTGCAACTACTGCTACTACTACTACTACTACTACTACAAAAACAAGAACAACTACTACTACTAAAATGACAACTACTGGTACTTATAGTAACACTACAACTAGTACTACTACAACTACTACTAATACTGCTATTACTAGAACTTCTGCTACTAATAATTTTTGCACTAGAAATACAAACACTACCACTACTACATCTGCTAGTACTACAACTACTACTACTGCCACTTCTGCTGCTACCACAACTACTGCTACTACTACTCCGACTATTACTATTACAACTACTATTGCTGCTACTGTACTATTACTACTACTACCACTACTACTCCAAGTACTATTACTACTATAAGTACTATGACTACTACTACTACGGTTACAACAACAATCACCACCACTACTACTACTACTACCACTAGTACTTGTACTACTATTACTATAAATGGTACTATTATGGCTACTACTACAGCTACGAATGCTGCTACAACTACAACTATGGCTACGAGTGCAACTGCTACTTCTACTACTGCTACAAAAAACAACAACTATTACTACTACTGTCACTACCACTATTACTATTACTTCTACTACTATGGCAAACAACAACAACTACTACTACTACTACCACCAGCACCACCACCACTACTGTTACTACTACTGCTCCTACATCTACAACTGCGACTACTATTTCTATTACTACTACTACTACTCCTCCTCCTACAACTGCTTTTGCTACTAATATTACAAATGCTTCCGCTACTGTTGCTATAGCTCTTCTACTCCAGCGACTAGTACTATTGTGCCTACTACTACCACTAGTATTACTGCTACTACTTCTGCTACTACTACTACTACTACCACTGTTAGTACTACTACTACTAACTATGATTGCTACTATTGCTACTACGGCAACTACTACTACTATTATTATTACAACAACTACTACTTCTACTACTACTATAGCTACTGCTATTACTTCTACTACTTCTACTGCTACTACTGCTACTTCTTCTACTACTACTATTGTTGTTGCTAATACTGCGAATACGGCTATTGCGACTACTTCTACTAACACTATTGCTCCTGCTGCTGCAACAACAACAAAAACTACTGCTAGTACTACTACTACTACTACTATAGCTACTTCTACATTGACTACCACTACTACAACAACTATGACTATGTTTGCTCCTACTACTACTACTGCTTCTACTACTACCACTAAAACAACAACAACAACAACAACTACTATGACTATTGTGATAGCTAATAATACTACTACTGTTGAAATTGCTACTACAACTAGTACCCTTACTATTAATGCCACTACTACTACAACTGCTACTACCAGTACTACTGACACTATTACTACTACTACTACTTCTAATGTTTCTGCAATTACCACTGCTACTACTACTACAATTACAACTACATCTACTACTAAAACTACTACTACTACTATTACTATTACTGATACTATTACTACTACTACTGCTACTAGTGCTACTGCTACTACTATCACTACTATTTCCTCCACTATAGCTGCTATCAGTACCACTACTATTACTACAACTACGACTACTTCTCCTCCTCCTACTACTGCTACTACTACAACTATTGCTACTACACAGCTATTACTACTGCAACTAATACTACTACTGTCAATCCTACTTTTGCAGAAACTATTCTCGGTAATACTACTGCTACAACTGCTATTACTTCCACCACCACTACTACAACAACTACTCCTACTACTTCTGCTGCTAATACTATTACTATTACTGCTGCTGCTGCTACTACTACTATCACTACTACTGTTACTCCTAGTACTAATACTAGAAGTTGAACTACTACTACTACTACTACTACTACTACTACTACTACTGCTGCTGCTACTACTACTACTACTACTACTACTACTACTACTACTACTATTACTACTACTACTACTACTACTTCTGCTATTACTACTACTACTACTACTACTACTACTACTACTACTACTACTACTACTACTACTACTACTACTATCGCTAATACAGCTACTATTGCTATCACTACTACTAGTGCTTCTATTGATACAACTATAATTATTGGAACTAGAATAACTACTACTGTTATTGCTGCTTCTACTGCTACTACTACTGCTACCGCAACAAATGTTACTACTACTACTACTACTCCTGCTCTTATTGCTACCAATGTTACTTCTGCTACTACAACTACAAGTCTTACCACTACTTGTACTGCTACTATGAATATTACTACTATGACTGCTAGTACTATTACTACTACTACTACTACTGCTACTACAGCTATAGCTACTGCTGTTGCTACTACTACTGCTACTGTTGCTACTACTGCTACTACTACTACTACTATTTCTATAGCTACTGCTACTACTGCTACAATTGTTATAGTTATTACCACTACAACTATTACTGCTGCTATGACTGCTACTGCTGCTATTACTCCTGCTACTTTTGCTATTGCTAGTGCTACAACTACTACTCCTATTACAACAATTGCTATAACTGACATTGCTGCTACTAGTACAGCTACTACAACTGGTACTACTATAATAACTACTACTACTACAATAATAACAACAACAACAACAATAATAATAACAACAACTACTACTACTACTACTACAACTATAACTACTGCACTGCCACATCACTACTACTACTACTACTACTACTAGTAACAGTAGTAGCCTTTGTAGCAGTAGTAGTGGGAGTAGTAGCAATAGTAGTAGCAATAGAAGCAATAGTAGCAACAGTAGTAGCATTAATAGTAGTGGTAGTAGCCAAAGTAGTAGCAGTAGTAGAACTACTAGTAGTACTAGTAATAATTGCAGTATCAATAGTAGTTATACTAATAGTAGTAGTGGTGGTAGTAGTAGGAGTAGTATTAGTAGTTGTTGTAGAAGTAGTAGTAGACGAAGTCATAGAAGTAGTTGTAGTAGTAGTAGTAGTTATTGTAGTAGTAGTAGTAGTCGTAGCTGTAGAAGTAGTAGTAGTAGTAGTCGTAGTAGCAGAAGCAGTAGTACTAGTAGTAGTAGTAGTGATAGCTATACCAGTGGAAATGGTTACAGAATTAGTAGCAATAGTATTAGTTGTTGGAGTAGTAGTAGCAGCAATAGCACTAGTAGCACTAGTAGTAGTAGTAGGATCAGTAGTGCTAGTAGTATTAGAAGCTATAGTAGTAGTAGTAATTACAGAGGCAGCAGTCGCATTAGTAGCTATAGTCATAGTAGTAGTAGTAGTAGAGGCCATAGTAGCAGTAGTGGAGGTAGTAGTTGTAGCCATAGTAGTAACGGCAGTAGTAGTAGTAGTAGTACTAATAGTTATTGTTGTTGTTGTTATTATTATTGTTGTAGTTGAAGTAATAGTAGTAATAGCAGCAGTAGTAGTAGGGGCAGTAGTACTAGTAGTTATTGTTGTTGTTGTAGTAGTACTTGTAGTAGTAGTAGTAGTAATAATAGTTATTGTAGTAGTAATAGTAGAATTAGAATCAGTAGTAGTAGTTGTTATTGTTGCAGTAGTAGTAGTTGTAATAGTAGTAATAGTTGTAGTAGTAGTAGTAACAAAAGCTGTAGCAGTGGTCACATTTGTGGGAATCGTAGTAGTTGTTGTATTTGTAGTAGTAATAATAGTATTAGTAGTAGTACTTGTGGTAGTAGGAATAGTATTAGTAGTAGTGGTAGAAGTCATCGTAGCAGTATTAGTAGAAGTAGTAGTAGTACTAGTACTAGTAGTTAAGCAATAGTAGTAGCAGTAGCAGTAGGAGAACTTGTAGTTGTAGTTGTAGTAGTGTGGCTGTAGTAGTAGTAGTAGTAGGAGTACTTGAAGTAGCAGCAGTAGCAGTAGTATTAGTAGTAGCAGTAGTGGTACTATTAGTAGCAGTCATAGTAGGTGTGGCAATAATAGTAGTAGTACTAGTAGTAGGAGAAACAATAGTAGTAGTTGTGGGAATAGTAGTAGTCGCAGTAATAGCAGTACTAGGAGTAGAAGCATAAGTAGTAGTAGTAGTAGATGTTGTAGTAGTACCAGTTGTAGTACTAGTAGCAGTACTTGTAGTACTAGTTAGAGAACTAGTGGTAGTTGTATGAGTAGTAGTAGTTGTAGTAGTCGGAGAAGTAATGGTAGTAGTATCAGTAGTAGTAGTTAAAGTAGTAGTAGTACTATTAGTAGTTGTAGTAGTTGTCATTGTGGAAGTAGTAGTAGTAGTAGTAATAGCAATAGTAGTAGTAGCATGAGTAGTATGAGTTATAGTTGTAGTAGTTATAATAGTAGTAGTACTAGTACTAGTAGGACAGTACTAATAGTAGTAGTAGTAGGACTAGTAGTCGGAATAGTAGTAGTAGCAGTAGTAGTAGGTGTAGCAGTAGTAGTAGTGGCAAAAGTAGTAGTAGGAGGAGAACTCGTAGTAGTAGTATTTGTTGCAGGAGATGTAGTACTAGTTGTACGCATGGCTGTAGTAGTAGTAGTAGTAGAAGTAGCAGTAGTAGTAACAGTAGTAGTAGCAGCAGCAGTACTAGTAGTAATAGTAGTGGCGGTGGTAGTAGTAGTAATTGGAGTAGCAATAGCAGCAATAGCAGAAGAAGCAATAGTAGTAGTTGTAGTATTGTAATAGTAGCACTAGAGCAGTAGAAGTAGCAATAGTAGAATTAGTATCAGTAGTTGTAGCAGTTGTCATAGTAGTAGTAGTAGTAGTATTAGTAGCAATAGTACTAGTAGTGTCAGTGGATGTAATAGTACTAGTAGTAGACATAGTCATAGCAGCAGTAGCAGCAAAAGCAGTAGTAGCAGTAGCAGTAGTTGTAGTAGAAATAGTAGCCATAGTTATGGTACTAGTACCAGCAGTAGCAACAATAGTCGTAGTAGTTGTAGTAGTAGCAGCAGTAGCAATGGTTGTGTCAAAAGATGTAGTAATAGTAGCGGTTGCAGGAGTATCAAAAGTTGCAGTAGTAGTTGTTGTAGCTATAGTAGAAGTAGGAATTGTAGCAGTAACAACAGTAGTAGTTGTATTAGCAATAGAAGCAATAGTAGCAGTAGTAGCCGTAAGTGTAGTAGTTGTAGCAATAGTAGCAGCAATAGTAACATTAATGGTAGTAGCAGTAGTATTAACATTAACATTAGTAGTAGTAGCAGTAGTTGGGATAATAGCAGTAGCAGTAGTTGTAACATTAATGTTAGTAGTAGTAGCAATAGTTGGGATAGTAGCAGTAGCAGTAGTTGTAGTAGTAATAACAGTAGTAGCAGTACTAGCAAGAGTCTTAGTAGCAGCAATAGCAGAAGTAATAGTTGCAGAAGCAGTAGAAGAATAAGTAGTAGTTGTTGTTGTAGTAGTATAGTGGTAGTAGAAGTAGCAGTAGTAGTAGTTAGAAGTAGTGGTAGTAGTCAGTAGTAGTTGTAGTACTAGCACTAGTAGTAGCAGTGGTAGTAGTAGTAGTGTAGTGGAAGAAGAAGAGTCGTAGTAGTACGGTAGTAGGAATAGCTGTAGTTAGTATAGTAAGTAGTAGTAGAAGTAGTTAGTAGCAGTTGTCGTAGTAGCAGTATTAGAAGTAGTAGTAGTAGAAGTAGTAGAAGCACTACTAGTAGCATTAGTAGTGGTTGTTGTAGTAGTAGTAGTAGTAGAAGTAATAGTAGAAGTAATAGTAGAAGTAGTCGTAGTACCTATAGTAGTAGTAGCAATAGTAGTAGCACTAGTAGTAGCTATAGTAGTAGGAGTAGCAGTAGTAGTTGGAGAAGTAGTAGTTATAGCTGTGGTAACAGTAGTAGCTATTGTAGCAGTACTAGTAGTAGTAGTAATCATAGTAGCAATAGTAGTAGTAGCAAAAGAAGCAATTGTTGTTGTTGTTGTAGTAGTAACAGCAGTAGTAGTAGCGGCAGAAGTAGCAGCAGTACAAATAGTAGTAGCAGTATCCGAATTAGTATTAGTAAAAGTAGGAGAAGAAGTTGTTATAGTAGTAGTAGTAGTAGCAGTAGTAGTAGTAGTGGTAGTAGCAATAGTAGTGGTAGCAGTAGTAGAAGTAGTACTAGTTGTTGTTGTAAGCAGTAGTAGTACAAATATTAGTAGTAGCAGTTGGAGAAGTATTAGTAGTAGCAGTAATAGTAGTAGCAGTAGTGGTAGTGGTAGTAGTAGTAGTAGTAGTAGTAGTAGTAGTACTAGTAGTTATTGTTGTTATTGTTGTAGTAGTAGTACTAGTAGCATTAGTCGAAGTAGTAGTAGTCATAGTAATAGTTGTAGCAGTTGTAGTAGTAGTAGGTGATGTACTAGTATTGGTAGTAGCATTTGTAGCAGTAGCACTTGCAGTTGTAGTAGCAGAAGTAGAAGTAGTAGTAGCAGTAACAGCAGTAGTAGAAGTAGTAGTAGTAGTAGCAATAGTAGTTGTAGTAGTAGAAGCTATAATAGTAGCAGTAGTAGAAGTAGTAGTTGTAGTACTATGGAAGTAGTAGTCGTAGTAGTATCAGTAGCAGTTGCAACAACAGCAATAGCAGTTGTAGTAGAAGTAGTAGTAACAGTAGTAATAGTAGTAGTAGTTGTTGTAGCAGTAGTAGTAGTGGAAGTAGCCGTAGCTGTAGTTGCAATAGTAGTAGTAGATGCAGTAGCAGTGGTTCTTGCAGCAATAGTAGTAGCAGTACCAGCAGCTGCAGTGGTACTACTTCTACATCTATTTCGACTGTTGCTACTACTACTACTCCTCCTCCTACTACAACTACTCCTAATACTGTTGTTGTTGCAGTTACTATGACCACTTCTAATACTACAACTGTTGTTGTTGCTGCTACTACTTCTAATGCTACCCCTACTAGTACTTCTACTAGTCTTAGTACTGCTAATCTTACTATTACTACTACTAGTCTTAGTACAACTAGTCTTACTACTATTACTACCACCACCACTACTACTACTAGTCTAAAACTACTACTACTACTACGAATACTACTACTACTCTACTACTTCTACTACTAATTCTACTACTAATACTAATACAATTACAACTACTTCAGTGACTACTGCTACTGCTACTACTACTACTACGCCTACTACTACTACTGTTACTATTTCTATTACTACTACTACTACAACCATTACTACTACTACTACTTTGACTACTACTACTCCCACTCTTGTTCTGACTGCTATTACTACTACTACACCTACAACTACTACTCCTACTACTACTACAACTACTGCTACTACTACTACTACTCCAACTCGTACTACTACTGCTACAACTACTAATACTAAATTACTACTACCGCTGCTACTGCTATTTCAAGAACAACAACTACTACTACTACTATTACTAGTACTATTGCTACTACAACAACTACTACTACTACTGGAACTACAACTATTACTCCTACTGCTACTACTACTACACTACTACAACTATTACTACTACTGCTACTACTACTACTACAACTATTACTACTACTGCTACAACTATTACAAGTACAACTCCTTTCGCTACTGCTACTGCTACAACTACTACTACACCTATTACAACCACTACTCCAACTGCTGCTACTACCACTATTACTACAACAACTATTCCTGCTCCAATTCCAAATACTACTATTTCTACTTCTACCACTACTACTACACCTATTTCAACCACTACTCGTACTATTGCTACTAACACTATTACTACTACAACTATCCCTGTTCCAACTCCAAATACTACTATTTCTACTTCTACCGCTACTACTACTGCTGCTACTACTACTCCTACTCCTACTCTTATTACTACTACTCCTACTACCGCTACTACCCCTACTCCAACAACTACTACTACTATTACGACTACCATCACTACTACTACTGCTACTACTACTACTACTACTGATAGAGCTACTCCTACCTCTACTACTACCACTACTACTACTAGTAATCCTAATACTCCAACTACAATTGCTACTACTACTATTCCTACGACTACGACTACTCCAAACTATCCGACTACTACTACCAGTACTTCTGCTGCTCCTATTACTACTACTGCTGCAACTACTCCTACTATTACTACTACTATAACCACAATAAGTACTACTACTGATATTACTACTGCTAATACTACTTTTGCTCCTACTACTTCTATTCCTAGAACTACTACTCTACTACTACTACCACTAATGCTACTACTACTCGTCCAACTCCTACTGCTACTACGACTCCTACTACTTGTACTATCTCTACCACTACTGTAACTACTACTATTGCTGCTGCAACTACAACTGCTACTAATATTAATACTACAACAACTACAACAATAATGACTACTTCTATAACTACAAGTCATACTACTACTTCTACTCCAACTACAACTAATACTATTACTTCTTTTGTTGCCGCTACCGCTATGGCTACTACTGCTGCAACTACTTTCTAACACTGCACTAACTTCTACTACTACTCCTACTTCGACTACTACTACAAATACTGCTACTTATTCTACTACAACTACTACTGCTGTTGCTACTACTACTACTGCTACTGCTACTAATACCACTTCTACTACTACTTTTACTCCAATGCCTACTACTACTACTACCACTACCAATAAAGCTACCATTTCTAGTTGTACTACTACTCCTACTCCTCCTATTACTAACACTGCTATTACTACTACTACTACTATCACTACTACTGTGACTGCTACAATTACTACTACCACTCATACTAGTACTTCTAATGCAACTACTACTGCTACTGTGGCGACAACTGCTACTAATGTTGTTGTTGCTGCTGTTGCTCCTACTACTGCTACTACTACTGCTATTTCTACTACTACTAGTAGTAGTAGTGCTACTAGAACTATTATTGCTACTACTACGACTACTATTCCAACTACTACTACCACAACTACTACACTTATTAATACTACTACTCCCACTACTACTACTACAACTACTACCACTACTGCTATTACTACTGCTGTTGCTACAATAATAATAACAACAACTACTACTACTACTACTACTACTACTGCTACTACTGCTATTGCTACCACTACTACGACAACTATTACTATAACTAAAACTGCTAATACGACTATTACTCCAACCACTACTACTACTCCTACTCCAACTCCAACTGCTACTCCTATTCTTACTACTACTATGAGTGCGACTACTCCGACTACTACTACCCCTATTACTAATCCTATACAGAGTCCAATTACTACTAGTACTACTGCCACTACTTTCACTACTACTGCTACTACTTCTACTTTTGCTACTACTACTACTACTACTACTACTATTACTACTACTGCTGCTACTACTACTACTATTGTCGTAACTACTACTACTACGGCTAGTACTACTACTACTACTACTCCTACGACTACTACTACAACTCCACCTACTTCTACTACTCCTACTCCAACTCCTATTTCTTCTACTACTCCTACTACAACTACTGCTACTACTACTATTACTACTACTACTACTGCTGCTACTACGATAATTAACCATAACTGCTACCACAACTACTACCACTACTGCTACTATTACTACTACTGTGACTTTTGCTACTACTACTATTGCTACTACCGCTACTACTACTACTACTATTACAACTACTGCTACTACTACAACTACTACAACAACAATAACAATAACTACTACTACTACTACTATTACAACAATAACTACTACTACTACTACTACTACTACTACTACTACAACAACATCTACTACTACTATTACTACTAGTACCGCTACTTCTGCGACTACTAGAATTAATAGAACTGTTGCTACAACTCCTACTTCTACTACTACTACTACTATTACTTCTACCACTACTTTTAATACTACAACAACCAATACTAGAACTACTACTACGGTTTCTACTACTACTACTGCTACTACTACTGTTATTATTTCTGCTGTAGCTACTTTTACTTCTTTTAATACTACTACTACCATTAATGCTACAACCATTGCTGTTGCTACTATTGCTGCTACTACTACTACTACATCTACTACTTCGCCAACTGCTATTATTACTACTTCTACTACAACTACTACTACTACTTCTACTGCTACTACTCCAACAAGTTCTACTATAGATATTGCTACTTTGATTGTTGCTATTGATATCAATGTACTAATACTACTACTACTACTACAACTGCTACTATAACTGCAACTAATACTACTACTTCTTCTCCTACCACTACCCCTACTACTATTACCACTACTATGGCTACTACTACTACTATGAGTACTATTACAACTGCTACTACTACTATAACAACCACCATGGCTACTATAGCCACCACCATGACTACTACTAGTACAACAACTATCGCTAGTGCTACTATTCTACTTCTCTGACTACTACTACTACTGCTACTACTAACACTACTTTTGATTTTATGACTAGGACTATTATGATAATTGCTACTACTGTGACTACTGCTACTACTAATACTACTTTTGATGTTATGACTAGGACTACTATGACAACTGCTACTACTGTGACTACTACTACTACTGCTACAACTATTACTGCTATTGCTACTACTATTACTACAGCTGCTACTACTCCTACTACTACCACAATTACTAGTACAACTACTATTGCTACTACTTTACTACCAACACAATGAATAATAATACTACTACTGCTATTATCTCTGCTACTACAACCACTACTACTACTTCCGCTATAGCTTCTTTTGCTACTACTACTACTACTATAAATGCTACTATACCCACTGGTACTACTACAACAACAACAACTACTACAACTACTAGAACCACTACTACTACTACAACAACTACAAAAACAATAACTACTACTACTACTATGTCAAGAACAAAAATAACAACTACCACTACTAGTATTACTTCTCTTATTATTACTGCTACTGTTACAGCTACAACAACCGCTACTACTCCTATGACAACAACTACTGCTCTACTGCTTGTAGTGGTACTTTGACGGCTTCTACAATTACTACTACCTCTACCACCATTCTATTGCTACTGCTACTATTGCTACTACTGCTGCTACAATGACAACAACAACTACTACCACTACAACCGCTTCTGCTACTACTACTCCTACTACTACTACTATTACTACTACTACTACTATAGTTACTACTATTGCTACTTCTACTACTATGACTGCTATTGCTACTATGGTTACTACTATTACTACTACAACTATAACTACTTGAACTCTGACCACTATTACTACTATAGCTACTAGTATTACTGCTACTACTATAATAATGGCTACAACCACAATTGCTACTTCCACTACTACTACTAATATTACTACTACTACTATTACTACTACTACTTCTACTACTACTAATTCTCCAACTACTACTACTTTGGCTACTACTACTACTACTGCTACTACTATTACTATGTCTGCTACTCTTACTATAGTAGTTGGTAGTGGTGGTGGTGGTGGTAGTATTAGTAGGAGTAGATGCAGTAGTAGCAGTAGTACTAGTAGTAATGATAGTAGGAACAGGAGAATTTGAGTAGTATTATTTGGAATGGTGGTAGCTGAAGTAGTAGAAGAATTAGTAGTAGCTGCAGTTGTAGAAGTAGTAGTAGAAAAAATAGTAGTAGTAGTAGTAGTAGTAGTAGTGGTACTAGTAGTAGTAGAAGTAGTTGTAGCAATAGTAGCAATAGTAGTAGTAATAGTGGTAGCAGCAGTAGTAGTGGTAATAGTAGTGGTATTAGTAGTTTTAGTAGTTGGGGAAGTAATAGTAGTACTGGTAGTAGCAGCAGCAGCAGCAGTAGTAGTAGCCGTAGGAGAACTAGCAGCAGTAGTAGTAGTAGCAATAGTTATAGTAGTAGTTGTTGTAGTTGTAGGAGTAGTAATGGTAGTAGCCATTGTAGTATCTGCTGTACTTGTAGAAGTAGTGGTTGGAATAAACTAGTAGCAAGAGTGGTATCAGTAGCAGTAGTAGCAGGAGCAGCAATAGCAGCAACAACAGCAGTAGTATTAGTAGTACCAGTAGTAGCTATAGTAGTTGCAGCTGTAGCGGTAGTAGTACCAGCAATTGTAGTAGTACCAGGTGGAGTCGTAGTAGTAGTAGTAGTAGAATTTACAGTAGTCGTAGTAAGAGAAGTAGTAGTAGTAGTAGTCCTAGAAGTAGTAGTAGCAGAAGAAGGTGTACTAGTAGCAGTAGAAGTAATAGTATTAGTATTAGTAGTAGTTACTATAGAAGTAGTAGTTGTTGTAGTAGTAGTTATAGTAGTATGAGTAGTAGTAGCAGTAGCAGCAGCAGCAGCAGTAGTAGCAGTAGCAGCAGTAGTTGTTGTAGTTGTAGTAGCAGTAGCAATAATAGTAGCAGTAGTCCTAGAAGTTGTAATAGCAGTAGTAGTGGTACTTGTAGTAGCAGCTGTTGCCGTAGTAATTGGAGAAGTAGTTGTAGTAGCACTAGTAGGAGTAGTAGTAGTAGCAGTAATGACATTAGTAGTAGTAGTAGTTATGGTAGTAGCTGTAGTAGTAGTACTAGCACTAGTAACAGCAGCAGCAGTAGTAGTAGTGATAGTAGTTGTAGTAGTTGTAGCTGGCAGAGTAGTTTTAGCAATAGTGATTGTAGTAGTAGTTGTTGTAATAGTGATAGTAGTACAAGTCGTAGTAGTCATGGAAGTGCATGTAGAAGTAGCTGTAGTAGCCTGTAGTTGCAGATGTGGTTGTAGTAGTAGTCGTACTAGTAGTAGTAGCAGTAGTAGTAGCAGTACTAGTACGAATAGTAGTAGAAGTGGTAATAGTAGTAGTAGTAGAAGCAGAAGAAGAAGTTATTGTAATACTAGTAGTAGTAGTAGTATTAGTAGCAACAATAGCACTAGTGGAAGTAGCAATAACTATAGTAGCTATAGTAGTAGCAATAGTAAAACTAGTAGGAGAAGTAGTACTAGTAGTTGTAGCAGTAGCAGTAGTAGTAGTAGTATTATTAGTGGCTGCAGTAGTTGTAGTGGAAGTACTAGTAGTAGAAGTAGTAGCTGTTATAACAGCAATTATTGTAGTAGCAGCTGTAGTACTGGTGACAACAACAGTAGTAGTAGTGTAGTAGAAGCAGTAGTTGTAGCGGCAATAGCCATAGTGTTGTAGTGTAGTAGTAGTAGTCATTCTAGTAGTAATAGTACAAGCAATAGTGGTGGTAGTAGTAGTATCAGTAGTAGTAATCGTAGCAGCAGTAGTAGTAGTAGTATTATCAGAAATAGTAGAAGTTGTAGTAGTAGTAGTAGCAGTTAGAGTAATAGTAGTAGTAGTAGGAGTAGCAGTTGTAGTAGTAGTAATATCGGCAGTAGTACTAGTAGTAGTAGTACTATCAGAAATATTAGAAGTTGTTGTAGTAGTAGTAGCAGTTAGAGTAATAGTAGTAGTAGTAGGAGTAGCAGATGTAGTAGTAGTAATATCGGCAGTAGTACTAGTTGTAGTAGCTATATCAGATGTAGTAGTGGTAGTAGTCATCGTAGTAGTAGTAGCAGTAGTTGAAGTAGTAGTAGTTGTATTAGTAGTTTTAGTAGTTGGGGAAGTACTAGTAGTACTAATAGTAGCAGAAGTAGTTACAGTAGTAGTAGTAGGAGAACTAGTAGTAATGGTGGTAGAAGTTGTTGTAGTTATAGTAGTAGCGGTAGGAGTAGCCGTTGTGGTAATAGCAGTAGTCCTGGTAGTAGTAGTAGCATTAGTAGCGATACTTGTAGTAGCAACTGTAGTAGTAGTTATCGTAGTAATGCAATAATAGTAGTAGCATTAGCAGTACTAGCTGCAGTAGTAGTAGTACTAGTAGGAGCAGCAGTAGTAGTAGCAGTAATAGTAGTAGGAGAATTAATAGTAGTAGCAGTAGTTGTTGTAGTTATTGTTGTAGCAGTAGCTATAGCTATTGTGGTAGCTATAGTACTTGTGGAAGTAGTGGTTGCTATAGTAGTAGTAGCAATAGTGGTATCAGCAGTAGTAGTAGTAGGAAAAGTAGTAGTAGTAGTAAGAGCAGCAGCAGCAGTAGTAGTAGTGGTGATAGCAGTAGCAGTAGTAGTTTTGGTAGTAGTAGTAGAAGCTGTAGTAGTAGAGATAATAGTAGCTATAGTAGTAGTAGTAGGAGATGTAGTAGTAGTAGTGGTAGTAATAGTAGCAGTAGTACTAGTAGGAGCCAAAGAAGGTCTAGTAGTAGCAGTAGCAGTAATAGTATTAGTATGAATAATAGTAGTAGCAGCAGCAGTAATAGTAGTTATAGATGTAGGAGTAGAAGTTGTAGTAGTAATTGTTATAGTAGTAGTAGCAGCAACAGTAGTTGTAGTTGTAGCAGTAGTAGTACAAGTTAGAGTAGGAGTAGTGGTAGTAGTAGTAGAAGAAGAAGTAGTAGTAGGAGTAGTAGTTGTAAGAGTAGTAGTAGGAATAGTAGTTGGGGTAGGAGCAGGAGTAATAGTCATCGTAGTAATAGTAATAGTAGTAGCAATGGTAGTAGAAGTAGTAGTAACGGTAATTGTAGTAGTTGTAGTAGTAATAATAACAGTGGCAGTAGTAGTAGTCAAAGAAGTAGTTGTAATTATATTAGTATTAGCAGTAGAAGTAGAAGTAGAAGCTGTAGAGCAGTAGTAGTATTCATAGTAGTAGTAGCAGCAGTAGTAAGACTAGTAGTAGTAGTTGTTGTTGTAGTAGTTGTAGTAGTGGAAGTAACAGTAGTGGCAAAAATAGTAGCAGTAGTAGAAATTATCGTAGCAGCTGCAACAATAGCAGGATTAGGATTAGCTATAGTAGGAGCAATAGTAGTAGTAATAGTAGGAAGAGTAGGAATAGGTGTAGAAGTTGTAATAATAGTAGTAGTAGCAGTAGAAGTGGCAGTTGCAGTTTTATGATTAGGAGAAGTGGTAGTAGTAGAAGGTGTAGGAATAGTAGTGGTAGTAGGTCAAGTAAGAGTAGGAGTAGTAGTAGTAATTATGCAGCTGTTGCGGTTGCTACTAAAACTACTGCAACTACTACTGCTACTAGTATCACTGCTACTGCTTCTACTACTACTATTGCTACTAATATTGCTATTATTGCAGCTACTACTGCTACTATTTACACTGCTACTCTTACAACTACAAATCCTTCCATGGCTATTGCTACTATTGCTGGTACTACTACTGCAATAATTGCTATTGCTGCTACTGACATTACTATTACTACTAGTAGTAGTACCAATTGTCATTGTAGTAGTTGTTGTAGCAGAAACAGTAGTAGCAGTAGGAGTTGGAGTAGTTGGAGTAGGGGTAGTAGTAGTAGTAGTAGTAGCAGTAGGAGTTGGAGTTGGAGTAGTAGTAGTAGTAGTAGTAGTAGTAGTAGTAGTAGCAGTCATCATCGTAGTAGCAGTAGCAATAGTAATAGTAGTAGTAGTGGTGGTGATAATAGTAGTAGTAGTAGCTGTAGTAGTAGTTGTTGTTGTTGTTGTTCTTGTTGTTGTTCTTGTTATTATTGTAGGATTATTTGGAGGAGTACTAGTAGTAGTAGTAGGAGTAGTAGTAGGAGTAGTAGTAATAGGAGGAGGAGTAGTAGTAGTATTAGTAGTAGTACTAGAAGTAGTTAGAATGTTAGGAGCAGAAGTAGTAGTAGGAGTAGTAGTATAGTAATAGTAGTAGTTGTTGTTGTTGTGGTAATAGTAGTAGTAGTCCTAGTAGGAATAGGAGTTGGAGTAGCAGTAGTAGTAGTATTTGGGGTAGTAGTAGTAGTAGTAGCAGTAGTAGTAGGAGGAGGAGGAGGAGAAGGAGTAGGAGTAGTAGTAGTAGTAGTAGTAGAAGAAGTTGTAGTGGAAGTACTAGTAATAGTAGTTGTTGTTGTAGTATTAGTAGTTGTAGTAGTAGTTGAAGTAGTAGATGTTGAAGTAGGAGTAGTAGCACCAGTAGTAGAAGCAGTAGTTGTGTTAGTGTTAGTTGCCATAATAGTAGCAGTTGTATTAGTAGGAGTAGTATTAGGAGTCGAAGTTGGCGTTTGAGTTATAGTAGGATTTGTAATAGTTATAGTACTCTAGTAGGAGTTTAAGTAGTACTAGTTGCAGTTGTGGGAGTAGTAGTAGAAATAGTAGTAGTAGTAGAAATAATAGTGGTAGTACAAGTAGCAGTAGTAGTAGTAGCAATTGTGGTAGTAGTAGTAGCAGTTGTAGTAGTAGCAGCAGTTGCATTAGTAGAAGTAACAATAGTAGTACTAGTAGTAGTAGTAGTATTATTAGTGAAAGTTGTAGTATGAGTAGTAGTAGGAGTTGTAGTTGTTGAAGTAGTGGTAGAAGTAGTAGTAGTTGTAGTACTAGTAGTTGTAGTAGTAGTTATAATTATAGTAATAGTGGCAGTAGTAGTAGTTGTGGCGGTAGTAGTAGGTGGATTAGTTGTGGGAGCTTTAGTTGTGGTAGTAGTATCAGCAGTAGTTGTATTTGTTGGAGTATTGGTAGTAGTAGTAGTGCTAGGACTAGTTGTAGTAGTAGTTGTTGTTGTTGTAGTAGTAGTGGTAGTAGTGGTAGTAATAGTAGTGGTATTAGCAGTAGCAATAGTAGTAGTTATAGTAGTAGTTGTCATAGCAGTAGTTGTAGTAGCAGTAGCAAAAGTAGTAGTAACTATAGTAGTGGTAGGAGTGAAAGTAGTAGTATGAGTAGCAGTAGCTGTAGGAGGAGTAGTTAAAGTAGATGTAGGAGCAATAGCAAGAGTAATAGTAGTAGCAGTAGTAGTAGTAGTAGTAGTATTGGTAATAGTAGT